>JAAIXI010000231.1:453746-1021121 GCA_013403645.1 Heliconius nattereri
CAATCAATCACCTCAGGAGATATGTTAAGAGAAGTTAGTAAAGCAAGTAGTATGTCAAAATCAACAGTGCTGAAGGCATTACTGAAATCTAGTAATGTCAACACAGTAATCTTCCGATCATCCATGCCACGTCTGATGTCATCGGTGATCTTGACTAAAGCAGTAGTCGTACTATGACCATGGCAAAAGCCGGACTGTAAGGAATTCAGGAGATTGTGCTTTGAAAGGAATGTGCTTAGTTTTTTTTTTTTTTTTATTTATTTTAACAGCTACATCCACGGGCGCATAGTTGCCCGTGCCTTTTTTTATTAAATGAAAGTTATTTTAATGTGGCGTACTTAAATTTTGGGACAATTTAAACTGTACTTATATCTAGAGCTTATACTAGAGGGGTTGGATGAGTCCCCTACCGACATTTTTTTGTTTTTTTAAATGTTATTAACATATATAACTTATTTAATATATATTATTATAGTACATCTTTTATATAGAACACCTTCGCCTATTAGATTTGGCCTGGCTTGTGCAGAACGCCTTTCTTAAGTTTTTTCATTTTGTCATTAATACGGAAGGTACTGAGCGACTCAGTGGCGGAGGTCACCTAGAAGTGGCCGATTTGTAGAATTCGTAGAACTAGAGGGGTCTGTGAGACCCGACGTCCATATTCAAAGGTTAAACAAAATACCGTCGCGGTGCAGTGGCACAAGCGTGTGTTTGTAGAGGCAGTGATTGTGAGTTCGATTCCCACTCGAGGTAATAAATATTTTCATTTCCTTGATCTAATAACAAGACAAAAGCGCGGCGTTAAGTTTCGCCCCTCAACATGGAATGTCCTGAAATTATGGAGGAAATATAGGATTGGAGTGTTTAACATTAGGTTCCTTCTGTCTGTTGAAGGCGATAAAAAAACTTGTATATCACACCAAACAATTTAAGATTATACAATCTTTTTACAGCTTCACACTTTGTCTCACATATTAGTAGGGTTGTTAAATATAATATAATATTTATTTATTTATTTCAAAAAAATTGTAGTTCATAACAAAAACAGTTTACGACGGTAATAACTACAGTAGTATGATACTGTGTCGCAGTTATTAACACCCGCCTCACGAGAGTCGTTTCAAAAGATAGATCAAATTTAATTGCATAATTATACTATATAAGAAAAATAAAAATTAATAATTAAAACCATGACCATAATAATAATAAGAATCAGAATATTTAGGTAAATTTAGAATGTGTGTAATATTTATATGTGCTTATATGATGTGTATATATGTATGCATGTGTGTGTGTGTGTGCGTGTGTGTATGTATGTATGCGACCTTGCTTGGATGTAGTGTGTTGCTTGATGGAAGTATGCTTAAGGTTAAGGATATATACAATTAACTTCATTTAGGTGGGTAGGAGGTCTTCTGTTTGGTCGTAGTTTAAATTTAATAACCAGTTAGACAGTTTTATTTTACATTGGCGAGAGTTTAAGGGATATATGGTTATTTTATTATTGATAGCATTGTTTAATTGGAGGGCTGAGATAATATGATGTCGATTTGAAGAGGCTTTATGACGCAATTCTATTTGACAAATTTTATTAGATCTAGGTTTATTGAGCATATACTGAGCATCAAAGGAAGTAGCTCTATGCTTTCGTAAAATAGAGCAAAGAACAAACAATTGTCGGACTGTTAACACCTTACATGATTTATATAAATCTTCTGTTGGGAAACGAACAGGTTTGGATAGTATAACTTTAAGAACACATCTTTGGACTCTTTCAAGTGAAAGCAGAGTTGTTTTGATAGCTCCGCCCCATGCTGGTATGCAATAAGTTAGCAATGATTGCACAAGGGCGTAATAAATCATTTTTAGTACTTCTAAGCTAGCGCTAGATCTAAGTTGCTTAAAGATGAATGTTAACTTTCGTATACGAGAAGCCAGAGCTTGTATATGATTCTTCCAAGAAAGGCTTTCATCGATAAGGACACCAAGATACTTAATACAGCAAGATCGGGTTATTTTAGAGCAATTACAGGCTTGATATAATTCATAGGAACATGTATGAGCAGTAATGGAGAACGATTCAGAGGGTAAGGAAAGCTTATAACCAAATATTATAAATTGAGTTTTATCTAAATTTAATGTTAGCATATTACGTGATAACCAGTTACTAACAATGGAAAAAGCCTTTTCACTATACTTAAGTGTGTCAGCCCAGCCGTATGACATGATTTTGCAGTTGGGTATTACTAAATTACAGAGCTCATTAATATATATTAAAAAGAGAGTGGGTCCCAGTACACTACCCTGGGGTACTCCATATGAAAGATTTGCATCGTCGCTGATATTTCCATTTATAACAACGAATTGCGTTCTGTCAGTCAGATAGCTCTTAAAGAAGTCTAAGGCAATATCTTTGATACCGATACTTTCCAATTTTTTGAAGAGAAGAGGCAGAGACACCGTATCGAAGGTTTTTGAAAGATCCAAGGATATACCAAGAGCCCTCTTTTTGTTGTCAAGATTTTGTACTACGTTATCCACCAAACTCATGACTGCATCCTCTGTAGATTTACCAGCTCTAAAGCCATATTGGGTAGCCGCAAGCAAATCATACTTATTTAACTAAGAGACTAGTCTTTTATTGATAAGTTTTTCGAGAATTTTGGAAAGTGTGCTCAACACAGATATGGGTCTGTAATTATTAAGACTATCTTTACTCCCTTTTTTGTAGATTGGTTGAACTAGAGCTTTTTTAAAGACTCTAGGGAATTTACCCTGAGAAAGGCACAGATTACAAACCCAAGTTATTGAAGGAGTAAGAATGTCTGCTTCGTAAGTAACTTTAAGGATAGAAGATGGTATTTTATCCCACCCCACTGCACAATGGCTTTTGAGACCGTATATAATAGATTTTATTTCAGAATCATTAGTACAATTAATAAACATCGAATTCGGCGCTCTTTGGGATATCATGAAAGGCAGATATTGCTCTGAAATATCCCTAATACAAACACCGGAAGCCAGTTTTTTGCCTATACTTGCAAAATAAACATTTACGTTATTCACTGCGTCAATTGGATTATTAGCCATATTTAACAGACTATTTGAAACCTTAGTGTTATCATTACTTAGGCTCGTTAATTTTTTAATAACATTCCAAGTTCTTTTCGTCTTTTTGTTAGCCTTGTAAAATTCATTCTCCTCGTAATTAGTTTTTATTTTCTTTAATAGATTATTACAGAAATTTTTGTAGCGTGTATAAGTTATTTTGGCAATGGCGTTATTAGGCTCTTTCTTTGTTTTTTTGTATAGTTTATCTCGGTTTCGAATACAACGGAGTAAACCGGGGGTTATCCATGGTTTGTGAATTCGTGACTATATATTTCCTACATGAAGCAGCCATGCATATATAATTTTGAATGATGGAGGACAAAGTGGACACCAGTCTCTCAGCCGCTTTTTCTGGATCATTGCTGTTTAAAATATCAGTAAATTCGAGCTTTTCATAGTACTAATAACAGCAGGTTCATCTACATGTGACGGAATTTGCTGTCACGTCTGTACATAAAGTGTTGTCCGTATTTTCACAGCAAATGCAAACAGGACATCGGTTAGTAAATGGTGCATCCAATACATATGTAGCTGAACTTTTATTACTTCTGAAGATTATATGATCTATACAGTTATCATTTCTAGTGGGAAAAAAGTGAGCTGGTGCCAGAACATGTATTGCACAAAGGTTTAAAAACTCGTCCGTACGTGAGTCGGATGTTGGGCTACTTATATTAATATTGATACCACCTATAATAACCAATGTTTTAAATTTGGTTAATAAAGTCAAAATGTTGTCCAAGCTGTGTAAAAAAGTATTAATGCACTTATACGAAAGAGGACGATATAGAGCAACAGTAACAAATGTCGAAGAAAGAACAATTTGAAGGCAATTTGCCTCCCCAATATTAGGTTCAGTAACTTCGCAATATACATTATTTCTAATATATACAACAACACCGTCATTTTGATTAGTATGACCTGTCATAAAAAAATTGAAGCCTGGCAGTGCTGGTAACACGGAAACCTTACTCAACCAACACTCTTTTTAGCAAAAGCAAGAGTGAGTCAAATTTACAGCTTATGCTACGTATGTTAATTTGAAAGATCTTTATTCCATTTGTATATTGTAAAAATTGGTCACATTGCTCAGGGGAACAAAGCTGAAAGTGAGATTAAAATTTCCTCAAATCATCAATAATATTTTCGACCACCATTGTTTAATTTGGTTATGCCACATACACAGGTACAATATAACACATCTTAGAGTTTCTGGTCATACTTCTGTTGCTCCTCATTATGTTAGTAGGAGTAATTAACAATAGTCTAATATTTACTGGTAAATTATCACAACACTAACTAGCTAAGACCCTGAAGCTTTCGAGATTGTAAATTAACGATATATGCGTATGTCGTGTATTTGTAATAATATAGTTATGTAAATTGTTGTTGAACAGCATGAGTGGCTTACAATAAATTAAAAAGATATAATAAACATAATTAAAATCAATGAGCATTAAATTATATAAAAATAAATTCAAAAAAACTATAAAGTAAACATTATATATTTGACATTTATCTAGTCATTGTTTTGGTATATTTGGTAGATCAGTTTAATTCTTAAGAATTATATATCTCTCTCCTTCTTTTTTCCTTAATAATATCTTGCCATTAGAAATCCAGCAATGGGTGTAATTATTTAACTTGGCAAAGTCTCGTGCAAGAAAGAAAAGCCTTTTCATTTTTAGTGTCAGACTCTCCGATATAAACACTGGCATCGAAGGTCGAAGGTAGACCTCGACAAACGCTCGTAATTTTCTATTCTGGTTTCCAGCAATTGTATCTGAAGAAGATTCTGTTGTCTTTCCTTCTCTAATTTGTCCAACTGTGTGATGACGGAGTCGTATTTTTGTGATAGGAACTCAACTGATGTTTGTATTTCGCGGTTTTGCCGTTTTATTTCGTCAACTGCTGCAGATAAATTTTCCAGTTTATGATTATGTTCAGTTTTAAGATTTTCAAGAAGTTCTTTAAATTCACTAAAAAGGAAGATAGTTTTTCACCAATTTCGTCTGAAGGCGAACGCCTACGTTTTTGTCGAAGTTTCATAATCGGGGTAACTACTTCGGATTGAACGTTAGTCATCTTGCTAAAGTTTGCTTCCGGGATATCAAGCGAAGGTGGTGACAACAAGGATGATTTAGGCGTAGTTCTTTTCAGTGGCATTTTGGCGATAGAACTTACGTATTAAATCAGATAAAAGTGAAAATAATAATATAATAAAAAAATATATATATATTATAATAATCTATATCTATCTATTCATAATCTATAACTCATAAACAGTTCAGAAGTGGGATTGGAACGCACATCAGGTGTCAAGTCGGTCGTTAACTCTCGTTATGAAGCCGTTGCGCTACAGCTGCCTTGAGAGTAAAGTTGGAAACACGGGTCTGTAGGTTTGACAGTAAGGCTCACACTACAGAATAACTATGTTCAAAGGTCAAGCTTTGACTCGTCCAACGGCTCACTGTCACTTTTATAGACAAAGAACTTCCAGTAGCACAATATTCACTTTAAGCACTTAATTTATAAAAGTTTTGCTTATAATTTTTTTAGCACTTTGTTGATTTGTTATTAAAGTTTATNACTGCAAAAAAAAATATAACCAACATACCTTAAGATTATTGCACTTTGGTCCACACAGTTGTTGTAAATTAAAATTGAGCATTGAGGCCAATCTGTCAACGAGCTCCGGTCGCAGGAACGGTTCCTTTATATCCACGGTGAGGTACTGCAGCATATCCACGGTCTCCCGTGCCAGGGTCAGGTAGGAGCGACACTGTCTTTCATCCTGGGCGAGGACTCGGGCTCGAGTACTGGTACTGCCTGAGGCCTCCGCTTCTTGTGCTTCGTGGATGCGTTTCAGGTACTGCGGGGTATATCCATATATTTCTATATCCATTTGGAGGTAATCAGATAGGTGAATTTTCGTATTACTAACTTTCATAATGAATGCAACAACTTGCATAGTGCATGAGGCTTGCATAGCCATTATTTCAAATTATTCGAAGACAAGGCACACAATATTATACTCTTCATATTTTTTTGGACTTTTCATTATTTATTGTTGTACATACATACAAAATTTAAGTAATAGTTTGTAAAGATGTTTAAAAATACAGCCTAGTAATGTAACAAATAAAATAAAAAAAATAATATTATAATTCAAATATAGAAAATAATTATACCGTAAGACATTCATCAAGTAGGAATGTAGTATCATTCATGAGCATGTTAATGAATTTCACGAATTGCCGCCCCGAACGAGATTCTTTGATGATTGCCTGAAAAAGAAAACAACAGATTATAAATAATTTGGAAGTATTAATTGTCTAACATTATAGTTTGTAAGTTTGTCAGAAATTTCTTGTTCATATCGGCGTTTGTAAATTCCGCCCAATAATTGGGCCACTCCCCGTTGAGTGGCGGAATTCAATGCAGCGTTTTATCTTGTAACCAGAGCAAGGTAATGAAATTACTCATTTCCCTGAATAAGAAACGAACCCACAATTGTCGCGTTTACAGTCTGACGCTGTGCGAACTATCTACTACTAAATAAGTATTTGCGTAAATAGAAATCAATCTTGACGAGATACAGAGAAATTGCATTTCCAAATTGGAAAATATTGCAACACTCCTCACTCAGAATTCAAAATATTGCGTGTAGTCTGTTGGAACTCAACGCTGCGACATGCCAGACCGGGAAAATGCAAAGAATTTTCATGTGGGGATCGAAGACAATTGAACATCGAAAATTCGAAGTATATACCATCCACATACCTGTTTATGTATCGGCCTCTCCCACATACTCTTAAGAATTATACTAATATGGAATCTAATAGTGAACTTGTCGTAGAACTCAGTACTTTGTCCAGTCGTCTCAATATCCGTGTAGAACTTCATCAAAGCACTGGGCAGAGCCGTCTGAGACATCGGATGGTCCATGAATTTTTCATATACTGCGTCGTTCTTCAGTTTAATAGGTAAAGAGAGATTTATCACAAATAACACTTCTACGATTTTCGCGACTAGATATGGATTCTTGATGATGTGGGAATTGCATACGGCACTCAACAACCATGTGATGATAGGATCTTCTATATAGTAAGCCACTATCTGAGGGACATATCTGTAATTTGGATAAGTATAATTTTATATAAAAGAAAATAATTGAGAAAATATATTTTAATAGCTTCACACTATTTCCCGCTTATAGAAGAGTAGGCACAGGGGGAACCTATAGTTATGACACTCCTTTCCCCATCTTCTGCCCAATTTTCAAAACATAGCATTTTGATCGAAAACCAAAGACCTAATTGTTGCATATTGGTTGGGTGACGGAACTCAATGCTGCAATTTATCTTGTACCGAAATATGCTTTCATTTTGAACCTTTTTGAATTTATGTACTCAACTATTTTATAAATATTTAATTAATTTTATTAAATTTCTGACTGTAAATGATATGGTCGTGGGTCGTTTCTGACTGTAAATGATATGGTCGTGGGTCGTAACAAGACAAAACGAGTTCCACTACGCCACACAATAACTCAGAGCTGGTGCGGAATTCTTTTCTGAGCTATTTGCAGGGGGAGAGAAGAAACGGTTCCAGTGCCGAGTCCTCCGAATGTTTTTTTGTCCATGGCTATGAGCACGTCTTTGTGGTAGGCCGAGGTCCTATTATTGTGTCCCTTGAGACTGGGAAGATAGGGAAGCAGGGTAGGAAGAGCTATGTGCAGAAGAGCAATCAACCCAGCATGGTGAATCCCCTGATTACCGGAAAGGAGAAGAGTGTCCTCGAGAATATCTCTATCTCTTTATTCTATAATATGCGTGTTACAGCGTAAAAGTACTTAAAAATAATAAAGTAGTTATATAAAGAGGAGCACTCACTGGACAGCAAACAGCATGAACTCGGCCACATCCTCTACGTACCACTCGGGTGTGGCGCGGAAGGCCTGCGCGGCGCGCCCGGCGCCCTCCGCCACCGACAGCTGCGCGGTCAGCAGCGCGCACACCGACGCGTAGAACTGCACCCCGCGCCGCATCAGCTCCGGGTCCAGGAGGGCTGTCTCCGCGCACTGCTTTGATCTGTTACGAGAATATACATGGTATAAGTTACATATCTTGCTATTACTGTGTTATAAGGCCATCATGGCGCAGGGGCACAAGGATGCGACTAAAATGCCACGGTTGTGGGTTAGATTCCCACTAAGGGAAATGAAATATCTATAATTTTGTACTTTTGGGTACATAATTATATAAAGTGAGAATTTTTTAATTTCTGTTTATTCTTACAAATTTGCATAAAAAAAATTGTAATAAAATTACCACAAATTATATTTTTATCTAGTATGAGGGAAGTCTATCCTTAGATAGAATTATCTCTTCCCTCTCACCCACGCACACGTACAAATATACGCATGTACATACACCCATACAACATATTATATTTTATTGCACAAACAACTGAGTGAATAAATGAAAGACTATACGTTACCTGTGTAACCGTTTAATTTGTCTGCGCCACCGTCGCAACAACTCGCGGTTGCGTAGAGCTGAATAACTGTTACGCCATTGAGGCTCTGCCGCCATCAGTTCTTCTATCACTTTTTGCAAGTCACGGAACGCGCTGTGGACAGGGTTAATTTTATTATTATATTATATATTTATATAATTAATACTTGAGATAATAGTATGAATTAATTGCAAGAGGGAAAAGTAGTAGTATCTTACGAATAACACAGGTTGATCGCAATCATTGTAATGTGGAATATTTATTGAAATTTTTAAGTATCTGATTTTACATCCAAAATAAAGATTTGTAGACAAGGTATACAATCTCGTGGTTTCTATTCATTTTTTCTCATCTCGATAATAATAATACATTCCCCCGAATATGAATCGATCCCACACTTACAACCGTCGTGTTGCAGTCACACGCTTCTGCCCCTACGCCAAAATTGCCTGAACTGCTTGAGACTTTTCTATTCATATTATGCTAAATATATTAAAACTTAAAAAGTAATACCGAATTCGTCGTTGATGCGTGTGAAGCGCAGGTATAAGCGCCACGTGGTGCATATGTAGTGTCAGGAACCAGCACACCGTTTGGAACTTTGCTTCGGGCCACGTGTGGTTCGGGTCGTTGTCTGTGGTTCATCGAATTTTAGTGTTAAAATTGTTGGATACATAGAAATGTTACAGACTTTATAAATGTAAAATACATGTGATAGTGCTCAGCGGAATACTAATGATAAAATTATAGAACTAACGGAAACTAAATAAACATCAATTAAGTGGATTTTAAACAATTTTTCAAACTATAACAAAATTAAATAATCCTATGAATTTTATATTTTTATGAAAACGATGCACTTAGGTATATAGAAAACATAATTTACTGACAAAAATTCTTGCTTTACGACTAACAAATGAAAAAAAGAACACAAACACATCTCCAGCATATACTAACTAAGTTCATTAAGCCAAAACTCAGCTTCCAGAGCGGTCAAACTGAGTCTCGTCTCGTCGCGAACGTTGATCCACGTGCCGGGCTGGAACGTGTAGAGCGGGTATACGCGCTCCAACTTGATACGCACAGATAGTAATTGTAGCACCGAACACACGTTCAACATGAAACCGTCACCTGTGAATAAAAATATTTTTATTAAGTATTGTTTTGTAGCGTCATCCTATATCCCGCTCACAGCAGAATAGAAGAACCTAGTGTTAGGACACTCCGTTTAACATTTTCCGCCGAATTCTGAAGGCCTTGTGTGTTGAGAGGCGAAACTCATCGCCGCGCTTTGTCTCGACACTAGAGCACAAGAGCAAAATGGAAATATGAAATATTTCATTTCCTAAAGTGGGGAATCGAAAACACAACCTATCGCGTTTACAGTCACATTTGCCTCTGCGAGAGGACTGGCCTCGATAATAATATTAGTTGGTTTAGAAATGTAAGCTTCCCTTGACCTTTTTACCTTCACACATATACAGCATATAACGGAAAACTGCAGAAGAACCTAGTGTTATGACAATCCGTCTTTCCACCCTAATTTTCGGAATATTGCGTTTTGAGTACTCCAACTTGTACATTCTAATAAGCTTCGTCCGTTTCCATTCACTC
Organism: Heliconius nattereri; assembly: GCA_013403645.1. Classification (NCBI taxonomy): domain Eukaryota; kingdom Metazoa; phylum Arthropoda; class Insecta; order Lepidoptera; family Nymphalidae; genus Heliconius; species Heliconius nattereri. Next base: position 463,995 of record JAAIXI010000231.1, read on the forward strand.
AAAATTTTAAAAGTTTATGATATTATAGAGATGACGATTTTAAAACAAAATGTTATTCGAAAATCGGAACGGTAAGCTACTTTACGACTTCTTTATTATTTACGTGTTTATCTAATTATAACAAATACAGAAACAAAATACAAAAACAATCATGTAACAAATAAATTATAAATCTTATAATTAAGATTGTAACGAACGGAAATGTTGATAATTGCTCAAAAATGATATTTTCATGATAACACTGTGATCTTGAAAAGCATATAAGTTGGAGGAACGCCAATACCAATCATTAAACGACGAGGTGAGCGACATTTATACGCAGTATCTATTTTAGAGAGTTATTAACAAAATATAATTTACCATCCAAACTTGCATAATTTTGTATGTTTTTAAATTAATAAATTAAATTATTACAATACTAAGTATATTTCTAGACAATAGTCAATAATATAAAAAAATTTGTATTCTCAATATATTAATTGATAAAGTAATTAAAATAGTGTAATGTTATATTTAGTATGTATAGTGACAGAATAACAAATCATTTTTGTTTTTATTTCTTTACATTAAATATTTACTTAATTATTTTTGTTTTTATTTATTTATATTATTTCTTGAAATCTATATCGCCCAGTCTGTCCGTCCAGATGTACGAAGAATGATGTTTATTGTTTATGCATCATAATATGTGCCATTGACCGCAGTGACTCATCAACTAGTGAGAAATATTAGTGTTTCATAGCAAGTTAGGATTTATAATGAGATATTTGTTTTATTTTGCATTTACGTATTTCCTCTATGATAAAAAAGGTTCAATAGAGTTTTAACTTTTGAGTGGCACCTCTTCAGAAAATCTTTTGCTTTGCTTCTCGTTGTTTGGAAAGAAAGCGTGCAAAAACGATTGCGCAGCTTTCGTGCGTTTCTTCGAAACAAACAAAACAACTCAGAAATAACTTTGGCGGGATTTGATAACACCTGACACGAAAATGTACAAGGAAAACAATTTATAGACGTTCCAAATACTGTTGTTGTTATTAATCTCTTTGTAAAAATTATAGTGCCAAGGCACTGCAATCTATACATCATTTTTCAATTTCCGTAAATTGAAAAACTGTAAGAAATGTATTACATAGAAATACTTACATTTAAAAACGAATATTTTGTTACGAATATGTTTTTTATATTACATTAAAGTTAAAACGCAAGAAAAGTAAATTTGACTTAGTTAAGTAGGTACATTTATTTCATAATAGACAAATCTTATTACAAATAATACTAAATATATGCTTAAATATACAATAATCACTTGTGTATAAAATATATTAAGATTTTTTAAAATAATTTTGTAGTTTTTTCGCGCTTATAGCAGTGTAGGCAGAGGGAACTTAATTATTTAAATAGTAACGACCCACTCGTAGCGCTGACCGCTTGTACTACACAATTATTTATTTTATTACCTGAATTACATTCGTGGTCTAATAACATTATCTATCATTTAAAGACAATATCCGTAATATATTGATACCTAAATTTTCAGCTAATTCGATGAAACACTCATTTTGTAGCAATATTGTTGCATACAATTCTTTATATGAACATTACGTTTTTTATTTCAGAACCGAATGAAATAAAACAAACTATAAACATTAAGGGAAGTTTGCCAAAATACAACAAAGAAAACTGCATTTAATTGCGGATTTAACTGTGGATAAACCGTCTCTGAGATTAGCGTGAACAAACGCACAGGAAAAGAGACAAAAAAATATTAATTAGATTTTTATAACGTTAATAAATGCTCCCAACAACAGTATTTCTCGGACAGCGAGGAGTTAAGTATATGTATAGATAATGATTACCCCAATCGGAGACTGAAGTTAGAACCATCGCGATTACAATCACACGCCCATTTAACATTCTTACTTACAATATAGCAATATTAAAACCACTTACCAGCCAAGGACCGTTCATCAGTTTGCAATTGAGCTCTCCTCTCATTCCGTTGTAACAACGTAGCAAAATAACTAAGCAACGGCTCCCTCGCTTCAGGACATAGTAGGATATTATGGCAAATATTGTGCAATGTGTTTCGACTCGCTTCGACTTCACGTTGTAGAGCGAAGGATAAACTTTGGTCTGTGCCCGTTGCTATCATACGCTCTGCGAAACGGGGGTTCTCCTCCGCGAACAATGATATCTGGAATTTTTTGTGTTGCTATAAAATTATTAACGACTTTTTTATACTTTCAATTTGATTAAAATTTTATATAGTTTTTTTTAGTTATCTTTGAGAATCTTCCATATTTATTAGAGTATACAGATAGAATTATTATATTTAGAAAAAAAACACTAAATATAGGAGAGATAACTGCCAAAGCTGGGGCCAAACTTGGAAAGTATTTCCAAGTTTGGTTTTCATATGGGAACTTAACTTACTACTTGGAAATAATATAAATGACTTAAAACGAGACACACTTTCAAGCGCCCTGTCCCCCCCGTCCAAAGGCGCAACACATCGCCGCATCGCGACCAATTAACTTACAGCAAAAAACGGTCCAAGAAAGCTAACTCTAGCAATTTCGCGTCCCGGTGCAGTTGTAACAGGCGCTGGACATAGACTCGGTAGACGAGCTATGAGGGCACAGACAGGCCGCGAGGCATGGCGAGGGCCTGCGCGTAACTCGCATAGAGAACGGAGAGCGCGTAACACAGCGCCGTGTCCCCGACCAACTAAAGGCGAAACACAACGTCGCATTTCTTCACGAAGGCCCATTAGGAGCGGAGTAAACACCTGTTTAGGAAAAAGTTGTATTATATTTTTTAGGTTCACGATATATCCTATATACCAAATTGGTTAATTTCCGCCTAATTTTAGTGACGGTATTGAGTGGCAGAAAAAAATGCCGTTTTAGTCTTGTCACCAGTGATAAGAAAAAAGAAAGAAAGATTTCTCACAGTACATTTTAAACATTACAAATAAACATTTAAGTTATCTATTACAAGCAAATATAGTAAAAACAATTACCTCGTCAAATCCTTCTTGATCTAAATACGTAGCTAGTACCACTTCTGGTATGAGGCCTATCGGTGTGTTGCCAATTAATATATATGGCAACAATGGCGATTTTCTACTTTTGTCCAATTCAAATCTACCTCTTATCACTAACACCAAGTTATTAACAAGTAAAGTTCTTAAACTTTGCAGTACATCACTCAAAGGTGGCTCCGAACTTTTTTTTGGATGTTCTCTCTCATAAATGTTTATGTTGGAATAAAATTTTAATATATAACTAACAGCCAAGGCTTGTGTCGGTACATTTTTTGGTATTGGCAGTGATGGTGTAGGGCAGTCCGCTTTATCTGTATCTGTCTCAGAACCAAGGTGTCCTGATGTTAGAACATCGTCCCCACAATCTTCGCTAAGTCTCTTTGTTGTCTCGGTAATTGCTATTAATTTTTGATTTAGTGGATCTAACCCATCAATAATTTGTGTGATAACATCCATTAGAGCTTCGGATGCTAGTTCTTCTAAATTTAACTTTGGATTGTCGAGTAATGATGCAGCTACTGAGGGTACAAAAATTCCACCTGTTTTATAAAAAACATATTTTAATTCACAATATATGATGATTATTTTCGTTTGCAGAAATGGTGTTTACTTTAATTTCATTTCCTTACTTCCTTACTCTGGTAGCAACACGAAGCACAGCAATGAGTTCTGCCACTCAACATGCAATATCTTGAAAATTTGGCAGAAAATGGTGAATATAGTTTTATACACTATGTTCCCCCTGCCTTCTTCCTAAATGCGGGTATTATAGTGTGAAGCTTTATTTATCCAGCATATAGTAGGGAAGGCAGAAATAACCTAATGTAAAGACACTTTCTTTTTTACTTTCCACCCACATTCACACTTGTTGAGTAGTAAAACACAATACTGCATTTTGTCTTCCAAGAGCATGAAAATAAAAATAATTCATTGTCCCAAATAGGAATTGAACACAAAAAACCTTTGCATACTTACAGTATGCATTGTATTGAAATATATACCTGCACTGCCATCTGACCAAGACACTTGAAGGATTTTAGCAACAATATTTCGAAGTTGTTCTTCTGTTAGTTCTGTACAACTAACTGTCCGTGATCTTTGAATTTTACGTGCTGGGGATTGTGTTGGATCACTATCCTCAACCTAAACACATAATAAATAAATATATTTCATTGGCAAGTTAATATTAGAATTTGAACTTATTATAGTAAAATACAGACAGAATTTTACATATATAATTTATTATATTTTCTATTGTCACATGTTGAGTGGTGGAACATAGTGTAAACAAGAAAATTATGAAAATCTTAATACATAGGTGCTTTACACATATTCAATTTAAAAATAAATGTCTTTTAATGAAATATATTTGAACAGTTATTTATGTCTATGATAATATAGCAATTTGTTTGTATATTGAAATTGATAATAATATAAACATTTAATATAGAGGAATTATAAATGTTCAGAATGTTATGATAACAGAAAGCTTATAAATAATTTAAAGCCACTTTGACACAGTAGAATGGCATCTGACTGTAAATGTGATGATTGTGGGTTCAAGTTTCATTGAGGGGGATGAATTATTGTCATTTCTCTGATTCAGTAATTCAAAGTAATGTTGACATCCACCACTCTACATGCTGTCTCAAATTCAGGCCACAAGGCTAAATGCTAAATGTATGTGTGAAGCTAAATAAATAAATATTAACTTAATTAATAAGAAAATATAAATTAAAATTACAAAATGTTGGTTAGTAATTGTATGAATTATAAGTTAAATAGCTATTTCTCATCAAAGTTGTGTTGTGTAAGTGAATAAGCATATTAAATAATATTTAATATCATACAAACCTCCATAGCCTCTTGTATTGTCTCAGATTGTGAATTTCTGTCTGATACATCATCCACTTCCATAGATAATGAGCGCCTTGAACAACTTGGTGATGCATTATTTGTTCTAGCTCTTACTGGTGGAGGTTCTGCAAATTGTGCTGGAGATATAGACCTAGATGTACTGTCTTCTCGTATAGATGCACCTTCTGATCCACTGACTGTTGATTGTGGTAGAACCCTCACTGAGCCACAGCTTAATAATGTCTCATCACCCATTGAATCAAAGCTATTATATTGTCTTGTTTGAGATAAATCTGTCATTTTTGTGTCAGGCATCTCATCTATTAAATTATTATCTGTTTTGTCTGTCACAATTAAACCATCTGCCGGAATTTTGGATTGATCTGATACTTCATTTTTATTTTCTGAATAACTTTGATCTTGATTTGTAGTGCCTGAATTCTCAATAGAACTCCTTGGAGTTTGTGCTAGTGTTGGAGATAAACGAGATGGTGGGGCAGGGCTTAATATGTCAGATGGTATTGAAACACTTGGTGTTACAGGGGGACTTGTAGGAATAGGAGATGAACCCGTCCCTCCCAATGCTGCTAGACGCGCCAATCTTCGTCTTCGTATCTACAACGAAATGAATATTAATTGTTGCAAACGTAGCACGTGTAAAGTTTACACTCACATCAACACTTTTCACTACGATACGAACGCTTTGTTTTGTTACGAAATTAGATTGACCATACGCATTATGCCAAGGGCCGTTTACAAAATAAAACTTACCTCTTCTGGACTGAGTTCACTCATCGCAGTTAATGTACTTTATGTATAATATTTTAAACAACGTCTAATACTAGTTATAATTAAATAGCTTTTAAGAAGTTGAATCAGACAGAACAACGGAGCAAGCTACACAACGTCAAGCAGTCAGTCACCTCTAGCTCAGCTGAGACGATTGGCTATTTGACGTTTGTACTTTTGAATAGATGACGAGAAAGTATTGAAAATACACGCGTCATCCTCATGCAACCTAAACAAAACAATTTATTGATACTCTGTATAAGTGAATAAACTTATTTTTATTTAATATTGCTCACCGTATACATTTTTAAAATTTATTTTCATTAACAATTTATCTTTAAAATATTTTTTCATAAGATGTAATTATAATAAAATTAATTACAATATGTATTTTCTTATTTTTACAGATCCGCTTAAAATTATACAATAATTTATTTGTTGTTGTAATAATGTTTATTTTGCCAAGAATTAAGATAAAAAATTATCGAAGAGTAGAATTTAATGTAAATCTAGTGACAATGTTATAAGTATTGTACATAAGTTTGCCGCGCAAAATAAATTTAATGTAATTTAATCTAATGTTTTGAAATTTCAACCATATATCTATTGTCTTCCTCAACAATACGGTACATACGGCATGGTAGCATATCGTACCTACCGCAGTACCGGTATAGTAGAATATATTTGACTAATTATCTATGCTCTTCACTCTGTGGCAATAAAATAAATTAAATAAATCGATGGCCGCATGTTTTCAATTTGTTTATGTTTTTTATTTGCTTAAATCATAAATGGATTTGAGTATTATGCAGTTCCTATAAATTGTTATAATAATTCATGTGAAATAAAAAAACACATAATATTTTAAATATGTAGTGCATCAAGAGATTTTCCTATATCTACATATGGTATAGAATATATTTTAATTAGTATTTTCTAGTAATATCAATAAATAAAGATGACGAACAATACAGTATTAGAATTAATATCGGGTCTAAAGTCTCGTCATACTGAGACCAGACATAAGTCGATACGGGAACTTCTGCATTTTGTAAAAACAGATCTAAGAGAAATGACACAGGAAGCTGCTACACAGATACTTGATGAATTGAATCAACAAATTCATCTCCTTACTTCGAGTTATGATAATAATGACAAGAAAGCAGGAATTTTAATTATTGGTATGCAGTTTTTATATTTTTCCCATATGTCGTATGGAGAAATTTGTTATGGTACTTACTTACTTTTATATATTTGTATTTCCAGTATGTTTAGTAAGTGGAGATTCTGAAGCTAATAAGACGAGAGTAATTCGATATGCCCAGTATATGAGAAATATATTTCCTTCAACTGATATTAATATTCTGGAATTAGCTGCAAAAACTATGGGTAGGATAGCAGCATCATTAGGCATTAAGAGGGCAGAATTTCTTGAATCAGAAATAAAAAGAGCATTTGAATGGTTAGCTGAAGAAAGAAATGAATCCAAACGTTTATCCGCTTGCTTTATTTTAAGAGAACTAGCAATAGCTATGCCTACATATTTTTTTCAGCATATTAACGGGTTCTTTAACTATATAATGCTTGCTTTGCATGATCCTAAAGAGCAAATAAGAGAAGCAGCAGCTAAAGCTATAAGAGCAGCTTTTGTTGTTACATCAAAAAGAGAAATTCCAGAACAAAGCAATAAAGCTCATTGGTATATACAAAGTTATGAGGAAGCCATAGCAGCGTTTGCTGACCAAATGGCAAGAGAAAGAATATTAAGTAGGGATGATCATGTTCATGGTGCACTCTTGATTTTAAATGAACTTCTCAGGTGTTCTAATGCAAGTTGGGAAAAAAAGTACACAAAGCTTATGCATAAACTTGACTCTGAGCAGGAAATATTAGATGAAATGGCCAATTTTAATCCTATAGGTCATATATCTGGATACCATAATTACTCAGATGATAAAACTCAATCTGTCAACATAACTGAGTCTTCTATATGTAAAAAACTGATGGCAGAAAAATATGAAAAAATATCTCTTGGTAAGTTCTTTAATTCCCTAAATTTAAAGCTCTCTCAAATGAAAGGTACTGGTGAACAGTACCTTTCAATTTCTTGCACGGTTCTTTTATATTATATTTTAATTTTTATCTTTTATAACAAGAGCTTAGGTGATAGTAATTCATATTTAAAGTATTAAAATTTGCAGAGGTCATGGCTCAACAAATATCAAGATCTACTAATGTCCACCAAATGCTACTGCTAATAATACCAAGATTAGCAGCATTCAACAAGGAAGCATTTACAAAAAAACATCTAAAATCAACAATAAATCATCTTATCACATTTCTTAGAGGTAGGGAAAAAGAAAAGGCAATGGCTTTTACTACATTAGGCCTGATTTGTATTGCAGTTGAAGATGATATTCGACAGTATCTACCAAGAATTATAGAAATAATTAAAGTCACACTCCCATTAAAAGATGTTCCAAAAAAGAAAAATGGTAATGAAACTCCATTATTCAACTGTGTTACATTACTAGGAATAGCTATGAAAGAATGTATAGCAAATGAAATAAAAGAACTTTTAGATCCAATGTGTGCAACGGGCTTGAGCCCACAATTGACAACTTGCTTTAAGGAACTCAGTCATAATGTACCATCTTTGAAAAAGGAAATAACAGACAGATTACTAAATATTCTGTCATTAATATTACGGAAAAAACCTTATGTATCCAATAGTTCAGATTCTCCAGTTGTAATGTTATCCACAGCCCTGTTAGTTGAGCCACATGATGCTGTTAAACTGGTCCTAGCATTACACACTCTTGGAACATTCGATTTTGAATGGAATAATACACTTATGTCTTTCATAAGAAGATGCACAGATTATTATTTACAAAGTGAACAACAAGATATTCGACTAGAAACAATAAAAACTGTTGCAAAATTACTTATAAAAACTATTGAAAGATGTGCATACTCAAACTCGCGAACCCTGAGTGCGTTAATAGACGAGTCTCTGGGTAAGCTGTTATCAATTGGCCGTTCTGACTTTGACCACGAAGTACGGTACCGAGTACTGGAAATATTTACTAACCCTGTATTTGACAAGTATTTGGCTGTGGAAGAACATCTTAGTTGCCTATTTGTGGCCATCAATGATTCAAATAGTGAAGTAAGTGAATTAGCACTGTGTGTGGCCGGAAGACTGAGCAATGTAAACCCAAGTTACACAACGCCCGCTTTACGACAACTATTTGTTCAAATTCTAATGGAGCTCCAATATTCGGAATCAACACGTAATAAAGAGCAGTCTCTACGAATGGTCAACAACCTTATATGTCACGCACCAAGGTTGACGCGACAATTTGTAGATACTATACTAAAAGTGCTTGTACCTAAATTGAAGGAGAGTGACAGCAATTCTGTCATGATTTGTATAATATTGAAGGCCATAGGGGATCTAGCAGAAGTCAACAGTGGAGGCAATGCATTAATCCAATGGTTACCAGAATTAATATCTATACAACTCGATATATTGTCAGATCCTAACCAACTCGAGAAAAGGAGTATAGCTCTGTGGTCTTTCGGACAAGTAATAAGCTCAATTGGATATGTTGTTACACCGTACATGGAGTACCCTAATCTCATGGATATGCTACTTAATTTAATAAAAACTGAGCATAATTCAAGAGATAGACGGGAAGCAATTCGTGTATTAGGTTTGCTAGGTGCACTAGATCCATACAAGCATAGAATTAATCAGGGCCACATTGATTTCCAAACAGTCTCTACACTGATACCAGTCATGGATAATCATGATAATATTGACACAAGTGTAAGTGAAATGCTCGTGAGTATGTCACCGTTGGTTCTGGATGAGTTTTATCCAGCGATAGCGGTTACGTCTTTAATGCGTATCTTGAGAGACCCATTGCTGTCTCAGCACCACATTAGTGTTGTTCATTCAGTTACCTACATATTTCAAACGTTAGGCATTAAATGCGTGCCATACATTTCACGTGTGACACCCAGTCTCTTGTATGTAATACGTACCACTGACAATCAAAATTTTAGAGAATTTTTGTTTACCCAATTAGCACTTATAATATCTGTTGTAAAAATACATATTAGAGCATATTTGGAAGATATATTTGATTTAATTAGGGAATATTGGACTCCTGATAGCCCGATTCAGCACACGCTTATACTACTCGTCGAGCATATAACAGTGGCTATTGGTACAGAGTTCAAAATATATCTAAGAAAAATATTACCAAATATATTGAGAGTTCTTAAATGTGACAACAGCAAGGATAGAATTCTAACACAAAAACTATTGCTGACCATACAAAAATTCGAAAATAATTTAGACGATGTTCTACTATCTGTAGTACCAGCGATAACGGGACTTTTTGATGGGCGGAATATACCGACATCGATATCGATATTAGCAATGAAGACAATAGAACACTTATCTATGTATTTGTATTTTAAACCGTATTCCGCGATGCTGATACAGGCTTTGGCGAAGGTTTTGGAAAATAGTCCTGCTTTGAGACAAACAGCTATGGACACACTGTGTGCCCTAATTGTTCAATTGGGCCGCGAGTATATAGATTACATACCTTCTATAGATAGGATATTGTCTAAATATAAAATTCAATGTCCAAATTATATTGTTTTGGTGACTCGTTTACAAGTTATCTCAACTTTAGCTTCCGATGATGATTATTTAGATGAAACTAGATTGCGACTGCGAAATCAAAAAACAGACGTAAGTTTCTACAAATATAAACGTGTGAACGTTTTATATTGCCTAAATTTGATGTAACAATAAAAATAATTTGGGTTACAGGTTGTTACTAGCGGTGATCTGCAACCGATTCAAAAGCTATCTCTTAATGTGGATAAACTACGAAAATGTTGGTTAGTTAACAACTTAATATCAAAAGAGGACTGGTTGGAGTGGTTGCGTCAACTCAGTGTCGGGTTCCTTACCGAGTCTAATAGCCCAGCTATTCGGTAAGTCGATTTCTTTTTAAATATAATAATGTAGTGTAGAGACATTTTTTTTTATTGAAATCATTAGATATGTTTTTCATTCCTTATCTATAAGAAAAAATAATTTCCTTTTTATTTAGAACTAACGGCCCACTTGCGGCTTCGCCCGCATGCGCATAATACTTTTACTATATTGCAATTGCCAAGAGTTAAGAGATTTATACATTTAATCATGAACACTACGTGGTTTTATGATAGGATAAGTTTTCAATATACATGTAATATCACCTTACAATTTTCAATAATTTTATTGTCACAAAATGCGTAACACTAAGTTAGGAAAGTCCTTCCTAAGTATCTTTACAATAGAATCTTCAGATTGTAATGATAAATTTTACATATCATTACCAAAGTGAAAACGGAGTGTCTTAACGATATATTATCTCTGCCTATCCTGCTACTTGCGGGATAACGAGTGTATAATAAAGAAATTCTAAAATCTTAGGCAAAACCCGCATCACTGTTAAGTGTAGTGTTTGTATTATTTTCGCTGACAATTTTTATTAAAAAAGACATCGATTTTTTTTATAAAAAAGTATATAAAAGAAAATATGTATTTACATTTTTACAACAGGGCATGCTCCAGTTTAGCACAGAACTACCCGCAATTGGCCAGTGATTTATTTAATGCTGCATTTATGTCATGTTGGACTGAACTTGGCGACCATCCTCGGGCTGAATTAGTGGTGGCCTTAGAAAAGGCACTCGCAGTGCCTGACGTGCCAGAAGTGGCCCTAGCTGTTTTAAATCTGGCTGAATTTTTAGAACATTGTGAAAAGGGTGCCTTACCTATATCCATTAAACTTCTCGGTGATACAGCTATTACGTGTAGAGCGTATGCTAAAGCTCTTTATTACAAGGTAAATTTCGACTTCAATTTTTTATTTATTATATAATATTAAATTATTATGATTTAATATTTTTATTAAAATTATTTCATGAATTTATCTTTAAAGTAGTTTTTTCTTTTTAATTTTATTCGTACAGGAAGAAGAGTATAAAAGAAATCCCTCGACGCAGGTCGTCGAGGCTTTAATTCATATAAATAATAAGTTACAACAAAAAGAATCAGCCAATGGCTTACTAGAAAAAGTAATAATGCAGAAAAAGAGTGGTGATTGTTCATTAAATGTGCACGTTCGTTGGTATGAGAAATTACATAATTGGGATCAGGCATTGGACCTTTACAGTAAGAAGTTGGAGGTAGATCCACAAGATTATGATTCGAAAATGGGAATGATGCGTTGCTTAGAAGCGATGGGAGAATGGAGAAAGCTCTACACTATGACTACAGAACAATGGGATTCAATGGCAGGTGATATTAAAAAGAAATCTGCTAAAATAGCTGCAGCTGCGTCGTGGGGCTTGCAAGAGTGGGACTCTATGAAGAAATATGTGGATTGTATGCCTGAAGACACGCAAGATGGTGCTTTTTACAGAGCAATATTATCGATCCATGATGGACAGTGGTCGGAGTCAAGACATTTTGTAGATACTGCCAGAAATTTGTTAGATGCGGAGCTATCTGCTGTAGTAGGAGAAAACTATCAGAGAGCATATGGCGCTCTAGTGAATGCTCAGTTACTGACTGAACTAGAAGAAGTAGTGACTTACAAACTAGTCGAAGAAAGACGAGGCATTATTCATAGGACATGGTGGAATAGGCTTCAAGGTGGTCAACGTGTAGTTGAAGATTGGCGAAAAATGCTTCAAATACGCAGTCTCGTTTTGACTCCTCGAGAAGATTTCCAAACATGGCTAAAGTTTGCGTCACTGTGCAGAAAGACAGGAGCTATTAATCAGGCCCACAAAATAGTACTGTCAATACTAGGATGCGATCCAGCAACTAATCCAGATGTACTATTACGTGTTCAAGATCCTAGAATTGTATTAGCTTATAGTAAAATTTTGTGGCACGCTGGAAACAAACGCTACGCCTACGACGTCTTACAAAGACTCGTCGATAACTCTGAACCGGAAAATGAAGACCAGTGTAGGCTGCTCGCTCGCTGTCATCTTAAACTTGGATCGTGGTGTGAATCGCTACAAGAAGTAAATGAATTATCAATCCCTGAAATTTTGAGAAATTACACCTCTGCCACTTTTTATGCCCCAGACTGGTACAAAGCGTGTCATGCCTGGTCGTGCATGAATTTCGAAACTGTTTTATTCTATAAGCAACAGGACAATATATCCGAAAGTAGCATGGCCGGTGGTTCTGGCGAGAAAAAGATATCAAGAGCGGAATTTATTAACACCTACACTATACCTGCTATTGAAGGATTCTTTAAATCTATAAGTTTGTCAAATGGTAGCTCTCTTCAAGACACTCTAAGACTTCTCACGCTGTGGTTCGACCATGGACATCATCCGGCCATTTACGATGCTTTATTTGAAGGGATCAGACAAATTGATGTTAAAATATGGCTTCAAGTGATACCACAACTAATAGCTAGAATAGATTCGCCAAGAAGCTTAGTCGCAAAGCTTGTACACATACTGTTAATAGATATTGGAAAGTTACATCCCCAAGCTCTAGTATACCCATTGACTGTAGCGACAAAATCTTCGTTCGTGACGAGGAAGGCAGCAGCAAATTATATATTGAAAACTATGAGTTCTCATTCACAAAGATTGGTGAATGAAGCTGCTATTATATCTGAAGAATTAATCAAAGTAGCGATGTTGTGGCACGATCAAGTGTATACGGCTCTCGATGATGCTTCTAGGTAGTGCCTTTTTTCTATTTCTCATAATTACGTAAATTTTCTAAATAGTGATTTTTCATAAAAAAAAATATTTCAGATTATATTACAGTGAAAAAGATTACAGAGGAATGTTCAGGACGTTGGATAAAATGCACGCTATGTTGGATCGTCCACCAGAAACCTTGAAGGAAGTTTCGTTTCTACAAATGTACGGGCGAGATTTACAAGAAGCGCAAAGATGGTGTGAACTTTACAAGGTTTGTATTACATTTTAATGTTTGAAATATTATTGTTATTTATGAAATATTTATAGTACTAGCCTGTCATACTGTGTGTTTCTTATTTGCGGATTCAGTTAGCTAAACTGATCGCATACAGAATATGCAGAGTAGAAGAAGCACTTCATTCACCTTAGTTTTTTTCTTCTCATGATAGAACCTATTCTTACCGCCTATTAACCACCACGTTTTGAAAGTAAAAATTACCCAATACAACACTCCAGGAGACAGCATCAGAGCGCTACCTGAACTCAGCTTGGGACGTGTACTGCCACGTGGTGCGCCGTATTGGCGCGCAGGTGCGCTCGCCTGCGGCGCTCGAGCTGCAGTACGTGAGCCGGCGCCTGCACGCCGCGCGTGACCTTCAGCTGGCTGTGCCCGGTTCGTACGTGCCGCATCATCCGGTCATCAAGATTGCGAGGATCAATACGCATTTGCAGGTTAGCTACCTGAAGACCTCGTAGCGGTCGGGTCTTTTTTTTATGGAAAAAGACAAGGCAAACAGGTCATCTGATGGTGAGTAATCACTGCCGCCCACGACCCCATGTAACACCAGAAGAGCTGCAGGTGCGTTGCTTGCCTTTAATTGATCCACATACGTATTGTATTGCCATACATTTCGTCAAAAAGTTGCGTTGAAAACATATTTATGTTACAATTTTGTTTTTCTTCCATTTCTTACAAATAGATTTTTAAATAAGATATATAACTAAGAAGACTTAGTATAGTCTTTATGTTACTACTATTAATTTAGTTACAGCACCTTCGGTGACGGACCCTACTGCTGCGTCATTACCCTTATCTGACTAAGTAACTTTTTATATAACTTTATAATTTTCTGCTTGATTTTTCTATGAAACAATTAATTCTGGTTAAATGATTCAACAGTTATATTTCTACCAGTTATGTGTCTAGAGAGAGGGTTAGCGAGCGACTGACTGGCGAACTGTGTCTTCTTTCATACGGCGCTTGCGCCGGGCAACAATGCCAAGGCGGATGCCCTTCAATTGTAGTCTCTTTCTGCGGCTATCACTATAGCCACGTCGTTGTGGGATGGTCTGGGAGCCAAGGGGGAAGAGTAGGTTGACGGGGTTCAAACTTGGGTGAGGGGGGGAAGTTATAAAGAAGGGATGAGCTGTGTGCCCCCTGGGCGGTCCGCCAAGCCAGGTGAGACTCACGGTTACCCGTGAGAGGCTCAGCTTAGGCGCCCAGCGGCCGAAGGGGCAGCTCAGGAGTCGGAAATGAGGGTGAAGATATCCCTTGGTAGGCGCATCCTGTCTTGTGGCCTGGTATGCCACGGTGCGATGTCTTGGAAATGCAGGTGATCCGAAGCATTGGCACGGCTAAATGCGTTGCGCGTGAGCCGGCCGATGTGTACCTCCAGGCTCTCTATTTTAAGATCGCACTGGAGCGTGCGCTCTGGACGTAGTAGGGAACCTAGGTTACGCGCCGGAGGGCGACGTTTTGAACCACCTGTAGAACCTTGCGCTGGGGCGCACTTGCAAGCGCGTACCAGGCCGGGGCAGCATATGTGAGGTGTGGCCTCACAAAACTCTTATATAGCGCTAGTCGGTTTCGCAGCGGGAGGCCCGAGCGGAGGAGCAGGCGCAACATGAAAAGCGCCGCTTTGGCGGCGGTGGCGGCTTTCCTTACATGTTTTTTCATTGACATTTGACGATCAATGATGACGCCGAGGTAAGTGGCGGCGGGCGACCAGGGGACCTGCTGACCGAGCAGGTTCAGCGGAGGAGGTGGTCTCAGGCGGCACCCAAAACGAGATGGTCTGGGTCTTGGCCACGTTGAGAGACAGCCTCCACTCCGACAGCCAGCCCGGCAGTAGGTCGAAGGTGCGCTGTAGCTTGACGGCGGCGTGCTCCGGGTTTAAACTCTTCGTGAACAGGGCGATATCGCCGGCATAGAGTGCCAACATCGAGCCCTGCTCTGATGGGATGTCGTCTGTGTACCAGGAGTAGAGGACAGGAGAGAGAATACTGCCCTGTGGTACTCCGGCGGCGATCAGGTGGCTGCTAGATACTGCACTCTCCACTCTGACGCGAAACGTCCCGCCGTTGAGGAAGGCGGCGAGGACGCGCACGATGTGGTACGGGGTGCCGGCTCGAAGAATTTTCAAGATTTAACCCGGATGCCAAACGCGGTCGAATGCGCTGGCGACATCCAGGAAGGCTGCAACTGCACTCTCCTTCATATTTATTGCTGCCGCTGCAAAATGTGGTACTCTGGTGATTTGCAATGTAGTAGAATGACCGCTTCGGAAGCCAAACTGTTCGGGCCGCGGTTGTAGGTGCGACAGGAGAAGCGGGAGGAGGAGCCTCTCGAACAGTTTGGCTATCGTGTTGAGTAAAGTGATGGGGCGGTACCCGTCCGGTCGCTGTGGGTTCTTCCCGGGCTTGGGGATCATGATGACCAGGCCCTCCTTCCACGCCTGGGGGTAATGGCCCAAGCGCTGAAGAGCCTGGCCAGATTAGTCTCCCGTTAATGTGTCTAAATGCGCTGTTAGGCACTCCCTGGTGGTGATCCGGACATTCGCTCGGGTTAGGGCGAAATACCATCAGCTAGGTGTTCGGCCAATACGTCGGCTCTCTCCTCCGAGGTGTACCGGAGGGTGCCGTCACTGTGCAGGATTGGCCTGGCCGGTGGCTTCTTTTTCATAACCTGGCGGTTTAGTTTGTGAAGCGAAGGTTGGTCGCAGCTGGCGTTTTCTATGCGTTTCTCCCAGCTGGCTGTGTCTCTAAATACAAAATTGTGACTTAAATACAAAATTCTCCCGAGTATGAACATAAAAGCATTATATGTAGAGTCATATGTTTCCTAAATGCTTCATGATTGTGAAAGATGAAGAAATATTTGATATTTCAATATGTTAAACACACAAGCATTTTTTATGTAACTTTACTACTACCTTACTACGTTGTCATCATGACTTTAATGTGTTGTTTAATCGGTTAAAATTCCATTCCATTATAGGTAATTAAATCAAAACAAAGGCCACGTCGACTCACGATCCAAGGTTCCGACGGCAAACAGTATATGTTCCTTCTAAAAGGACACGAGGATCTCCGTCAGGATGAAAGAGTGATGCAACTATTCGGACTTGTTAATACGTTACTTCAGGCCGATCCTAGCACTAATAGACACGACTTAGCAATACAAAGATATGCTGTTATACCCCTTTCCCCTAACTCGGGATTGATAGGATGGGTGCCTCAATGCGATACGCTGTATAACTTAGTAAGTGATTATAGAGATAAGAAGTCCAATAAGCTAGCGTTGACTAAGGAACAGCAAATTATGTTGGGAATGGCCTCCGATTATCAGAAATTGATGTTGAAACACAAGGTTTGTAAATATCATTTTATTTTATATTAAATCTATTGTTTTTTGTATATTTTAGTCCCAACTCAATATTTATTTATTATATTTGAATTTAATATATGTACAGCTGTTACTATTGAATGTAAAACCAAAGTCAAAGATATAAGAATATTTTCAGGTGGAAATATTTGAATACACGCTATCCCAAACGCCAGGAAATGACCTAGCAAGGCTCCTTTGGCTAAAAAGTCCTTCTGCGGAAGCATGGTTTGAGCGACGTACTAACTACACACGGTCATTAGCAGTAATGAGTATGGTGGGATATATTTTGGGACTTGGAGACAGACATCCCTCTAATATAATGTTACATAGAGTCACTGGCAAAGTGTTGCATATAGATTTCGGAGATTGCTTCGAGGTTACCCAAACTAGAGAGCGTTTCCCGGAGAAGATTCCGTTTAGGTTGACTCGGATGCTTATAAATGCTATGGAGGTATGTATGATTTGTATACTTTTTCTAAATTAATGTATATATATATATATATATATATATACACACACACACATATATATGTATATATGTGTGTGTGTGTGTGTGTGTATAAAAATATTAATACTTTACTGCAGAGTTCAGAGCTATTTGGTTTGGTCATTGATAACTTTTGAAGAACTTTATAATTAATTACAATATGAAGACTTTATTAAACAAGAGTTTTTCTATTATATGCTTAATATTTTTTTCATGTATACCAACCAGGTGACAGGTATAGAAGGCACCTACCGCTTCACATGCGAGTCAGTAATGCACGTCTTACACAAACACCGAGACAGTGTAATGGCGGTCCTAGAAGCGTTCGTCTACGATCCACTACTAAATTGGAGGTTAATCGACAACGAGCAACACTCCATCACTGAATCTACCTTCTCCTCAGATATAGATTCGCCATATTCTCTTCCTAGTCGCAGCAGAAATTTACATTACGAATCTTTAGAAATGCCGCCTGAATCTAATTTGAACAAACGTGCTCTAGCAATATTAAATCGTATTCGTGATAAGCTCACCGGTCGTGACTTCCCGAATGTGGAAGCGGTCGTGAGTGTCCCGAAGCAGGTGGATTTGTTGATTAAAATAGCTACTAATAATGAGAATTTGTGCCAGTGTTATATGGGGTGGTGTCCGTTTTGGTGAAGTATATTTCAAGTGTATCGATATTGTGTAAACTTTATATAAATCACTAGAGACTGTATTTTATTGAGTGTTGTTGTTGAAAAGGCCGATTTTAACCTCGTATCATTAAAAAATTATCAAACATAAAATACATAGATTATTTTATATATATAATATACGTATGTAGAGACTCTTATAATTTTCAAGTACAACGTAATTAAGAAATGTATATCGAAACACCCTTTTTAGCATTTTTGGTATATATGGCCTTGACCGGAATTGTTTTGAACGTTACCGAAATTTTAAGGCTTTAAGGAGTCCGTCGTCACGTCAAGTAATGTTATATAGAGTTTACATTGTACAAAATGTATTAGTAGTCGTGTAGTGTTTTTTTTAAGGTGATATTTTTCGTTCATTATCGTTATAATTATCGCTTTGTTAATCGTATCTTTAAAAACATCACAATACATGTTATATTTAATTTTGTATTAGATGAATTGTTTTTGTTTCGTAGAACATATTGTTATAATAGTGACAAAGAATATTTGTTTCAAAATTGTCCAACTTGCGTTGCAAGCTTTTGTTTTATATAAACAAACATTTAATATACATGTATGTGCTCTTTTATATATGTACATATATGTAGATTGATTTTAGTTCATAACAGCATGGTACTCGTAAGTTGTAATTTTCATATTTTATTCAAGATAATATTAAAGGCTTAAGTGTTTGAGTCACCTTTAAAACTCCTATGTGGATACAATCATATTTCATAAAGTACTGAGTACCTACTTAAAGTACTGTTTGCTACTTACAAGACTCAGCCCCGTATTTATAAACCGCTTTCGACTCTGAGATCAATCTTAAAAGGCCAATTTTATTTATAAATAACATAGCTAAGAATAAAAACGGTATATCAATACAATTTCAGATTTGAGAGCGATTTATAAATACGGACCTTTAACTATATATGAATCCTCGTATACTTAATAAATATTCTAAAAAGATTTTGTTATTTCATCATTTACATCAGCGGGGTTTTCCCGTTTGTACTCCTAGTCTTTTATTATTATTGCTTTTACTATTGTTATTAACGTATGGCATTTCAATTTCTCTGAAGCGTAAATATTGCGCGACAGCTGTTCTATAATACGTAGGTTAAGTGTTAAATGTATTAAATAAAGATTACTTTTTAAACTATAACTATATATTTTGCTCAAACCTATCACATGTCAATTTATTCATACGTGTAAAGATCACTCATTTCAAATACTGTCCTGTTGGTAGCTGACGAATGAGAGCGGTAGTAACTTAGATAATTTGGTACACAAGACTCTATCCATGGTGGGCTTGGCGAGGTACACGTCGATGTCCCCGCAGGAACCTCGGAACTCGCTAAGTGTCTGACGACACACGCCGCACGGCGCTGTAAAGCTATCCTTTTGATGCGCAACCACTGCTACCATACTAAACTTCAAGTACCCATCGCAAACCGCCTTAGGTATGGCCGCTCTCTCCGCGCAAATACTAGGCGCCAGTGTCGAACTCTCTATATTACATCCTGTGTACACTCTGCTATCCTCCTCGGTCAATACAGCAGCCCCCACGGAGAAATTAGAGTACGGACAGTACGCGCGTTTTCGTATCTCCGTCGCTTCTCGAATTAAATTTTTCGCTACTTCGCCTGAAAATTAAAGCGTCAATTGATTAACGACGTCTTAATCAAGACTAAACTAGATAAGAGGGTCGACCTTCCGGGCGTTAGGACGTTGTGATAGGGATAATTAAATTGATTCAACACTAAACTATTGTTCTATAACTTTTTAGAATTAAATTATAAATGTTTGTTTTTTTTTAAATATATACACAGTGAAATCATTTTGGAAAATATTTTAATATCTTTAAAAATTTCAGTTTTTTTTTCTAATTTCATACTTGTAATATTTTTTACAGTTATTTCAATATTTTTATTAAGTCCACTACGGACGCACGGTCTCTATTTTCTTAACTATTAGGTACATTATTATCATTACAATTCACAAACTATAACTAGGCCAAAGTCAAGCAATACGCGCGAATATAAATAGAGTTCCTCTTTATTTTGCAAGATCACGGCATGTACGTTAATATCGAGAATTTGTAAAGGAATTTGATGTAAAAAACTGTCACTGTAAAAACTTCGATATAAAATACCGTTTGCTTTTTGATAATAATAAATAGACTCACTTAATGAATTAAAATCAACTATTTCAAAACTATCCATGGACGCGTACTGGTGTTGTTGTCGTGTTCGCGTGTCGATTGCAAAATGCGAGAGGCGTGCGACTCCCGGTGCGGTCAGCAGAGGACTGATTATGGTTAATGATTGATGATTAGATACTCCGGTTCTCGTGATTGAAGCTCGAAAGTCCCTCCACCCTTGTGACCTATGTTTCCATATTTTATGGGTACCTATAACTTTTTATTAATTCCTATAAAGTACTGATTAACATACTAATGTTGCGTTTTTGATTCGATTCTCTGATTTAAGCAACTAAGCGAGTAGCTTTACAAAAATTATTAAGCGTGTATTGCTAAAGTATTAGTATTATTTATAAATACCAATTGTTAACGCGCTATATCAGCGCCCTCAATTTATTCGCTACAAATGCAATTGTGAAATTATGTTCCTATATATTATTATGTAATAATTGTCAAATTAAATATATAATAAAAGGTTTGAAAAAGAAGTCTCGTCTCATTAACACCACCACGATTCCATAGGCCACAAGAGTAACAACTATATAGTAAGCAAATGAAATATGTTCTTGCAATTTAGAAAGTAAATAGGATCTTATGTTATCCATTTGACTTGTATTTCTAAATATAAAGCTAAGACTCATAAAAGCTACAAAAAATATATTCAAAATAAATATTTTAAAAGTTACTTTCTGCGGATGAGGTGTAAACGTACAACAATACGAAAAGGTCTAAAGATTACAAATGCCGCAGCGTCACAGGTAATGTCTGAAAAAAATTACAATAGTAGAGTTTTTGGATTCGACCTAGGGGGGAAATTATTGTTATTTATTACTATTTCAATCATGATCGGCTTCTCCGGCGTGCTTAGACGAGGTATGTACATACAGCTCTGGATCCGACACGCGGACCTAAGAAATTGCTTCTTGTTGTTACATAGACACCTACATATGTACCTAAAACTTCTGCAGACTTCAGATATCGTTATAAGATGTGGACGATGCGCAAATCATGAATGTATCAATAATTGATATTAATTTTGTAAATATATATATATATATATATATATATATATAATGGTAGCTACTTGCTGACATTCAGACTTAAATAAAATACAAAACATAAAAACAAGTAATACTCTAAGATTGTTGGTAGGGACAACTACTTATAGCAGCATAAAATATTTATTTAAAAAGAAATAAAAAGTTAATTAGGTACATTATACAGCTTCAGTCACTTGTAGATAGTACAAGTTGTAACTTCCTTAATTTTTTATAGATTACATTGTATGTGATTGGTAGATATCTGAGCTAACTAATTACGATTTATCGAGTAAAAGTCAAGGTAGGTATTGGAAATAAAATTCCACTCCTGTCCACGTACCCGATAAATCATGTATTGAAATATTATTCATTTCTTAATTATTTGGATCGTCATTGAAACTTAGCGCTACAATTCCTTCTACAAAAACTATAATACATGGTTGCAAGTTCTTTAAACCTATTACAGTATAGTCGACGGATTATGGCCCTCTTGAAGTTAGCTCCGTTACTAAACAGACCGTACTGTTTGTACCTAAAGGTTCAGACTACAGTCACAGTTAAGATCTCAACAACGTAATCAAACTTGAAAGAAAAACTGAGCCTGCTATTTATAAACGATGAATGATAAAGTTAAAAATCTTTATATAAAAGTAAAACAATTTTAGATATAATTATTATTTCCTTTATTGAGTAATATAAAGCGAACTTTATGCATATACATTATTAATTAACAACATAGAATATTTTAGCTGCTAATCAAGTTACGTTATCACCATACTAATGTACATAAGAAAATGAAAGAAAAATGTCGTGTTATTTATTTCCTATTATTAATTTACATGAAATTAGACACATATTACTAAAACTAAAGTTTATATAACCCTCTATAAATATTATTTCTGATGTATGCTCTTTCTATGAAAGCCTAAAAAATTGCTTTCCTGTGAATTTTGAAAATAAATAAGTGTAATATTTAATTTATTGTCAAAAAAAATTAAAACAACAGAAAAATTGTATTTTGTTCACATTATAAATAAAAATTTGACATATATTATATAAACTACTATCAAAATCAAATATTTTTTATTATTTTTGCCTCGAAATATATATTATAATTGTATAAATGAAAAGACGAAACTTTTGTTATAAACTATAATGGAGACGCTACATATTTTTTTACAATTACAGTTTAAGTGCTTAAATATAGAAATGCCGTTGGTATTAAAATTAACTTAAGGAACCCAGAAAACTATAGATAACAATAATCTTACAACTAAATAGATTAATTATTACAATTAGTTATTAAAAAATAATAGGTACATATACCTATAAATTATTTTCATATAATATTGTATTAATTTAATCGTTCATAAAATTAAACCAAATCAATTTATGCATATATTTTCTTTATATATCCTCATTTGTATTGTTTAATTACAAAAAAAAGTAACTAAATCTATTTACAGGCTAGAAAATCCCAATATTCATCATAAAGTAAACAATCATATTAATGATAAAAAAAATAGATTCATTGTCACAATCGTAAGGGTCCATCTATTAATTACGTCACACGAAATTCGTTAATTTTTTTAGCCATCGTCCGTCCTCGTCACCGCTAGTCACATTTATAGGACAAACCTACATATATTTTGCAATTTAACATCAAGAAATAACTTAATTGAAACAGCAATTCAAAATTATATTTTTATATTATCTATTGAAATGAAATGAAGTCCCAATGGAATTTATGTCTCTCCCTACCACTTGTCACACAATATCATATTTAGTTGATATTTACGTGTGACTTAATTTATGGATGGTACCTAAGTAGAAAATACATTACGATTTTGATTATTCACATTAAATCGCTTAAATAAATTGTCAGCAAAATTTGCTAACTCATGTCATATTATATTTTAGGGAACGATTCGATAAACAATAATAATAATATATATACTCATTGCAATTAGTAGATTCAAATGTGTACTATATATAACATAATATTAATTATTTATTTCATTTCTTTAACAAAGAGATCAGTAAATAATTAATCAATCGCATATTATATGTTATGAAATTTACAGATAGAAGTTCCCGTCGCGTCGTCATCTTTACGTTTAATATATAAATGGTACGTCATTTAGAGACTATATTATGACAATTACGTCACACTATTTCTTATATTGACCGCATTTCAAATCAATATTTCAATTATTTCAAATTTCGCCCCAGTTAGGGGCCCTAGCTCCTCATATACACTATTCTACATATAGTGCCCTATACGACATAGTGCACTAGAAGTAGTGTAATGCAATTGCAGCTTTACACTCAGATTCGATTATATTATTTACCAGAACGGGCACCACCCAACATAACACTGGCACAGATTTTCATTACTAGTGGCCTGTTGTATCAACAGATCAACTTGCTTATGAACGGAGACGGCTGCATCAGCTGCATCATCTATATGAGTGAAATCGCGTCCCGTGAGCTTATCTCTCACACGGTTCACTATTGCTAAGGCTCGTTTATTTAAATTCGTCTCGGGGATGTCATCCCTTGGAGGCGGGTCTGTGTCGTGTGGCGCGTCAGAAGCGCGCGAGCGTCGCCCCGCGTCAATTAAACGCCAGTTTAGCAAAGGGTCGTAGACGAACGCCTCGAGGACCGCCATCACGCTGTCTTTGTGACGATGGAGGACCTCCATTACAGATTCGCAAGTGCGACGGTATGTACCTTCTATGCCTGTTACCTGTGTGTATAAATAATTATTATGGTGATTGTACATTTCATTAAATTTAATTTCTATTAGGACTGATAGTTATAATAACATCTAACCACTGACGACTGACGCAGCAGCCTTTATTCTGTAATAAAAGTAGTTTTTTGATGTACAAACTTTACATACCTCCATAGCGTTTATCAACATCCTTGTTAACCTAAAGGGTATTTTTTCCGGAAATTTGTCTCTAGTAACGGCGACCTCGAAGCAATCACCGAAGTCAATGTGCAGGAACTTTCCAGTTACTCTGTCTAACATGATGTTAGAAGGATGTCTGTCGCCAAGACCCAGGATATAGCCCACCATGCTCATGACCGCAAGTGAGCGAGTGTAATTGGTACGTCTCTCGAACCAAACTTCTGAAGAGGGACTCTTAAGCCACAACAGCTTTGCGAGGTCATCTCCCGCGGTGTGTTCTAGAGCATGCTCAAATACTTCCACCTATAAAATATATATGTAAATGAATTATGATAAAAGTAGTTGCGTAGTGGTAAACGCGACGGTTATTCGTATTATATATATGGCAAAGACATGGCTAACAATAGTACGTGTCACCTGATAGTAAGTGACCACCGCTACCCATGACCCGCCGCCCCGACCCTGTGCTACACCAGAGGACATCATGTGTCTTAAATCTCATCAATAGTTACAATGGAAATAACTTTTATCATTAACATAAAAATGATTTTATTTTTTAGCAATCTTATGTTAGAATCAATTATATTTAGATTCAGTTATTAGATTACTTTGAAAATTTGCGATGCTTTTCCACTATATATATAATATATATATATCACCTTTAAAAAATATACCTTTTGCATTAACATCAATTTCTCCAAATCTGAAGCCATCCTCTGCATAATCCTGTGTTCAATATTTATGAGAATCTTTCTTTTCTCCCTAAAATCTTTTATAAGGGAATGTAAGGTATCACAATGGGGCACCCAACCGATTAGCCCCGAGTTAGTGGATAATGGTATTACAGCATATCTCTGTATCGCCAGGTCTCGCCTAAAGGTGTCAGGGTCAGCCTGAAGTAAGGTGTTAACGAGACCGAATAATTGCATCACTCGTTCATCTTGACGTAAGTCTTCGTGTCCCTTTAGTAAGAACATATAATCTTTCCCATTAGAACCTCGTATACAAAGCCTACGGGGTCGCTGTTTTGAAATGATTACCTGAAAAGTAATTATATACGTAATTTAACTTATATCATTACAAAAATATTCCAAAATATTTTTTATATTTTATATAATGTAGATAACATTAAAAAAATCAGCTTCGTATTGTATCCCGCACTCAGTAGGGTAGACACAGGGAACCTAGTGTTAGGAAATTCCGTTCCACAATTTCTGCTGAATTCTGGAGGCATAGCGTGTGGAGTGGCGGAACTCAACGCTGCGCTTTACCCCAACACCAGCGCGAAGTAATGCAAATATAAATTAAAATAAATATTATATTCCCCGAGTGGGAAACGAACTCACAATCGTCGCATTTACAGTCGCACGCTTGTGCCTATGCGCGACGATGGCCTTATTACTTTTATCTGTATGTTTGAAACGATATGACGTCATACAGTCTTGTAAGCAAAGTGTCAACTGATCAAGTACATATATAGATTAATACTAAAAGCAGTGAATTTGTTTACAAGATCAACTGTCATCACAGCAGGGCAAAATGGTGTTGACGCCATTTTCCGTGTTCAGATCCATTTTTGTCACAGTAGCGTGAAATTTGAAAATGTGTTTTTATTCGACATATCGACTAAAGAAAATTGTTAGATTTTTGAAGTTATACTTATTTTGGGCGCATTAGGGAAAAATGAACAGAGAAAATTTTTACGTTGCGCGCGCAAAACTACATGAAATAAGGTGGTTAACATATTAGATTTTAATAATAATCTACAGTTTTTTTTCTATATTTAAATAAACATTTAATTTATATTTAAACAAACATTATTTAAGTAGATAATGTGTTATAATACAACTTTTTTATTATTATTAGTGTCATTTTCTCTATAAACATATGTTTACGATTAGAATTAAATTTTTGAAAGAATTTTGTCTTACGTGCCTAAATTCTTTTTCATAGTAATCTATTAGACCCTAGAATTAACGTATTTTCCAGAAATATATGAAACGCCCATTTTAAAAACCTAAAAGTTCACCTGCAAGCTACTCTGTATGTGCGCAATACGTATAAGATCCTGGTGGGGCACGTAGGAGCCGGGCACCGCGAGCTCCAGATCGCGACAGTTCAGCAGGTCGGGGCTCACATACTGCAGCTCCAGGGACGTGAGCTGCGGCAACTGCCGGCTGATGCGGCGGAACACGTGGTAGTACAGGTCCCACGCCTGGTTCAGGTCGCGGACTGAACCAGATTCCTGGATCAAACAGATTTACTTTAAGTATAAATAAAATAACAAAATATATTTATTTAGATAACAACTTTCATTAGTGTCAATCGTCACTGAAAATAGTACCTTAGAAAATACTTAGTACTTGCACTCGTTTATATTCAGTTAGGTGAAAATTATTTGGATCTGCACTTCACACACATCATTTCAATTCATTCATTCAATTCTTCTCTATCAAAATTAAAAAGCAACTCCACTACTATGCATATAGCAGAGGGAAGAGGGGGTAGGCAGAGGGAATCTAGTATTAAGACACTCCGTTCCACACTTTCCACCGAATTTTCGAGGCATTGCATGTTGTAAAAAGTATTCGTAATAACTAACCTTAAAACGATTGCACCATTCCTGAGCTTCATTAAGATCTCGTCCATATGCTTGACTGAAGGAAACTTCTTTTAATGTTTTCGGACCTCTTTCCAGCATGGCGTGCAATGGCTCCAGAGTTTTAAACATGGCTTTCACGTCGTGTTCGCTAAAGTATAATCTGGAAGCTTCTTCCAGAGCCTCATGCCATTGTTCGTGCCATAGAATAGCTACTCTGATGAGCTCTTCGGATATCATAGCTGCTTGATTCACTAAGTTACTTGAATGTGTGCACATTGATTTCAAAATTTGATTGGCGGCATTTTTGCGATCTACAAACGACGATTTCGATGCGACTGTTAGTGGATAAACAAGGGCTTGCGGATGTGACTTTCCAATATCGATTAGAAGAGAATGGATTAACTTCCCAACTAAAGCTCTCGGAGTATCAATTCTGGCTATAAGCTGCGGTATAACTTGCAACCAAACATTTATTTCGATCGTCCGTATCCCCTCTAGTAGTGCTTCGTGCACAGCGGGATGATGCCCATAATCAAACCATAGTGTCAGCAATCGCAATGTATCTTGTAACGAACTACCATGTGAAAGATTTATAGATTTGAAGAATCCCTCGACAGCAGGGACAGTGTACGTCTGAATGTATTCAGCCACCGATTTAACCTCTTCGGAATTCGACAGGTCTGCTTCTTGATGTTTATAGAATAGAACAGTCTCAAAATTCATATAGGCCCACGCATGCCAAGCTTTATACCAATCGGACGACAATTTAGTTGCGGCCGAGTAATTGCGTAATATTTCCGGAATAGAATGTTTATTTATGCCGAGCAAAGATTCACACCAAGAGCCTAGTTTAAGATGGCAGCGAGCAAGCAGGCGACAATGTTCAGGATCTCCAGTTTCGACATTTTCTACGTAACGTTGCAGTTGATCATATGCTAGTTGTTTGTCTCCAGCTACCCACAGATGCTTTGCATATGCCAGCGTAAGTCTTGGCTCGTGAGACGGAAGTGGCATGTCACGATTTTTGCTTGGATCTATTCCAAGTAACATTACTAGGGTTCTGTGAGCTTGTCTTGGAGCACCGCTTTTTCTGCATAGTGATGCAAACTTAAGCCAAGTGGCCATATCTTCTTGTGGAGTTAGCACTAAGCTATGTACTTGAAGAATTTTACGCCAATCTTCAACTAATCTTTGACCTCCTTGTAATCTTGTCCACCAAGCTTGTCTTATACACTCTCGTCTTTCGGGTACTAATTTATAAGTTATAACCTCCTCTAGCTCAGCCAATAATTGAGCATTTACTAGAGCACCGTAAGCTCTTTGATAACTTTCACCGGCGACGGCAGTCAACTCTGAGTCTAAAATGGAACGAGCTTGATCAATATATAACTTAGAATGATCATAGTCTTCGTTGTGGATTTTCAGAACGGCCCTATAAAACGCTCCGTCTTGGGTATTTTCTGGCAGAAAGTTAACATATTTAGTCATTGAATCCCATTCATTCAATCCCCATGCAGCGGCGGCGGCCAACCTTGCTGATTTAAACTTTTCGTCAGTGCTCATCTTGGACCACCGCTTGGACACAGTATTGTACAACTTATACCACTCTCCTAGAGCTTCGTAGCAGCGCATTTCACCGAGATATGACTCGCCATTGTCGGCGTCTCCAGCGAGTTTTTCCCCGTACAAGTTCAATGCTTTTTCCCAGTTGTGCAATTTTTCATACCATCTAATTTGAACTTTGAGACTCGCGTCCCCGGCTTCGCGTTGTGTCATCACACGCTCGAGTAAACCTTCTGCAGCTTCTTTTTGTTGTAATTTATTATTGATATGTATCAATGCCTCTACTACTTGAGAAGTGGCTCCATTGCGGAACTCTTCTTCCTGTAAGCAAAAAAATTGGTCACTCCAAATTTTGTAGTTCTTAATATAACAAATGAAATGCCTAATTTAGTACTTGATAATAGTTGGCGAATAACGCTCTGTAGCTAAGTAAAAAGTAATTAATAAAATAGATGTTATAGTAAACCATGAAATGAAATTTTGAATTTATTTAACCAAACCGCAACCTACCTTATAATGAAGTGCTTTAGCATACGCTCTGCAATGCATAGCCCGCTCTCCTAATAACTGAGTCGAGATAGGTAATGCGCCACCTTCACAATGCTCCATAAACTCAGCCAGATTAAGGACTGTATGGGCTAGTTCTGGTGCGTCAGGTGCTGTGAGAGCCTGTTCCAAAGCGTTTGATAGCTCTGATCGCGACGTGTTATCTAACTCCGTCCAACACGATACAAACGCCGCGTTGAATAGATCACGCAATAATTGCGAATAATTGTGTGCCAAAGCCAGGCAAGCCCTGTAGAAAAAAAGTATTCATAAAGAGTTTTTACTCTATATGAGAAAAAAATATAAAAATATACAATCGAGATAGCTTAGGTAATAAACAATCAGAAAATACATGCATTAGTAAAAGCAAGAACAGATATGATATTATACGATCTTCTAATCAAAATGGCACTTGATTAACATTTTTACGGTATTTATCGATTTATACGATACGTTTATTAGAACCTTATCATCGGTTTCAGACACTTGTATTACATCCATTGAAATTGAGTTGAAATTGATAAGTATTAAGGGTATTTATTTATGCTTACCTTAAAGCTGGACTATGTGATTCAGTTAGTAATCCTATGCTAAATCGACGCAACCATTCCAGCCAATCGTCCTTGGAAACTCGGCTACTAACCGTCCAAGCTACTTTTAAGCTATGAGCATTCACGTAAAGTTTGCGAATGGACTGTGAGGTATCGCAAGCTACTATACGTGCCTAAAAATTAAACAAATTATTATATAATTGATTCATCAGTTTTGATAAGATGCAAGAAACACAGGTTACCTCTTGGTTATTATTTCGTGGTTTTCGTCTGGTACTTTGTAGGAAATCATCGACAGCTAACGCCGAGCTTGATTGTAGTTTTGACAGCAACAGCTCGTAGTTTTGATGCTGTATTCTATGTTTCACAATAACTTTTTGAACGAGTGGAATAAAGTCATTATACTTTCTGCCAAGTTGGATAATTAAAGCACACAGCGTGTCCATTGCGGTAGGTCTTAGAGCATAGATGTCCAAGCTTCTGACTAGTGGGTGAATTATCCTCGAAACAAGCTCACTGTAGTTTAACGAGTCGGATAGATAGTCGACAGTTTCCATAGCTACTTTGGCCACTTGGATAGGACAGTCTGACGCATCGAACAATTTAACTATAGACGGTATTACTAAATGCATGTAATCATCGAGGTTGTCTTCAAATTTTTGTAAAGCATATAGAAGTTTCTCGGTCACAAATCTGTCTTTACTAGTATCATGTGCTAAAACGCGCAATATTTGTGGCATTAATTGTGGTAGATACACTTTAAATTCAGAACCAAGCGCTACAGCAATATGTTCAACTAACAATATTAAAGTAGGCTGTAGAGGACTGTTTGGTGTCCAAAATTCTTTAATCAGGTCGAATATTTTGTCCAAATAGTTTCTTATGTGCTGTTTAACAATAGCTATTAATTTTGCTAATTGGGTAAACAAAAATTCCCTAAAATTATTATTATCAGTCGCTCGAGCTACATAAAGTAGGCTCGGTGTGACGCGAGATATGTATGGCACACATTTTATTCCTAGGGATTGAAATATGAAGGTTACAGCTTGCACGACACTCGTGTGATGTTGTTGAAGTGTTGGATCTCGGAGGATTCGCATCAAGGTTGAAATCACAATAGCAGGATAGTACTCATCTAACACTGGTGATGACATATTTACTAACATTTCACTAGTGGTCATATCAAAATTGTTTTCTTCAGCCTTGCTGTCAGCTACTGGCACCAGACTGGAGTCTGGTTGTCCATCAATTAAGCCTCTTGTCATTTTGTGTTTGTATGGATCTAGGGCACCCAAGAGTCCTAAAACTCGGATTGTTTCACGTCTATCTTTGGGTTGTTGTTCTGTCTTTAAGAAATTGAGTAATACATCCATCAGATTAGGATATTCTGTATAGGGTGACACTACATGCCCTGTTGCACTTATAAGTTGACCAAATGCCCATAAGGCAACACTTCGTTTATCTGTGGCACTTGCATCAGATAATAAGTCTAGCAAAGTGGTAAGAAGGTCAGGTAAACATTTTTTTAGACCTGTATTATCTCCGTGTACATCAGCCAAGTCCCCTACAGCTTTCAAAACACTTATTATCACGCCAGGGTTCAAATCAGCCTCTTTTAGCTTAGGAACCAGAACATTCAAAATAGTTTCCATATATGGTTTAACCAGTTTAGGTGCATGTAAAATTAGGTTATCTAGCATCCTTGCAGCCTGTTCTTTATTCCGACTCATGCCCGAATGTTCTAACTCAGTCAAAAATTGTATCAAAGTTTTCCGAAGCCCAGGCATAACATATGCAGGATTAACTGTACTGAGACGACCAATGGTACAAATAGCCAATTCCCGGATTTCCAAGTGTTCATCATTCATAGCAATAAAAAGAAAACTTAAATTTTCAATTTGTGCTAAATGTGTGTCAAATATTTCATTAAGAGATTCTAGTACCCAATATCGCACTTCGTAATCTGGATCAGTAACTGAAACTACCAACATTTTACCCACAACTTCAGCTGTCAGCATGGTCAGAGTTCTAGAAGGTGTTTTCATAGTTCTTACCGTGGCGTCAGACAATAGTTTTGCGGACGTTTTTACAGCTTCCACTCGAACTTCTAGATTATCGCTCTGTAAGAAATGTTCAGCACAGCGCCGGACAAATGTTAATAGACTATGCTGACCTTCAAAATGAAAGGTTCTAAGAGTCCTCAATGCGAGAACTATGCTAGCATTATCATGAGGTTCTATAACCAGACTGATATTGCTTTGCTGCTCTAAGCTTCGAGGAACACCTGGATGTAAGAATGGTTTATTTCGTAACACTTGAGAAAGCATATTCAAAAGTCCTTCAGATATTTCTCCTTTTAGAGTGGGCAAATTGTGACTCAATTCTTTTAGACATATTGTCAAAGATGGACTGAGACCAGTTGCAAACATTGCATCTAACAATTCTTTTATATCACTAACAACAAGATCTTTGACAGCACTGCTTAGTAAAGTGATACAAGCAAAAATAGAGGGATCAATCCACATCCTTTTTTTGCTGATGGTATCTCTGACTGGTAAAGCTTGTTTGATAACATCCATTATTCTAGGAATAAATGGTTTTATATCATCCTCTATTGCAGCTGCCATTAAGCCTAATGTTGTAAATGCCATATTCCTATCCTTCTCTCTACTTTTGATTGACGTTAGTAGATAATGCATAGTAGAATTAAGATATTTCTTTAAAAATAATTCTTTATTAAAAGCTGCTAATCTTGGTATTATAATTAAAAGAACCTGTGGTACACCTTGTGTTTTGAGAAGGCGCTGTGACATCACATCTGAAACAAATATTCATTTTGAAGGGTGACTTTTTTAATTTTCTAAGTGTTAATTTCGATATTTAAATAGCAATCTGGAATTCTAAAAAAAACAAAATAAATTAATAAAAATATTTTTTATTAATATATTTACCAGAGATGATAATGTTGGTTTACTACCAACAACTAAACAAAGTATGGCGTCAAGTTGTATCACTTAACACACAATGTCTTGATTTCAGGCTGAAAGTGGAGAATGGAATGCCTTGACACTAGATTTTACCTATCTTGCTGTATGTAAAGTATAACTGAAATATATATTTATTTGTAACAAGGCCATGCATGTTTATAAAAATATTTACCTTGACATGTTCTTTCTATTTTCTCAGATAGCAATTGTTTACAGACTTCAGATTCATAAATAGGAACAGGATATTGAACATTTTCTGTTTTGAAACCATCACATAAATACCCTCTTTTCACTGATGGACTGTGTAATTTAGAACTTATGAAAATGATATCATCTGAAACTGCAATGTCCTTTTGTGTATCCAAGCTGTACATAAGATAGGTATACTTTTTCTCCCAAACTGAATTTGAACATCTTAATAACTCATTTAAAATTAAAATTCCTCCATGGATTCTATCTTCTTTAGTAATTCCTTTTTCTCTAATTGGTATTTCTTCAAATGAAGACATGGCTTCTTCATAACATTGCATGTACCACTGAGGTTTAGCAGTTGATTGTTTTGCTGATTCTCTTTGAGCTGTTACTACTAAACCTGCCCTTAGGGCTTTAGCAGCTGCTTCCCTTATTTGTTGTTTTGGATCTTTCAGAGCTATGAGTATATGGTCAAAGAAACCTGACACTTGCTGATAAAAATATGTTGGCATTGCTATAGCTAATTCTTTTAAAAGTAAAACTGCTGAATGTCTTCTACCCTCATTTCTTTCCTCTGATAACCATTCAAATGCTCTCTTGACTTCAAATTCGACATATTCAGCTCTTTTGACACCTGATACAGTTGCAAGCCGACCCACTGTTTTGGCAGCTAATTCCATAACACCAACATCAGATGAGGGCAATAAGTTCCTCAAGTAATTAGCAAATCGTGTGATTCTTGTTTTAGTTGTGTCACAATCACCTCCAATAAGACAAACTAGAAAATAAACAAACATTATAAAAACTTCAATTGTCACTTAAAGTGTAAGTTGTGTTTCCTACGTACCGATAGCCAGGACTCCTCCTTTCTTTTCATGCACGTCGTTACTGGATACCATTTCGAAAATTTGATGATTAAACTCATCGAGGAACTGTGTAAGTTCTTCTTGAGGAACTTCTCGAAGTTCTGTTTTGGCATAATGATACAGCTCCCGTGCTGTTTTTGTTTGTATGTCCACATTACGGGATTTTAAGCCCGCTACAAAAGCGGTTACTTGATTGGACATTTTGGCTGATTTTTATATAAATTTCAAAACGATCATCATTATATAGTTTCTTTTACTCTAGAAAAAAATATATTTACAAAATAAAACCTTGAACAGTCTAATATTAGTAAGTAATAATTATTCATTTAGAATATAAATAAATACACAAGGGTTATACTTTTTCAATCTGTCATTATGAGTTTTGAAGCGTTGTAATTGCCTATTACAATAATAAAATTAAAACACCGCCAATCGTTATTAAATTATATAATGGTTGTAATATATTTAGTTCATGTATAAATTAGCAAAAAACTTTGCTTTTTTTATTTTGTATACTTAATTTTATCTTAAAATTATTATTACTATAAAAATATCTATGGCCAAATGGCCGATATTTCATTCATTTGACGCTTCAGATTCTTTCTCTGTCGTTTAGATACCTATGTACGGGCGGTCATCGCTGAAGTTATCCGTATAAATTATTAAATGAAGGTGCTATAGGTGTTGATTTTATGCAAAAACTGTAGGTTATAAATTGTTAAATAATGATCTTGCTGGAGATCAATAATAGAATTATAGAAGAAACTTTAACAGTTAAATATAAAAATGCACTGGCGCGGTGAGTACGTTACGCTTAGAAAGTTTACCTGTTCTTTAACGATTACAATTTTAATTAGTGGGTCACACGAGATTCTAAATGCAGTGTTTAGTAGTAAGTGTTTTACGTATAGTCAATTACAGTGAGATAGTAATAAACCAGTAACCCCCTTTCCGCAAGATATGACAAATGTCAAATACAGTCACACAGGGTGGGCCCACGTTGGCCGCGGTATATGCAAAATTCGAATTGTATCGACATTATGTCATAGTATACATGGTTTATTTTCCACAAGATATGGCTTAAAAATGACGTGATTCAGACCATATCAGCTTGGATGAGTCATGCTGGTTGTTTGTATGTACTCACAGCAATTGCGGAAACGTTCCATAAATTGTTTTCGGATGCCTTTGGTAGTAAACAATGTCAAATTTGATATGTGATATTGATGCATAGCAACAATGAAGGGATGTCAAGATAATTAAAAGGATGGCAGGAAATGACTAACTCTTGTTTAAAGTTGTGCTTCAATTTTCAATTCAACATTATTTTTATATTTGCAGCTTAAAGCCTGAATCCATAGATGTTACCCTCGCAGACTTTGATGGTGTGCTCTTTCATATATCTAATGTCAATGGGGACAAAACCAAAGTTAGAGTAAGTTTGATAACATCATTGCTGTAAGCATACTTAAAGTTTAATTGGTAGTAAATTTTATTTAAAATTTCCTCTAATTTATTTCAGGTTAGTATATCATTGAAGTTTTATAAGCAATTAGAAGAACATGGAGCAGATGAATTGCTTAAAAGAGTCTATGGACCACTTCTAACAGAACCTGAATCAGGTAATTTGTAAATTTTAAGCCAAAAAACAAATATATCTTTTCATGTAAAACATAAATTGTTTTAAGGAAAATTTGCAATGAATAATAAGGAAGCATATAAATAATGTTAATATTGTTTGTTACTAAAGACTTAATAGAGCAGAAATAATTTATTTCACAATATTTATTAGTCTCATTAATTTAATTATAGCACCTAGTTGCTAGCTTTGAAATGTGAAAGCAACTTGTAATTAAGTGTATAATGTTATGGATTATGGTTTTTTGAATTGAATTCATATTATGAAGATATTTATTAAGAAGTAGATGTGGCTTAGTTCCAGTGTCTGCTAGTACACAGAATGCTAGTGCGCTTGATTCCCATTTGTGAGTACAAGTTCCATGATGGAATTGAGTGGAAAATTCAATATAACATAATGTTTTATATATAAAATATGAACCTAAAACAAAAAAACATTACTATATGAGTAGAGGAAATGTTTAATGGATTTTCTTCAGCAACCAAGAGATGATTTCTTCCCAAAATTCACCACATATTTTAGTAAAGATTTGCATGCATAAAACATGCATAAAAAAATAGTTAATACCTATTTAATTTATTTCTAGTATTATAATTATTTGTTGCATTTGAAATGAATAAATTGTGACTCATGTTGTAGATGATAAGTTAAACCACAAAAGAAAAATATTTAAAAATATATGTAAATAAAACTTATTATATTATATATATACTCTATACATATATATGAGTATCCCTATTATCTGTCATAAATGTATTTGATAAGATTAGCTCTACACTTATTACAAAAATATATTGAGATAAGACAAGTCTGTACAGTGTACATGTTTATTAAATACACTTTGTCATAACTTTTGGTAGCTGAATATTTCATGATAAATTAAAATTAGTTAATCTCCACCTGCCACAATATTCAGTGGATAGTGTTAAGACACTCCATTCCCCGCTTTCTACCAAATTCTGGGGAATTGCATGTTGATTGGTAGAACTCAACACCAGAGCACTCACTCACTTTGCCTTTTTACCAGAAGGAGAAAACAAAAATAATACATTTACCCAAGTGGGAAGCGAACTCACAATTGTAATTTTAACAGTCAGATGCAATGTGTCTGCACCACAACAGTCTTATTACCGTATTATTTAAAATATATGTAACTTCATCAATACATTTTCTTTTTTCAGGTTACAATGTATCAGTACTGCTTGATATGGAAAACATCCCAGAAGACTGGGAGGCAATAGTGAAGAAAGTTGGTCTATTAAAGAGGAACTGTTTTGCATCTGTATTTGAGCGCTACTTTCGACTGCAAGAGGATGGTGATGTTGGCCAGAAAAGAGCTGTAATCAACTATCGACAAGATGAGACTTTGTGAGTAAAGATTATAAAAATGTATATGTAAAAGGTCATTTCGTTTTTTTTTTAATGATTTTTATAGGAAACAGTATTTTAACACTAGATTTACACTGCCTATCATGCTATGTGTGGGATACAGTTTAAAGCTGATTTTTTATTATTGTATTGTTATATAATTTCATTGCATTGTTACTATAGTAGTATATTAAAACGCAAATATGAATAATATGAAAGCTTGTTAAATATTCATATGATATTATATAATTTTTGACATATCAATACTCTTAAGCCTGCTAAACACGCTATATCGCACGCAATTATATATCTTAACGATAAGTCTATGAAAACGCACAAATGGTTGCAATTTATCGTTCATCGGCGGCAGTAATAATTTTCACTAAATAATGTGGTCTCGATTGCGGTTGCACAATTTATCGAATTTATCGGAGGGGTAGCGATCGTTCGATTTGGCAGTGTGGATGTGTATCACTTCAATATGTCAATAAAGAGAAGAGGTGGACTTCGCGAACAAATACAAGAATTTATAGTCATATAAGATATATAAACTTACTTACTTCTTAAATATATATTTGGAAAGAAAATGAAAATAAATATTTCATAAATTAATATTTCATCCCCCAAATGAGAATCAACCATCGTGATTGTGTTATGTCTTAATTCTCTATTTTAATGGTCTTATTTTTATTTCACAGATATGTAGAAGCGCAAGAGGATCGTGTGACAGTAGTATTCTCCACAGTGTTTCGTCATGAAGATGACATGGTTATCGGAAAAGTTTTTATGCAAGAACTTAAAGAAGGCCGAAGAGCCTCACATACTGCTCCGCAGGTAAGAAAAGTACTTGCCCTAACCTTAATTAATCACATTTTTGATGGTCTAATATGTATAAAAGTAAATTATAATAATATATTAAGACAAACATTACATGTGTTGACTATTGAAAGTAGACACTTCATGTTTTTATATTTGAAAAAAGCATAAAAATATGATATTACATCTATATACACATTTTAGTTAAAAATGGAAAAATTGTTAATCTCATAATAACATTTTAATCAATTCAATCAATTAAATTTTTATTATTTCAGGTTTTATTTTCACACAAAGAACCCCCTTTAGAACTCTTGGATACAGATGCCAAAGTAGGAGAAAATATAAGCTATGTCACATTCGGTGAGTTATGCATGTTCCATACAAACCCAAAGTTGTAATTTGAAATTATGAAAGTATTATTATTTATATTGTTGTCAAAAGTCTGGCGCTAAACGCGGCGGTTGTGATTCGTACTTAATCACGATTTCCATTGTCTAATGTTTATCAACAATATTTAAAATAAGAAATATTAAATGTTGTACATATTTGTTATAAATAATGTTCATTGAAAATAAGTATAGGCTATTGTGGTACAGTGAGACAGCATCTGACTGTATATGATGAAAATGGTTGTGTGTTCTACTCCTTTCACTCATGACGACTTTGTGTCACAATGAGGTGTGGAATAGGCATTTGCAGTGTTATGACATTACATTTTCTCTGCTTTGCTACGTTTGTAATATATTTATATGTATATATGTAGTGCTGTTCCCGCGGCACATGTGCGAGGCGGCGCGCGACAACACCATCGACCTCCTGCACATGTTCCGTGACTACCTCCATTATCACATCAAGTGTTCTAAGGTAAGATATTGTTGTTATTATTATTATATACATAATTAATATTAATATATATAATAAATATTGTTTATCTGTTACACAAAACGTTCAATTTATCAACTAAGCCAATACAATTTTAGAGATGATTGTGGCGTTAGTGTAACAAAATATGATGAATTATTGATTGTTTCGTCAGGTGTACGTGCACTCGCGTATGCGCGCCAAGGCGGGCGAGCTGCTGAAGGTGCTGAACCGAGCGCGCCCCGCCTCCACCACGCGCCCCACCGAACGCAAGACCATCACGTAAGATTCGTTTTTTTCCTATATAACTGATAAATTGACGTATTCATAATAATTGTATAATAAGACTAAGATGAAAATAAGATGATTCAGTGCGATTTTAAAGGAAACGCGGCACGCCATATTGCTCGGCTATGACGTCAGTCTTGAAAACAAATGCGTGACTCTTAGAAAATGGCCAAGCGCTCTGGCTAAAACTATTTAATAAATAGCATTCTCTTTTGCCAAACCTTACTTCTGTGTGTTTTTGAGCAACGGAATCTTCTAAACTTTTTACTACTGATATTCTAATGATATAAATAAGTTGTAACAAGCGAATAAAATTTTCAATGTGTCCATGACAATGTATTACTTAGTGGTCAGGGTGCTTGGACGATTTCCAAAAGGTTGGGTGTCAAATACCGCTGTTCAAATTTTTATACATTATCTGAATAAGTCATTTTATTATTTTGTGAACTGTGTATGTATTAATAAAATTATGAATTGTTCATAGGGGAAGAACGTTCGTGAGACGAGATTGAGTGTTGCGTGTCGGCGGGACGTAGGCGCCCCCTCGACGTAACGCGCCCACTCGGACTGACCCCCTCCCCCCACTGCTGACACCCTCTCCCATCGCTCCCCACCACAGTGTTCAGGTCCTCAAGACAGCAATCATCCACTAGCATATCTATATAGATATGTATTCTCCCGCCACTATATTTGTGTTAGTATATGGTCTTTAATAATTTGAATAGACATTAAGCATATTATGTGTTGGCATTAATATTAATTTAGGGAAACCGGAATCGATCGCTAATTGTAGATTTAAATTTTAAAAAGCATATACGAATACAAATTTAAATGCTAGTCCTTGTGAAGTTATGATAAAAAAAATGGCACTAGGAGATTATATCCGAATGGTCGCGTTATAACTAACGAAACTCCGACAATGTGCGTAATTCCTATATATATATATATATATATATATATATTTAACCGTATAAGTAAAAGTGTAAACTAAATGGTAAACATACAAGGTTCATGTTATTTTATCGAATCTACATACATTCATAGCATTTGTCACAAAGTACTTATTTTAATTGTTTCGTTGCTCTTTGAGATTGTGTACGCCAAATGTTGCTCAATGTACTATATATCATGTACCATTTTGAGTTAAAAAACGAAATGTGCACATTGTGACATAAATATATATAATAATATATTTATTGTAATACGTCAGGTTATATGCACTGCTACTTTGTACTTTTTATGTTAACATTATATGTGTGTATAATAACCTCTCTTTTCGAAGGAACTAATGGAACATACTGATGCTGACTGTTGTTATTAACAGTTTTATTATTACATTTATTAATAAATGAGTAAAAGTATAGACCGTCAATGAATTTCTTAAATTTACCATATTTTGGTATATTGAAATATTATAGTTAATCAGTGTAAAAATATTGTAAATTCTAATACTCACTGTCACGAGTATGGATTTATGTTACATAAAGGTACCTTTAGAAGTGCAATAATCGGATGTACAGATTATTATTAATTCTCCAAGCCTAATATAGTGGAAGTCAATAAATAATGTTGCCGTAGTTCTTGTTGATAACAAAATTATGCTTTATTATAAAGATAGTTATATTTATAGTGGAGACACTGCGACAGTCGTGACTTGGGTTCCTAATAGCGCGCGCCCTCGCCCCTACAGCAACCCGGCTACGAGCGTCAAGCACAAATTTACCAATTAATCATTGTTTACGTTTAACAATTACCTGTTTTGTTCGTAGTACGGGATGTGAGCGGTGACGATTTAGTATGAGACGATATGTTTTTAGGTAGGTCCCATGCAATTATTAATATGTAAGTGAAAGTGTATAAATATATGTCATGCATACTCCTGTAGACGTGTAGCTCGAAGAATGGACAGCGAAGGCCTTATTTGTGGGAAGTGGTTTTAATTCGTTCGAGGAGCCGCATAGTGTCGCTAGTGTAGTGCCCGGTAGGCGCCGGCCGTCGGCCGATAAGTGCAATACCATACCGCCACTCATAATCCAATTTGCATTAATTTCATTGTTTTTGGTTTGGTTTTCTACATTATATAGTTAATGTAGTAACGGAAAGTTCAAATATTGTGTAGAGCAATAATGCAGTTTTTTATAATCCAATTTTATAACTTAATTATACTGCAATTTTGCTCAATTCTAGAGAATCACCGAATAACCCTATTATATATTATAATATGCACATTGGAAGTGTCCACTATAAGAACATTGCGCTCTCATCAAATAAAAAAATATATATATATCTAATGTTAGCGGTTAAGGAACGGGAATGGAACGGATGTGGCAAATATTGAGTCGTGGACTGAGAAATGTTTAAGGCTATTATTTGTCAGACGTCGGAGGCAAAGAATTTTATGTGAAGCGAACGGATGTTGGTAGATTAACCAAGTCATAAATTTAACAGTAATGACAAAACATTATACATGACAGGGAAATTTTAAATCAATACACTTGTAGAAACAATTTAATCTATTTAAAAATCTTAGCTAACTTGAATTTAATGTAATTTTTATTTGCAAGAATGTATTATTTATGTATTATAAAGTGTAAGTTAAATGTTGCTTTAAAGTTATAGCCTACGATTGAATCATTGTTTTACTGTCAGTTTTAACACGAGATTATGTAAGCTCCCCAATAATTAAACGTTGTTTGTGAATATGTAATTATTCTTGTGATCTAAAATCCATTTATACGATATTTTTTATTTTCTAGATTAAAGAAAACATGCCACTGTATTGTTTGTTTGTTATTTTATTTATAATGGATTTTAAATATTAATTTTCTACTACACTACAGCTACAGCATCACTCAAAGATATCAATTATCGTTTATTGACGTTAAATCAGCGCATGCGTCGACTCTAATTGGTATTTCAAGTCTACTTATAACACAATTATATTTCTAAAAGGCACATTTGTTTTGGTTAAAGAGGAATTTAACATATTAACAATTTTAAATTATACAATACAATACAATACCTTATTATATTAAAATAAGGTATTGTATCTAAATATAGTATCTTTCATTATATATGTTTATATGATACCTAAGACGAAATAGCTATATAACATCTAATTTATATTAGCTACATAATTCAACATAACTACTTAAATATTAATAATATCATTTCTACAATAAAATGCTTATATAAAAACATAATAGAAAAATTAAAAGGATACACTTTAAAGATAAGAAAACTGAACATTATTTGGATTTGATATTTAATACGACCTTGTTATTAAAATTCCATTTTAGTATCAGAAGTGGTGGGAGAGGTCGGTGATTTAGTTTGTCCTAGCTTAGAAAGATTTGCTACTTTGGTAGCGAATTTGACAAAGCTTAACCCCGATGGCTGAGACTCTGTCTTGG
Source organism: Heliconius nattereri (assembly GCA_013403645.1). NCBI lineage: Eukaryota > Metazoa > Arthropoda > Insecta > Lepidoptera > Nymphalidae > Heliconius > Heliconius nattereri. The sequence goes on from JAAIXI010000231.1 coordinate 506,125, forward strand.
GGCCGTCTGCTTGAAGAGATGCCTCTAAAGAACCTGAAATAAATTATTCTATGTTAGAGGAGGAAGCTGTACGTCTAGAAAGTTCTTCTTCCTGGCATTAATCCCGGCTATTACCAGGGTCTGCCTTCCTACTCAACCTACTCCACTTTGCACGATCTTTTGCGTCCTCGGTGGTTAGACCATTGGCTCTCATGTCCTGCATCACGATTTCCAACCAGCGCGGGGGTTTTGGGCGTCCGGGAGTACGGTATAACGGTACTTGAACATTATGAGGCAGTATGATTAATTTGCGTCTATTGCGTCCTTAAGGCGCTGCGCAAACTTAGACACTTTTTACCGACAAGGTACCTACACCAAAGAAAAGAGTACGTGTCAAGTGGAAGAACAGTACGGTCAGCAACTCGTGGTGGCCGTTCTGCAGTTAATTTATCAGATTTTTTGAGTGTTATTCACTCGGTGGGAAAATAATTTTAAAAAATCCTATAATTAAGAGACCGTCGTGGGGTACAAGAGTGTGACTGTAACGCCACAGTTGTGGGTTCGATCCCCACTCGATGAAATGAAATTCGTATTTTCATTTGTTCGCTCTGGTGTCGAGGCAAAGAGCGGCGATGAGCTCCACCACTCAACACGCAATGCCTTCAGAATTCGGCGGAAAGTGGGGAACGGAGTGTCTTAGCACTAGGTTCCCTCTACCTACCCTGCTGTGTGTGGGATACAGCGTGAAGCTGATTTTTCTTAATTAAATCTGAGCAGTCATCTACAACTAACTTCAGTCGGCCACGACTTGTTGACGGTACAGTAATTGGACATAAAAATCTTCACGGCTGGTGGACTGTTGTCATATTCGCCCATACAGGCGTACAAGTCTATGTTTGCGGTGCGCCTAAGCGATGACTAATTAATTCGTAATAATAAATAAAAATAACAATTTAACTACTAATTTTAAAAAGTATGAAAATGAGATCCTATGTTTTATACCCAAAAATTGTATTGTTACTTTTCGTTTGTAATTTATGTATTTTTTTTTAAATTTGACTTTATGTTATGCAGTTGACGTACGTACATAATGCGTTTTATTATATTGAATGAACAGTTTTTGTTGCTTCATAATTAAATTTCATGAGACAATGTTACGATGATGTTTGAACAGGGTATTTGTTTTAGATGTCTTAAAAGATAACAAACTTGTCACAAGACGCATCTTCCTCTCTTCTTATCTTATACTAGCGACCTGCCCGCGGCTGCGCCCATGTACCTACTTAACAATAATTTATTTTCTCATCTGAATTACTTTCGTGATTTAATAACATTATGATTTCATAGACAATATCCATATATTGATAACTAAAGTTGCAGTGATTTAATAAAACATTTATGTTGTAGCAATATTATCACATGCATATTGCATGCATTTTTTTAATTTATGAACCGATTGAAATAAAACAAATTCTAAATGTTAAGAGAAGTTCGCCAAAATACAATAGTGAAAACTGCATTTAAGTCGGTTAAGCTGTTTCTGATATTCGCGTGAATAAATGCACAGTACCTACCTATTATCAAAGAAGGCAAAATTTTAAAAATAGAGAGAAATTACAAAGAGCGCAGGAATATTTTCGAATTTATTTTAGGCAATTCAGTATTATTCCTTATTTAATTAAATACGATAGATGCGTTGTACTTTTATATATGTCTGCAGCAGGGGCGGACTAACCCCTTCGGAGGTCCCCCCCAAAGAGTGCCTACCCGCAGGTTACAACTTGCAGTGGCCAACATGGGAGTATCGTTTACGGAGCCAGGTTGGCCGATGCAAAGAGCTTCTCGTGAGATGGGGGTACGAACTGAGGGACAAGTCACCCTGTGACTGTGGCGCCGATCCACAAACGATGGCACACTTACCCTACTGCCCGAAATGCCCATTCACCTGCTCACATGACGATCTGATGGAGGCAACAGATGCCGCAGTCGACGTGGCTAAATACTGGCAAAATATGATATGAATTCTCCAATCATTGACACGAAGAAGAAGAAGTGTATGCGTACTTACTAACTTGAAAGTGAGGCCCTTTCAAAGACAGCGCCAATTTAAGGTACACGCTCACCTACGTAAAGTAAAAAAGGCTCGTATTTAAATATATTTACGAGAAAAATGTAAAAGGTAGGCTTTATTCTTGCCAGACGTCCTAGAGATTGTTTAAAATTGGGACAAAATACGCTATACTTCTTCTTGGCATTAATCCCGGCTATTTCCAGGGTCTGCCTTCCTACTCAACCTACTCATTTTGCACGGTCTTAAGTGCCCCGGTGGTGAGTCTATTGGCTTTCATGTCCTGCATCACAACATCCAACCAGCGCTTCCTTCGGCGTTCGATAGGTCTCACTCCAGGGGCTGATATAGCATGGTATTTGCATCCGCGTAACGTGGCCAAACCATCTCAGGCGATGCTCTTGGAGTTTAACCGCTACGTCACGGACTCCAAGACTTCCTCGAATTAATGTGTTACGATTGCGGTCATACCGTGTTACGCTGTACATCCACCTTCGCATCTTAATTTCCGGTACGTTTCCGTCCTTATAAGCACCCAAATCGATCTGATGGCTCAATCATCCTTCCAGACACAGTACTGTACCTTTATTTTGCGCTACTTCTGGAAGGACCCTACTTTCAGGCTAGTGAGTACGCAAACTTTTATAAAATGTCGTCGGTCTGGAGGCCCTAGGAACTTGAAGTAAAAAAACGACGAAACTGGAACCACATGCAAACTAAATGATTTCCATTAGAAAGATAAAAGTAATTTTAATTAATATTATGTAAGCTACCGGTATAGGCTGCACTAATCCTTGTACTTATTTGTTTATTGGAGGCCCCCTCCAACCTCAAACTTCCTTTTAAGTAGATACTATGCGTTTTATCAAAGGCTTGTTTAAGATTTGATCAAGTGAATTTACACCATTTGGAGGCCCCCTAGGACCTGAGGCCCAGGGCAGACCCCACCCCCCTTAAGCCTTAACAATATTTTATAAAAAAATATAAAACCAATAATAGTAAATATTGCTTAAACAATTAATAAAATGTGTAAACTCTGAGGGAGGATATTTGTTTCAACTTCACACAAAATTACTGAACAGGTTTAGATGAAGCTTTATAGTAATTATATAGCTTATAGATTAGAAAAAATATAGGCTACAATGTATATAAAGATTAATTGTTATTCAGCTATTATTTTATAAGATCTCATTATTATCGGACGCGCGGGTGAAGCCGCGTTTGGGTCGCTTGTATTTTGTAAAGATAAAAAATATTTATAAATTCGTTTTATATACCAACCTGTACCATTATTTGGATATGTAATTAATTTTATCAACTGTTATTTTTAAGCAAATTCGAACACTTCTATCAAGTACTTACTTATAGTATAATTGTAAAAAAGATATTTTCAACAATAAAAAAATACTTAAATTAAAAAAAATACAAACTTTGCTGTGGGGACATGATCGAGCTGGGCTGGGATCCTGCTTGATTGTCACCTTCCATGGATTGGCTTTTCTCGTGCAATATTTCCAAGGCTACGCGTGTAATGCAAGCCAAAACTGAATAATATTGTATTACTATATGAAAATATTACTTCCCATTTGGATATCTTATCAAGATAATGTCTTGAAAGACAAATACACGCTCATCATGTTTAATCTTTAAATAAATGAATCGGCATGCTCACGTAATGTGATTCTGTAATGTGTGTCTGCAGCAGCATCGTTCGACTCTTAAAGGCTAAGTTTGTGGGTTCGACACCTACTCGAGAAGAATTAATTATTTTGATTTCCTCGCTCTGGTAAAGATGACAAAGCGCGGCATTAAGTTTCGCCAATAAACAGTCAATGTCTCGAAAATTGGGCGGAAAGTGGAGAACGGAGTGTTTTAACTCTAGTTTCCTCTGCCTACCCTGTTTTATGCGGGATACAGCGTGAAGCTAAAAAAAGGAATATTTATTAATTAATAATGAATGACAACATAGCATCATCATTATTTTTAAGATCTTTAAAATTTTTCAACTTTAAAGTTCCTTATATAAAAAGAAGCCTGGACCGATAAAGCGAAAAAGTGTTGATTGGGAGTTTTACTGAAACAAAGAAGCCGGGGCGGCTCACACTTGACATTGAACCAATTTTCACACAAGTCTCGAGACAGCGATCTAGCACACTAACAATGGCTACCTCGGCGGATTTACCTTTAAGATTTTTTTTCATAAAAGACTAAAGTGTGGAGATGCGAAATAACAAAGCTAAGCTAAGTATACTATAAATAATTATAATTTTTCATAATTCGGCTTTTTAACATATAATTATGTTAAATTAAGTGGATTGTTATGAATTATTATTTGATAATTTGCATTTATAACAATTGGGAGTTCAAATTTCGCAATTGTTTTTGGTTAAGTACTTAAATAGTAAAACTATCGTAATGTTATCAAAATTCACCATCTTTTAGGGATATGGAATCCATTTTAGCATCTTGAATCGTTTCCAGTTGCTGCCGAAATTTTGTTGTTATCTTCCGTCGTTTATAGTCGGCCTCTATTTGCTGTTTGGTGCGCGGAATACGAAAACGGAAACAACAGCACACCATCACGACTGGAATATATTATAAATAATTAGATAGCAATTGAATATAAATTTGTGTTTTATATTAAAGTATATAGATTTCATACTATATAGATACTCTAATGGTAGCTATTAGATTACAATTAATTGATTGAAATAACCCAGTTACATACAAAATCATATAAAGATTTTCGTATAGACTTACTGAAAGTGGTTACACCAGCCAAACACAAGAACATTATTTGCCATAGCCGTAGTTTTCCAATTACAGCTTTCTCGAGCCATTCTGGCTCTTCTGAATTTTTTATGACATCCATTATTGGATCCATTTCGATAGTAGGTAGTATATGAAACTTATGCTTAACTGCAGATGTTTGCTAATCAAACTAGGACACAGCGAACAATAGGCGCCTGTAAAATATTCTTCTTGAAATGAAAACTAATTGTCCTAATTCTGAGGAGTGGTTAATTGCCACACCTAATACTATCCACCCTCGGCACTCCCCAAATTACTATAGTTACACATACAATTATTACAAAAGTAGACTTCGTCTTTAGTCTTTTTGTTTTATTGTATAGGAAATTAATAATATCAACTTTTAAATTATTGTCTTGTCACTAAGATTTTTAGCTATTTTTATCGAATGATGAATTTAAAATAATTAAAATATTGCTTTATATATTTTGTATTTCCCGCTTAAATTTGTAATAATGTGTTGCCTTATAAAGTGCTAAGCAAGCAAATAACATTCAAATAGTTTGATGAATAAGTGATTTAAAAATTTCTAAAGATCGTTTGCTTGTAATATTTCCGTGTAAATTAATTGAAAAAACGTTTTAATTAAAAAAAATTGTGGGTATATTTTTAAAAAGTAAGTTTAAGTAGTTTTTTTTCACAACTGTGCATAATTAACTTAACAATTTAAGTTGTTTTTTTTAAATGACTATTAATTCGAAGGTGACGTCAATGCTTACTGATAATGAACCACAATATATATTACACGAGTCTTATAGAAAAGCGGCATATCAATTTTTTTGTAATGACAACATACATTCGATCGTTTTTCTCTTTCGTTTGAAGTCTATTTCATTTTCCCGCAGAAAATAGGGTGTCGAATCTGTCCTATAACCTCCGCTATATTTATTACTATTTAAAGATCGAAGATGCATCTTTTATGATAATTGTGGATTAATTCGTGTAAAGACTGTTCTAAGTGATGTTGTGTAAGATCATTTGTGTTCTTACGATAATTCTGTAGCGTTTTTAAAAATTAAACATGGCCTCGAATCGAGGACTTCAAATTGGATCCGCGTGGTTTCAACGGAAGCTCAACCTTAGGCCTCAACACCGGGGCGTGCACCTCGTCACGGAAGAAATCCTCAAGCAGGTGCCTGAGTTGTCACAGTTCACGGTCGGTCTCTGCCACATCCAAAGTAAGTGCCTGAAGAACCGTCTTGCCGCCGATGTTTCACTTCCTTCCTATTAAATATTCGTTAATTTATTTAAATATATAAATTTATATAATAGATAAATAAATTGAATAATAATTTATTCACTGATATTAGTGAAAACTTAAATAATTATAATATTTCATATGTAAGACAGCTGATCCATTTGATCAGTAAAATTAATGCTTTCAGTTATGCATACATCAGCGAGCCTCGCGCTAAACGAAAGCTGGGACCCCGATGTTAGAGACGACATGGAAATGATGCTCAACAAAATTGTGCCAGAGGGTCTTCCTTACCGCCACTCTTGCGAAGGCCCTGACGACATGGTGAGGCATTACTTGTGTCCAAATCCGAACATTAATATGTAGATGTCTTACTTAAAAAAATATTAATAACTTAAGTCACTTATGACACTCATTTGTTTGTATTCTAACAGATTGACATGACTTAATTCTAGTTTTGTTTTGGTTATGAATGGACTTTTAATTTAAGTTTCAATTAATAGCACCTTTTAAATAAAATAATATTATAAATTTTAACAAATTATATTTGTGTAAATGTAAATGTCAGATTTATAATTATATTGTTATGCTTACAGTGCATGTTTTTTATTGAGTAACTATATTATAATTCACTGACATTATAACACTCAGAATAAGTAAATATATGTTTTTTCATATAGCTCATTAATGCTTATCACTTATATATTCTGAAGGTCTTGTTTTGATAACCACTGATGTGTTTCACCTTTAAGTAACATTTATGACATCACTGCAAATAATTATGCATACATTTGCTTATAGATAGTCTTGATTGTGGGTTTTTCAACAGTATTTGGATTTTAACACTAATTTAAATGTAAATTCTCAATTAAAATTAAATTAAATTGCGTCAATATTTAATTATTGTTATAGATAATATGTGTAATGTATCTGACTCAAGAACAAAATAATATGCTTATTATTTTATTTTTAATAATCATGCCTTTCCCACTCAGCAGATTATGTGCCTTCCACTCGAATTTAAGATATTGCTTTTTTTTTGGTGGAATTCAAATCTAAGTTTTAATTTATCAGAGTAAAGAAATTTAAAATTAATTCAAATGTAATCATTGCACCAACTTTTGTATTGACTGTTCTAGTATCAAATCAAAAACACTTTATTGCACAAAAATGATAATTAAAAGTAGGTATTACAAATTTTAACATTGTTAAATGTTGACTAGTATAGTTTAAAGGTGACCTTATCACTATGAGGCAACCACTATACAACAAATTCATATAAACCTATAGTAAGAGTATGTATCAGTACTATCTGTGCCACTATGACCTTAATACTTAATAATTAAAATTTCATTTTCCATAGCCTGCACATGTCAAGGCTTGTTTCCTGGGCTCTTCGCTAACAATCCCAATCACTGATGGAAAATTAAATCTAGGAACTTGGCAAGGAGTTTGGTTATGTGAACATCGGAATCATGCTGGAAGCCGGAAGGTAAACATGGTATTTTTTTTAATTTACGATGTATTCCACAAATAGGTTATGTTGTGGAACCTAGTGTTAAGACATTCCATTCTAATTTAGAGACATTGTGTTTTGAGTGATTGAACTTAATATATGCTTTGTCTTGTTACCAAAGTGAGAAAATGAGAATTCCCCTGAGTGGGAAGTGAACCAACAATCACTGTGCTTACATTAACACAGTCCCTCTGCACCAGAACAGTCTTGCACTATTATAAATATTATTTTGTATTGATTTTGTTGAAATAAGTGTGTTCAACCAAACAATTTTTTCATTTTAAAATATTAGTATAGATTACAATTCTTAGTACCTTTAATTTATATTGATATAGGCTTGTACCTACCACCTAATCTTATATTATAATCTTTTATTAATGTGTGATATTTGGTAGTTAACATATTGTATAATGTAATTTAAAACTGTATATGTTATATTGGATATACAATTATACATATATAACTTAACTTCACGCTTTATTCCTAGCAGGGTAGTCAGAGTAACACTAGTAACACTATGGTCTCTATATACATCTTTCGCCTTGTCCACTCATCATGCCCTCACATGATCTCTTCATACATGCCCGCAAGGGGGTCCTCATGCTTTTTACCTGGTATCTTTGATACTGTGACCTTCCTCTGGTATCTGTGATACTGTGCTTTTGAAGGTCAACTGAGGTCTACCTCTACTTCTCTTACCACTCACTTTTCCATCATAAATCTTTTTTGCCATTCTTTCATCACTTATTTGTTCAACATGCCCCAACATAGTAAGTAAAATAATACAAACTTTATGCTTTAATGACTGATTTTATTACCGACGATTTAAAATGTATTATTGTATCGATAATAATCTAAACCAACCAAAGTTTATTTTTAAAGATGTTTGCTGTTCAATCAAGAGACATTATATTGAAATAACATTGTATTTGTTATATTGTTACAGGTGGTGGTGACCCTGTCGGGGTGCCCACGGGACTCCCCGCTGTCACCGGTGTCGGCCGCGTCGTGCTCCAGTTAGGAGCGGGGGGGGGTCGCGACCCCCCACACGCAGTCCCACTCGCGCCCCTCCTCCAAGAGCACAAGGAGGTAAACCCGCGGACCTTTTGTACCCTCAAATTATACCAAACAAACCCTAGACGTTAGTTCTTATTCTTATCTTCAAACGACAATATGTACATAAGATTAATATTTTGTATCTCTGCATGGCAGTTTGAGCAGACTCGACCGCCGACCAGACGGTAGTTGAGTTGTCACGGAAATTTTATTACTGTTGTTGTTTGCGTGTAGACGGTGTGTGCGTTTTGTCCCACTTTGTCCCCGTAGCGAAGTGCCATGCAAAGACGGGCCCGCGTGTATATAGCGGTGTAGCTGGAGGGTGCCAGTTCAGGTGTATTCCTTTCTGTCGTACGACTATTTTCACTATTTGCACTTGTTCAGATATTTTCGAAAGTCACTATATTTTAACATGACACGATGTTAGATGTTTTTACGAAATCAACACTTATTTTACACCAACTTTGTACGTAATGGCACTGGTTAAAAATCAGTCGTAAGTTTTAAGCCCTGAACTTAGGCTAAATAGTTAAGTACTTTGTACGTATATAATAGCTCCCTTCTCTCCGTGTTAGGTTAGACGATCGAAGATTAGTATGTGAAATATGTCCATAGCTTTAAATGTGTCACACCCGTTGTATCAACGGGTCCTTCACGGGACAATGAGCTATAAAAATGTAACGTTAGAAGTAGTATATCATTACCGTTAAGATCATGTAAGTGCCTCGGATTTAAGGGGTGGTATGTTTTATTTGCGGTTCGGCTAGATTCGGTTTTGTTTGATTCGGCTCGGCTGGAGGACAACACGCGTCGCTTTCACTCCTTGCGCTCTTTTTCGTCACTCGCATACTCGCTCGTATTCTTGACGATTATTAATTTTTGCATTTTCTTATGAAATAGTGACGGCAATATTAATTTTGTCAATAAAAACCCATATATGTATAGATATACGTCTTCCTATGTAAGTACCAACGTAAGACAAGATTAGTGTATCGAATAATGTAAATGGCATGTGAGCGGTCTTAGGGTATATCAACATCACCAGATCCGGCCACATCGGTGTATATTAGATATTGTAATGAAAGTAATATTAGCTGGGGGCTTCAATATCGGACCTGTCTGCAGTTTAGCGTTATAGCCATTAATATAGTGTAAATGGAGTAATTGGTAGCGGGTGTCTTTTTATATGAATTGAGATGTAGCACGAAATATTTTAGGGAGTGATGTGCAAAAGTATATCATTTTAACGACATTCCAATGAATTAACACGTTTTGGTCATTCCAAGGAACACGTTGGACTCAACGTCTCCGTTCACGGCGCTCGAAAGTGTTCAATTTGCATTTTTACATAGTAATATTCCATGAGAGCTTGTACTGCACAATCACACTAACTAGTTAGGAGTTAAAATTATAAATGTAGATTACAGACGTTAATATTAAGATGTGCTGGCTGTTACGGGTTCGGTTCCAGGACGCAGATTGGAAAGCTAGGCAGGCTACATTTTTTAATCACCACTGCTAGGCGCTGGCGCCTTTAGCCTGCAAAGCGGGTTAGGTTAAAATTAATTAAAATTGTGAAGTTACAATTCGATGTACGCGGCTCTAATTACTATGTCTTATTTAATTTTTCGATCTGCATATGCATTTATGGAACGGTAACTAGACTGAGGTACATCGAACGTCTCTGGTTGGGCGCGAGCGTCGGGGCTTAGCAAGGAATCATACGCACAAGTACGGTGGTACGGTGTACAGTGAGGGATGCTTAGTTCATCTAAGAGACTTATTGGGGGCCATGCATATATTACGTGACCTGTTCGGGTGGAGTTCGGGTCCTAAGTTTCGTGTTTTTTCTCATTTTAAAATACAACGTAGAAACGTAATTGCTATTTAAATTTTATTATTTTAAGTGAAGTTTTCTACGTCTCACTAGGCTGAAGCAGAGGGGCAAGGGGCGGAGGGGGGTTGCCGCAAATTAGAGTAGCTGCAATAAGGGCGGGGGTTAAAAAAATTGTGTGAAATTCGTGTGACGTAATTTATGGACGGCCCCTTGTGTGTGTTTTATCGGCCTTATAAATAACGACCACGTTAGCCGTTTTAGGTTCTTCTCGTTCTCACATTATCGTTTTATTACACTTTGCTACAATTTGTATTTTTTCCTTGACACTGCTCGTGTGTGCATGTTCCGCTTACTCTTACGGATAGAGTTTTGGGTGTCGGTATGGTGATGGTTCTTAAGTGCTTTTTATTAACTATATTGATCGAAAAATTGTAAATATTTTTTGCGATTATATAGTGTACATATAATGTATCATGTAAAAATGTTCAAATGCTATTTGTGTATGAGTGTTAGGTATGCCACTGCCATTGAAATTGCCTGTACGTAAAAATACTGTTAGATTATCAGTTGTCGTTTTAATATAAATTTTATCAGTTTGTATTTAAAGTTTTCTCATAAAGTAAATAGTTAAACGTGAAAATTTCACAAGGAATATGGAAAGCGACTGGTTCGCAGTAATTCCTCGATTTTGAACCTGGTTGTGTAGAATTGCGTTTTGTCCCTTTGCGTTGGCTTGTGTGATTCCATATCAGGCTGTTTTATTACAACGAATGTGTTAGTTCTATTTCTGTAGTTCTTATTGACAGTCGTGCTTCTAGTGATTGCCCTATTGAATAGACAGTTTCGATCTTTGTACAATCGTCATTTTACTATGTATACGGTGAAATATTAGTATCCTGTTTCGCCAAGACAGAGCTTTAACTCTATTTTGCCCTTTAAAATTATTTTTAATCTATACCTAATCGATCCCAAAATTGCAAAAATATTATAACTTAACAAAAATAAATTTAAAGGCGATTGGAATCAACACAAATTATTTCTTTATCTATGAAACGAAACCAATGATATACGAATAATTAACCAAACACAAATAGCTGATACAACATTTAAGTATATATAAACACATTTATTTGTTCTCTGTATGACATTTGAGTGTTTTCACTATTATAAATACTATATTAATCAATAAAGACATACATTCACTTATAAGGGCACGAATTTTTAAATCTAATTATTTATCTGTATAAGTAATTAATTTGTTAATCGATATTGCACATAGAAAAATGAGGTTGTAATCGAGATTTGTTGAATAACCAAGTACTAATGTGACAAATAATTTGTGTGTATATTATTTAGATATATTACGTATGAACATGATTGTACAGACCACGAGCCGAGGCTCGCGGCCGGTGACGGGAACATCGTCACGATAAATCTAATTGTATAATATAAATATTATAGATCCACAATTATGAAAAAGATTAAATATTTGCAAAGTTAAACTGTTGGGTTTTATTTATTTTATTTATCCTATATTTAAATTAAAATTATTGTTACATATATTTTAGTTTTTAAAATTAATTATAATTCATTTTGTTAAACTACTTTATTTGGTAAGTTAAGTCTAGGTTTGGTTGTCCTTAATTATCTGCTAGGTGAGGGCCGGGACCGCTGTCTGTAAACAGAATATTTAATAGTTATATAGTATATTTTTAACAAATTAAATTAATTAAGACACTTCAATACAATAAGATTTGAAATATAAAGTATAATTTCAATGAGTCATTAATATATAATTGTAAATTTTACTGCAAATAACTCAACTCTATCGTAGAGACACGATAGAGTCAACAGAGTATCTCAATATAAACATGATGGATGTCAATTTGATTCACAATCAGAGCAATGGCTTTTTTAAAGCTCTTGAAAAAGGCACACTGCGCCACTTCGACACGCTCTTTTTAATTAGCAACTCCCTGCCTTCCTGAAGTGGGGCTAAGTAGGTAAACTTAAAAAAACTGTACCTTCAATTTCCGCTTTAACATTCTTTAAGCCAGTTTTGGCTTTCTCCAGCGCCTCCCCAAGCCCGGTCTTGATCTGACTAAACTCCTGAGTAACGAGAGACAGCCTTCCTAACAAGTAGTTTAGGTTGTCGTCCACCTCCGCCATGCGTTTCGTGATCGTGCCCACCTGGGAATTGTATCACATATGTTTAATATTGAACCTTAGCACTATAACTTAAGGTCGATTTCAGCTTACCTTGTCTTTCATGTTGTCCAAAGTAGTGGAGCTTCCATTAATATATTGTGTTGTTTGTTCCTGTAGATACAAATCAGCTGTTAATTATTTAAATTTAATGGTTACAAGCTACAATATGAGTCACATGTTTTTGTCACCATTACATAGTTTATTAAGGAATTTAATTGCAGATATCTACCATACACTACCATAACATGTTAATAATTTATGAAAACAACAGTTATTTTTTACAATATATTATTCAAATATAAATGATGATTTGGTTAAATAACTTGTCAATGAAGGATGAAAAAATAAAGGAAAATATTTTTTTTAGAAATAGAGAAGCTAAAGAAGTATCTCGGAAACAGTTATCGCATTTTGCATTAGCAAATTTTTGTATGAGAATTTAATATTTCATTATCTTTAACAAAGAAGACACTTACAGTAAGTTTGTCCAGAGCGGCGCGGCTGGCGGTGAGCTGCTGGTACATGACGCCGATCTGACGCCACACTTGCGCCATGCCCGACTCTATCTTAGTACTCACGTTGTGGAAGGTAAGATTCTGTTTGGCGATCAGAGACGATTCTATTTGATCGAATCTGAAAACATGAGAAACAATTAATGAATAAAAAAATGTTATATATTTATGTGTATTTAAAAGTCTAAAGAAAAAACTTTCGTTGAATTGAGAACATTTTTTTAAGTTGGTTAAAAATAAATAAGTAGGAATGAGTGATGCAAATGATTTAATATGTTTATGGACATTACTGTTGCACATCATTGTTTAGCTTCATGTTAAATAATTAATGGGTTTTGTCAGGTTTGTACTCCGAATTTCGATATTTACTCTCAATGAAGAACGTAACCTGTAGATTATCTAATAGAAATTAAATAGGTAGAGATATTCATAAAAAAGTACTACCCACATAAGTATCTAATTTTACTCACCTCTGTGATATAGATTTATTCAATAGATTGCCTTGCATTCTAATAAGCTCGCTGACTTCTACTGAAATTTGGTGGACACCGTACTCAATGCGTTTCTTAGTTGCGATGACGTTGTCCGCAGTTTGAAGTAGCAAGTGTTCGTTTTTGGAGAATGCTTGCAACTGAAATATAGAAATAGAATATATGAGATTTTTCTAAAACAGGTATTGTGAACATCAAATAAAATTTCTATTTACGAATTTTATTCCTATACCTCTGTACGCAACTCGTCGTAGCTGTGCTGTATATCGGTGAACGCGCGCTCACTCATGGTGTTGCCCTGCGTCAGACTCTGCTGGATGTCTTCATTGGTGGCCACCAGTCTATCGCCCACTTCGTGCAGTTTCATATTTATTTTCGCTACAGCTGAAATTATTTATGACAAATAAAATCCAGTTTACCGTTTAATTAGATTTGATGTATCTGCACTTTGCTTTGAAATAGATGGAGACAGATGATCGCAAATGACTATTTGATGATATTGCTAAACTGTCAAAGGAAGATATCTTTTTAGCTTCCCGTTGTAGTTCGCATATAGCAGCGTAGGCAGAGGGAACCTAGCGTTAAGATACTGTTCCCCGGTACCTGTTAGGATGTTATAAGTACCTAGTGCATGCAGCATGTTGCACTTACCCTTTTCTCGGTCTCCAGTTAAGTTAGTCTTCAAATCCGCGATTGCCTCGAGCGTATAGTTGGTGCTTCTCTGCAAATCGGCAAGACGTGGCAAATCCTTCCACATGCTCTCCGCGTCGGAAAGCAAATGTTGGATTTTGCCGATATCTTTTTCTTGTCGCTCCATAACTGATGCGTAACAAGATTTTTTTATGTTTTAAAAATAATATGGTTAGGTTTTTTTAAGTATTTTCATACTCTTATTAGATTTATAAGTTTAAATAATTTTTGTGACAATAAATTATAAACAAGTTTATTAGCGTTAGATTTTCCATTCCATTCATGTTTGTCAATGGGCGGTATGTGCAAAACGGAGTGCTCCGTCACTACATTCTCTTTAACACAAAGCGAGGAAATTTATTATACATTAAATAATTAATGTACCTATATACACTTATGTAACAGACACAAATCAAATAATTATAATTAATTATTTATTTATTCATTAACTACTATCGTTCAAGAAATCAATTGGTACAGTAGGTCATGATTGACAAGAGCAATATGTAACTAATAATACCTAATACAAATATAAGATCAAATGAATTCGCTGTTTCATGTCCGTAAATGCGTTTCGAGTGGGCCTAGAGTATGCAATAAACCTACTTAGATATAAAGACCATGCAAATAAGTAAAGCATAATCAACTAAGTTATCGGTACAAATGGTTAACTTATTTTAAGGTATGACATTGTTTATTTATATTTTATAGCACTGCATTTTGCACATAGCTGGGTAGGCGGATGGAATCTATCAATCTGGTTTTAAGACACTCGGTTTCAATTTAGACATTTGCGTACCCCATTTTCCTTTGAGCTCTGGGGATATTTCAATATGAGTAGCGGAATACAACCGCGCGCTTTGCCTCGTTACCAGAGAGTAGGTATAATTTTTTTTAAAAAATCATTTCCTCGAGTGAGGGATGTAACCCACAACCTGTGGCTTGTACAAGTGCACGCTTGTGCCGCTGCGCCGCGATTAGCCTTAAGGTAGTTTTAGGGTAAAATTTTAATGCTACCATACCGTCGAGCCCATTGTATTATTGGCCATCTCTTAAATGCATTAGAGTTATTTAGTATTAAAATAAAACGATATTTTATATTCAATATATTTTTGATGGTAATTATTTTTGTATAGCTTCATTTTAAAATATGTTATGAAATAACCAGAAAGTTGTCACGACTTTTTCTAGCAAAAATAGTTCCGTTATCACTTCCATATACATGCATTAGTTCGAAAGTCAGTTCACGAACGGGCATGATGTCACCAGGGGCATTCTTTTACATAAGTAATTTAACAAAAAATCAACCAACGTTTTTCATATTTTAAAAGTATTATTCCACATTTAGGAAAGAAAAATATTTATTTTGAATACAAATTTAAACGCAGCGGGATATGAACCAGCGCCTGATGGTTCCCAATGTCAGGTTAAAAGTGCATTTGAGAAAGCATGATCAGGACACTTTGACCGTTCTAAGAGGCACAGGTTCAAATCCCGCTCCGGCAAATTTTTATACGTTTTCTAAATAAGTATTTATCAACTAACGTTGTTGTCATAAGATATCTAAAACTTTTGAATTTCTCATTTATTTTAAGATCTTTTTACTGCTACAAAAGACTCCTTACCTTCCGTCATCTTGCTGTGCCACGCTTCATCAGCTAATGAAACCTCGCTGAGTGGTACGAAATCAGTTTGCACTTTACTTGCAGTGCCGTTATACTCGCTCAGCTTTAATTCGTATTTGTTAAGCAGTTTCTCAGCCTCTGATATATGCCGCTCAAATGGATTGATATCTGGAGTGACATCCAAACACATAGCTTGTAGAGCTTCCTAAAAATTTAATCATATCTTAGTTAGTACATACATATATGTATGTTTTTGGTAAGGTATGACTAAAATTCTATTGCTATTCAATTTATTATTTAGAAATTAAAACGAAATATGCATTTATAATAAGTTTACCAACTTTACTCAAACTATTTTTCAAATCTTGTATCTCAAGCTTCAAAGTATCGAGTTTAGCGTCAGTCGCGTCCAAACGCTTGCTCAGGGCGTCATTTTTGGCAGTCAAGCTATTGTCCATTTCCTTAGGGCCACTGTTCTTTTTCACATTTTCTTCTACTAAAGTTGTAAGTGACTGTAAAGACTGTTTAATGTCTTCTAAAGCTTCATGTGTCTTCTTTTGAGTTTCTTTCTCCTTTTCTTCCTTCTGTTACAAATGAAAATTAATGTCTAGGTAGGTCCATTTATGTTGTCAAATTATTAATAATTTCTTTTTTTAATTTATGATAAAAAAAAACTAATGGATGGAGGGTTAAAAATAATAATACCTGTAAAAATATATTCTCTACATTATAGAGTCTTTCGTCGAGCCTCGATATTGTACCTTTCATAGTTTCGAGATTTCTATGTTTCTTTTCTAACCCTGTTAACATTTTTTTTATTTGCTCTCCGAGAGCTTTCTCACGATACTCGTGTCGTTCTAACTTATCCTCTGAGATTCTGAACATGTGAACTAGAGACATCATTGCGTCGCGTATGTCTTCGTGTCTGTAAAGCAGAAGTGAAATAAAGTTTTATATAAAAAAGTTTAGTAAAAAATAAGGTATAATATTATTTTTACAAACATCGAAATGAATATTTTTGGTATAGGCCTTGTAAACTGATCTATATTTTAAGAGTACCATTTCGTAAGTAGGTATTTATCCTAAATAGGGTCAGCTTGTTCAATTGATTAACTAAGTATTGCGCACAATTATGCATTTTAAACGAAACTACTGTTAATAAATATATCTATTATCTAAGTGCATATCCTATAGGTACTTAGTTTACCTAAGCGATTTCATTAGCAATTAATAGTAAAATGACGTAACATACTGTATTCATTCAAAGGGATTCACTGTATTTATATTTTTAACAGGGTAGGCAGAGTGAACCTAGTGAAACACTCCATTCCCTATTTTACGCTAAATTTTGAAAGTATTTCGTGTTGAATAACGGAACTCAACGCCGCGCTTTGCCTCAACATCAGAGTAAAGAAATAGAAATATAAATTTTTCATTCCCTCGGATCGGGATAGAACCGACAACCGATTTATAAATTACTTAGTACATAGTAATTGCTTATTTTTTACACAGTGCCAATACGTGCGACAATGATGTCATATCTATACATCTCTCTACTATTGGTGTTTCTAATTAAATAAAAATAATGATGTAACTTGGCAAGTACCTATTGATTATATAATGACCCTTAGTTTCGAACTTTTAACTGCATATAATACACTGGTTGATAATACACACTACAGCAAACGAGAGAAAGGCATTTTTACGCAACTTACTTATACCTAAAGCTTAATTAAAATTTAATTCGATCTTTATTATAAAGTTACGTAAGTAATACAAAACACATTGCAGTTATAGATGTTTACTAATAATTTGGGTTTCCTCTTAACAACGTTCGTTGGCAATTTATTTATATTTTGAAAAGGAAATGCTGTATTGCGTTACTAGTAAACATTGCGAATACACTAAAATGGATATTTACTGTTATCGTATATAGCGGAATTTTAATTTAACTGCATATTAACATTTTAAGCTATGCATATTATGATATACTTAAAGAAAAAAAAAGAAGACACGAAATGGAGAAAGGGCCTAGATTCAGAATATCTACTTTATATTGTTTTGCGAATGTTCATTAAATAATTTAAAATTGAAAAACAACAGCAACATAATAAAAAAGTTAAAAAAAAAAAGTTAAACGGTTTTAAATTGCAGATAAATGTATTAAAAGCTAAAAAATAATTTCATGGATACAGTCATGGGTACCAATATGTATACATTGTTATATTTTCAAAATAAAGTAACTCGTAACCTACTCACTTTCTGGAAATATCAATGGTCACATAAATTCCTAAAAATAAGACCGTTTAACTTAAAATATTTTTTTTACTTTTTTTTTTCAGTTTTTAGTTTATTCTATACAATTCGTTGAGTGCCTCATTATTGTAAGGTTAATGGATAATAAATGGATTATGTTACGAGCAATCCCCCAAGCGTCCAATAGAGGGGAAAGGCTATGTACAACAAGATGTGCCTGAATCTTAAGGGGGAAACGCTAACGACATATCATTTTTATCCACCCTAATGCCATACAGTTAGCTTGACTTGGGTGGTGTACCCCTAGCGACGTATCATTTTTAGGCACCCAAACGCCACAAAGTCCTCGACAAGACCAGATCTTGAATTAGGTGGGAGATTCATATTGTAATTTTGTATAGTATACTGTATTATACTTACCAAGCCCTTTATTTTGATACCTATATTGATGGGATTAAAAACTACATTATCCGCCATTTTGTAGCAGTGGCCATCTTTGATTTTGATTTGGTATAGTGCACTGAATTGTACTTGACAAGCCCTTTCATTTGATACCCATATTGATGGGATTGAAAAAAACTAAGTTGTCCGCCATCTGGTAGCGGCGGCCATCTTGGATTCACAATAATATTAAATATGGATAATTGTATTGTCACCAGAATCAAAAGTCAAAGTCAAAATATCTTTATTCCATAAAAATGCTTAACATTTACATGTCATAAAAGTGGAATGAATGAATTGTGTGTGAATTTAAAAACAAAATAACCAAAACAAATGTGCAATTTTGACTTGAAAAAAGCCCGTTCAAATAGTTCATGAGAAGATCCAGGCAAAGAAACTCATGGCCACTCTTTTTAATTGCCAGTATCAAAGGCGTATACCAAATTTCAGATCAATCGGTTAACAGGAAGAGGGTTAAATTTCAATTACTAAATTTAACCCAAACAAACAAACAAATAAATAAATAAACAAATTAATGAAATAGATACAAACATTTGATGTCCGTTAATTAGTTTACTCGATTAAAATATAAGCCATAATGTTTTATGACTTCAAATTTAAGATAGAGTCATAAATACCCTTAACAAACAAATAACGACGACATCGACATCATAAAAATATATTAAGAAGCAAGCGTTTAATAATAAAATCTTTGTATCGTTAAAAGATCAACGATCTTTACTACATGTCAACACGTGACAGTTACATTAATTTATTTAAAAAAACATCTCACGCTTTCCTAAGAGAACAGGGTAAGTCTCTTCGTCCTCCAGCTGAGAAATGAAAATAAGGATCGAACTCATAGCCATGGTTTACAATTAGGTGCTTCCACTGTGCCACAAAGGATTCAGTACTTACAATAAAATCGTAACAAATCGTAGCCGGTACATGATGGAAGATACATATTTAAGCCCATTAGGAGTAATGCGTTTTTGCACACTAACATCCAAAATGACTTAAACGATTTAAATGCAGTTTTCACTATTGTATTTTGGCCAACTTCCCTTACTATTAAGTATTTATTTATTTTAATCGGTTCATAAATAAGAAAGTTATATCAATACAAAATATTTTCTTTGTCTAAATTACAACAAAATAACTAAATTGCCTAAAATTTTGTATTAAAAAATATCGTCTTTAAAATGTTAGTATTATTAGAACACTGTTACTAAATACATCATTGTGTAGTTAACAATTTTAATGTTTTTATTATATTTAATTTAATATATATACTTAATTTAATATTTTAGGTAGGTACCTACTGATAAAATAGGTTTTGAGTATTTCTATGTACTTGAAGCTTTTTTTATTATAAAATTAAATGTAATATAATTATGTTGAAATTTTCCATTAATTAGTCAAAACAAAAGATACTTGGCTAAATATATTTTAAACTTTACCTCTACTAATGAGTATTTCCTTAATTAATTAGAACTTGGTAAGGACGAGTTTACCCATATATGGGCTATTATTTATGCTCATCCTACTATTATCATCTTCAATACTCAACGTCAATGCTATTTATGGGTTCTTGCTCTGGTTGTTTATTTTTGCTTGCAAAGGGAACCCATGACTCATCCACGAGGAACAGGAAAGGAACAATTTGTTTACCTGGTAGAAACTATGTAGGTACCTATATACAGTTTTATTAAAGTAACGGTGGCAGTGGCTCCTCGCGAACATCGAACGTTGCCATTAAGTTCACATGTAGTTCACACCGGCGTAAGCAACTTATAAGGTGCATAAATAAAATTGTTTTTAAGCACTAATTAGAATATGATTATCGTTCCTGCTTATGTTATTACTTATTATTTGCGTTATTAGAATTTTTTTATGCGGCGTTGAGTCCTCAACTCACTCAACACGCAATGCCTCTAGAATTCGGCAGAAAGTTGGGAACGGAGTGTCTTAACACTAGGCTTCCTCTGCCTACCCTGCTGTGTGCGGGATACAGCGTGAAGCTGATTTATTTTAGAAAATTTATTTGTTTACCCGTCGTAGGGAAAAATCTCATATTATTTCATAATTTATCGTTTCCTAATCAACACCATTTATGCAACTATTGTAAAATAAAACGTACGAATATTTGTTTTCATTGTTGCCTTAAAAGTTTTCTATAAAGCTAACTTACGTGACATTCCTGGCGCGTGTTTCGCCCGCCACCAGCAGCACGGCGGCCGCCACCCATAACAGTCTCTGGAGGCAAAAAGTAAATTGATAATACTTCATTTATATGCGAATTCGAAATAAACGTGTAAGTTTATTTCTTTTCCCTTATTGTAGTTATTTTGGTTGCGTGTGACGGGAGTCTTCAATTTAATTGTTCATTTGGAGAATAATAATTTTAATAGCAATTTATGTTTTTTAGGCTTTTCAGAATATATATAGAGATAGAAGTGTTTATTCAGTATTGTCTATTAACAATAACCACAACTAGAATGTAAATTAAAAAATGTATCAAGAAGAAATTTGAGACTCTCTAATTGTATTACTTTCATAAGATTTATTAATTGAATAGATACCCGCTCGCGGCTTTGCCCGCTGAAACTACTGAATTAATTACTTAGTTTGTCTGCGCGTTTGTTCAAACTAATTTTTGAAACGGCTTGACCGATTTAAATGCAATTTTGAATATTGAATTCTGGCCAACCATTGAACATACAGTATTTGTTTTATTTCAGTCGGTTCATAAATAATTACTTATATCACTTTAAAGAATTGTGTTAAATAAAATTGCTATAAATACTGTTTTATTCAATTAGCTAAATTCTACCTACTTTTCAATATATTGAAAAGTAAGTTAAAGTTATAAAACTAAAGTAACGCAGATTGGTAAATTAATAATGATATGTTTCAAGCGGGCGAAGCCGCGAGCGGTAGTTATTCAATATGTGTGTAGACGCAATAAACAAACCCGTAGTGTTATCTCTTGCGGTCATATTAAAGTCAGAGTCGGCTCCAAACAGCTAATTATTTCTGGGTGGTACAAAATGACTCTCCGCTTATCTCAGGTATTGTGTTGCCATCAAGACTAAATAAACTCCTTGCCTTCATTATTTCATATGAAAATTGTTTTTTTTTATCTAATTTTACTTTTTTCTTTCTCTACATAATTAATAAGAAACGTACCCTCGTAACGTAGTAAGTGCTATAGCATTATTAATAAAACTTCGAATAGTTATCGTTTGAAAATTTAATTAAATTTGGTAGGTAGTAAATTTATTTATTAAGGCGGGAATCGCATTCGTTAAAGATTTAACTAGGTACCTACAAATTGACACACTTCCAAACGTCATTAATTATCTATACTCATTCATATTGAATTACACTGTCAATAAATATTGTTAACCCGATTAACCTTAGTTAACCTAAATACCGCCCTCTGTCTTTTTAATTTGGAAGAACGCTATTTAAGTACCATGTTATGAATTAGATACGAAATTTAGGTAAGATTTATAAATAATATTGTTAAAAGCTTAGGAGTTTGTTTTCCTGTAAACGCTAATCTTAGATACTACTGGCTTGAATTAAAAAAAAAACGTTGGATTCCATCTATTTGTTAAAAAAGCAATAGCCTATTCCGATAAGGCTATCACATTAATCGTTCGATGTATTGACTGCCGTCAGAGTTATGTACATACTTCGATCACGTGTGTGTTTAAAAGTCAAGCTAATCCCATTAGACCATGCGGGCGAAGCCGCATATTTAAGCGACATTAATAATAAACTTAAGATGACGGAGAATTTATGATGGTTAGCATACTAGCTTCATTAATAACTGTTGCTACTGTAAAATATTGAGTAAAATTTTCTTTTAAAATCGACCATAAGTTGGACATAATATAATCGATGGTGGGATATTTTGCTTATTTGAAATATTTATTTTTGGCATTAGGCAATTCAATATTTCAGATATTACTATGTGAAAATTAAATCTCATATAAGATTTAACTGGTCTCTGATGTTGATGATTACCAATATATTATTTCGTTATCACAACATAGAAATTAATTCTCAGTTCGTTGTTATTGAATAAGTCGATAATAAGAAGCACATTTAAACAATTCTTAAACTATTTAGATAAGAATATGTGTTTGTAGTAACAACTTTGTTATATATAGCGCTTATTGAAATTATTTTAGGTCGACGTAGATAGTAGATACTTCGACATTTACTTCGACTCAGTCAGTCAGTCTATTCCTTGGATATATTTTGTAAATTCAATGAATCAGCAGCAAGAACTTAGAGGGGGTAAAATAGTTGAGCAACCATGTAAAAGTTAGTATTGGATATTTAAGCTAGCTAGAGTGTTATCTAAAGGGTCGCAGGTTCAAATCCCGCTGTAAATTGCTTGAACTGTTTATATGGAATTTCCAAGTTGGTGATTTTTCATTTACTAGCTTTTTTTCCTTACCATTTAATATTTGTTTAGTGCAATTGGTTCATAAAAAATATATGAATATAAATTATTCAGTAAATTGCTGTAATATCTTATAAAATTGTCTGAAACTTAGGCTTTCAATATACATATAGATATTGTATAAATAAGCAATCCAGCTAAGTAAATTAATAATTGTGTAGTTCAAGCAGGCGGAGCCGTGAGCGGGTCGCTAGTATGTGATATACCAACCGACTAGAGAGCCTCCTCTTGTTTGAAGTCGGTTAAAAATATTTCTATTTAATTCATTATGTATGTAAGTATCATGTTATACGTTGATGTCACGACAAAAGACACGCACAACGCAATGTTGACGGCAGCGGGAAAGGAGTTAAGCTAAATGTTGGATGGAGACCTTGGCCGGGATCCAGGTTAATCACGCAAAGTAGTCGCGCGAACAAAGAGGGGAAGTTATGTTTAGGATGATTTCCGCATAATTGTCCCTTCATTTACTATAATTATTTACTATTTATGTTATGCATTTACATATATTGTTTTTGTGTATATATTATTATGAGTACACTTTAAGTTTAATAATGTTTTTATTACTTTTAAATAAAACGATAAAAACTCTTAATATTTTAAAAGAATCATTGAAAAAATCTAAAGACGCACATCGCTCTCAATAGTAGGTACGTATATACGAGTATTTGTAAATATTTTTGATGTTTCTGCTGTCGGTACTCTAATTGATTCTATATCTGATCAAGTGGCTATACAAATAAAAATAACTTTATATATTACATATCTAAATGCATCTCATATTCTAATTAAGTATATTTTTGTTTTAAATATTTCCTTCATTTAATATCAATTAACAAAGCATACAGTGTACAGGAAAAAAAAGTATTTAGTATAAAAAAATAAATGTAAGCGCCGGACTTTTGCCTTGGTGCCAGAGCGAATAAATTAAAATATTTATGAATAATACTTCATTCCCTCGAAATCGAAACCACAACCGCCGCGTTACAACACACTTGAGCCGCTGCGCGACGACGGCCTGGACAAAATAAATATTTTCACAGTGTTTTTACTACTAAATACATTAAAAATATAAAGGCTATTTCGAAAAAAAAAACAACATAATTACATATGCAAGACGCACCCATAAGCAATAAGTCAATTTCTTGTCACGATGGGGCGTGAAAAGCTTACACGAAGCTCGAGCCTCGGGCAATAAACTTTCTTGTCGTTTGTAGCTTATGACTAATTTTGTGAAATTTTGCGTTTGGAATTCTTAAATTTACTGTCATTTTTATTACCATTTGTGATTTGTCGGTACCAAAACATAACAAATTATTTTTACTTAATTCTATTGGAAAACTATGAAAAATATAACGAAAAATAATCTAAGTATATATAATAAAATGCAAATGTAACAGATTATACAGAACAATATGTACAAATATGTATTTTTTTTCACTTAATACGTAACAAAATTATAATCTATATTTTAAAATGTCAAAGTTTATTATTTAGAATTCGCGCTTATAGTGTCCGAAACTTTATTTACCTATCTTGTTGTGACTCTTAACCTTTAAACAATACTTTATTTAAATGTTGTTTATATGGAATGGAATTATCACCTATTTAATAGTAATATAATATATGAGAAAATACTTATAAATGTACAATTATTAATTATGGATGAAGTTACATTTTTAGTATAGGTACCTATATTGTGATCCTTTGTCGTATTTTAATACATGTTATTATATTAATTATTACTTCAGCCTAATGATAAATTTTAATTGCGTATAATTTTAGTAAATTATTTTATTCATATATTTTATTCATATGTTCATTCGACGATTCAAAAGTGCTTGTAATAATTGCCTATTGGAATAAAGAATATTTTGAATTTGAATTTGAATATGTCACAAAATCATACTTACAATGTAATGTTAAAGACGCTGAGGCGATATTTTTCATATAATGAATTAAACTTTTACACAAGTCTAATATTTAAAAAAAAATGATAATAATTATTTTTTATATAAAATGCAAATAATATATATAAGATAACTAAAGTCTATAAAATAAAACTTACCGTACTAAATATTGCCATGTCCTTTTATTTCTAAATCTATATCTAGGAAGCACTTTTTTATTTCAATTCGAACTCTACACGAGATGGAAGCGGGCTCTAAATTTAAACTAATATGCTGCGCTTGCGCGCGCTGTCGGTCGCGAACTGATCGATGAACTTTTCTTAGGCAGAGCCGTGGCGCTGGCGCCGGTGAGCGAATGCGCCTGCTTATTATGCCCTCGTATGCTTGATCGACATTCCTTTACGTTACAGATCCTTATTTTTGGACACTATCGGTTAATCGACGTGCACCTCTCATAAATAACCAAAGCGCAGCCAACTAACGGAAATAGAAAGCGATAAATCTATGAGTAATGTGATTTATAGATGCATAAGACTTCAGTAGCTATGTACTAACACAGCCTAAGGTTATACAGTAGCTAATAAAAGCTAAACTGGATCCTCCAGTATTGAGTCAATGACGTATTCTACCTGAGTATTTCGTTCCTTTTCCGTATATCAAAATGATTATTATAGAAAAATGAGAGCTTATTGTGGTCACAAGGTATCCATGGATTCAAAATATAAAAGTATCCTTTATAATAACCATATTTAACATTGTTAAAGTTTCCGCATTTAGAAATGAAAAATACTTTTTAGAACGGTCAAAGCGCTCAGTTGGGTTGCTAAAGGCGCTGGTTCAAATCCCGCTACGTTTTTTCTTGACAACTACCAAAAAGTGTATAAAACGTTCCTATGTTTTTATAGGAGGATAATATGATACATTTATTATTCCATCTGAATAGTAAATATTTTTCACATAAGAGTGGAGAGCAGATCCAGGGGACTATGCAATGTATAAGAAAACACGTCGTAGGTAAATCTGTCACAATACAAAGTGCAGAAAGCGGGTTATAGATCTTTACTTTTTATATTAGGTTTATTTACTTGTTCTGAGAGTAAACACCCTGATTCAAACTATAAAGGACATTGCTCTGACAATTTCGGTTAAGCTAACAGAGATAGCGCGGCGACTCACGCTATCTAACGAGTCGGTGACGCATTTGTAAGAACTGATGAGATGGATATTTCGAAATAAATTCAAGAGTATATCAAAATGCTTTTCTTCGTTCTTGTTCCATTTTTTTATAATGAAGAAATAGCAAAGATTTTATGTTTTTATATTTATGTGAATATATGCCTGTATACATAAGTTAGCCAATTTAAGTAACTTGTACTTCCTTTTCCTAGTTCACCTACAATCCTGAAATTGGTACGAAAGCTTGGGTGCGCGAGTCAAACTCGCCCTTAGCCGGTTTCTTTTAATTTTTTGTTAGTAAAATTTCTGGGGTGGACACAGGTCTATTCTAGCGTGCATCTGGACTACCCGGTATTCCTGCGTCCATGGCTGCAGATAAAGTCAGTTAGATAAGTAAAATGTTTGCATTTGTTGCAATTTAATAAAATCATAGATCGAGGCATTTCATAGATTGCTAATATTTCTCGTTCATAATGTGTTTCTTGCATATGTAATTAATTGCGGAAATCGGTTTGCATTCTCCGTTGTGACTTCAAATGCTAATAATATTTGTCACCCGCCATTAGTATATATCTACTTTGAATATTTATGCAATTTTATTAGGCCATAAATATTTAATACACCTACTGGTAATGTACAATATTGTAATATTAAAAAAGTTTCTCAGCGCGAATTTATTTACGTTTATATTTTCATTTCTTCATTCTGGTGTCGAGGGCAAGCGCGGCGTTGAGTTCTGCCAATGTCTCTAAAATTCGGCAGAAAGTGGGCAACGGAGTGTCTTAACACTAGGTTCTCTCTGTCTACACTGCTGTGGTCGGGATACAGCGTAAAGCTGATTTTTTTTATTTATATTTGATTTATAACGTTTAATAAAAATACAATACACTATACTCGTTTCCCGTGCATAATATTACCAATAGTATTTCAAATACATTTTTGCTACGGTTAATGTTCGACCTGTCGCTATCTTATGCATAAGAAATGAAAATTTGCATTATTTCGTAAGAATAGTTCCATGAAAGATAAATGATTCTGTCGCAAAACAGTTTCTACAAAAGCAAACAGGCACTAGTGTACGGCAACTAATTTACAAGTGAATGCAAATGTAATTTTCGCTTTCTGTGGTAGGAACGTCTTATTTATGTATTTGATTTTTATGTGGTGTATTTTATAAGATTATAAACCTGAGTAGGTGCTTTTTACTAATACCTATTATGATATTTACTTCGACCTTTTCATATTTAACGTGTCTTTTACAGGTATTTCCACATTTTTATACTCAGCATTGTTGAATCATTGCGGCGCAGTGTTTTGTCATGAAAGTTTTGAAAGTGATAGCCACGTTCCTATTTAACATATATTATAAACGATTTGTAAGTCTATAACCTACATTTAATAACGGATATAACAGATATCTTTTTGACCAGGGCAGGATCTAGGGAACGGAAGACCGAGGGTTTTGAAATAGAAATGATTTGAAACAACACTGATATTTCGAAATTGAAAACCGTTATCAAGTTGACAATGTCGCACTTCAATTATCAACTGCCTACTTCCACCCACAGGTCTTCTAGCTACCTACACCACCATGGCTAAGAGTGTGCCTTTACGCCATATGAAACAGCACGCCTCAAAAAACGTGAAAAGTAAATATTACACAACTTTTAAGTGTAATAAAAAAATAAGTAAAAATATCTTAAAAAAAGTTAAAAATGTGTATGATCTTGTTATATTGTAATAAAATCGATTCGACGAATCTTTAAATGATACAGATTTTATTATCTTAACTTTATTATATAAGGAAATAGGTAAAAAGTTTATATCACAGACTCACAAACAAAAATACCAGAACACCCAATAAAAATAACATAAATAGATAGGACTAACAACTAAAAGATAAACGTATTGAGATAAAGACCTTTAATAAATAATTCAATAGGCGATAACGAGGTCACACACAAAATAAATACTAAATAACAAAATTATACTTATTTCTTTACAACTTTAATATTTCTGTGGACTATCCGTTTATGTCGGCCCACACAGCCGGCTGTACGGAACGACTTCCCGCATTCGGAACATGTAAACGGCCGTTCATCTGTATGGGATCTATTATGAACCCTTAAAATATCTAAAGAGTTAAACCTTTTCCCACATGTTTCACATTCAAATTTTCTCTCATTAGCATGGTAGGCGTAATGTCGTCTATACTGGGCCATTATATAAAAGTTTTTGCCGCAAACCTCACAAGTCTTTTTTGGGATCGGATTGTGTATTGCCTTGTGTATAATGAGACCACTTTTGAATTTAAATCTCTTTTGGCATATATCACAAGAATAGGTCTTCTCTTTGGAATGTACGTCGAGGTGGCTGAGAAGGTTCCTCGTGTGTTTCCCGCAGATTTCACACACTTTCCAATAGTCGTATCTCATTTTTGCCACTTTCCGCTTTTTCCTAACCTTCTTTTCCGATTTTATTGGTTGATTTGTTTTCGAGGATTCGTCTGGCATATCATCGTAATTTAGATCTACATTGAAATCTTGGGATCCCCCGTTATCGTGGTGTTTAAACTCATTATTAATATCAGTTTGTACTTCAATTTTAATGTTGCTATTATTTCTAAGTTCTCGGTCCGCCTCTTGACATTTCCGTCTAAATTTATACGCATTTTCTAATTCTTTGACACAGTCTAGGCATATTTGTGCTGGCAATGAGTCTGATTGATCTACCTACAATAAGTAGATTAATCGATTATATTTAGCTATAATAATAATTACTTCCAAAAATATTTTATACTATATACTAAAATTATCAATGTACAAGTTTAAAGATGTCATAGCGCAGCGGCATAGCGTCAAACTGTAAGGAGTTCAATTCTCATTTGGGATTTTTTTTATTATTTCACTCTGGTAACTGTTGATTTCCGCCACTTGACACTCAACGTCTCGCAGGCTGGGCGGTATGTAGGGAATAGACCTCTTTAACAATAGATTCCTAACCCTGCTGTATGCGGGATACACCGTGAAACCAAAAATACTTTATACTATTTGCTCAAATTATCATCTAAGTAAATTAAATTTATTAATATTTTCTTATTACGACAATTATATATCTTGTAACAAAATATTTTGTAACAAAAATTTCAATTTTTGATTTTAGCTCAACCTAAAGTGCTGTCTATTTTTTAGCTTGGCGCTGTTTCCTCACAACCTACTCTAGTTGCCCGCTTTCCGTCTGAACGGAGATATCGCATATTTCTAAAAATAAAATAAAAAATTACCTCAACACCACAAATAACTCTCAATTTATGTGCCAAATCGAACCCACTATCATCCACTTGCTCATATATACCAACACAGCCGTGATCACTAGAACACGATCTACAAACATTAGTTACTACTTCTAACTTAGGCTTAACTAGCGACAATCTTTGTTTTAGATCAAATAACTTCATATCATCTTCTACGTCGTCGATGACGTCATTCAAGTTATCGTTTTGCTCTTTCAGCGTTTCGTTTTCATGTATTTCTGTATATTTGGCCATTGCCTCGTAATACGGCCATTTTTCACTGAGTATACCTTTGTTAGCGAATTTTTGTTTCCACTACAATAGAAATGTTAATATTTATTACAAAACGAATTTCAATTAACTAAATTATTTACAATTAAAATTAATTTATTTATAAATCATAGTGAAAATTAGGCTTTCGCAATGCTGTGGTATATTGATTAAATGTAAACGTCGTGTTCGTGGGTTCATCGATCCCCATTCAGATGAATTGTATTCAAATTATTTTCAATTTTCGCTGTGGTAGACGAAGCACGGCGGTGAGATCTGCCCTTCAACACGCAACGACTCAAAGATAAGGTTTCAATACTATGTTGCATCTGACTACCCTACTTACATCCGGGATACAGCATGAACCTATAATAAATAAATAAATAATTACCCTAAAAGTTTTGATTAAAAATGTCCAAATCTCAGGTAGTTCTAACAAACTATGGTCCACTGGTACTCCTAGAGTTCTCAGTCTCTTTTCAATATCTCTGCAAGAAAATATGTGTTAAAAAAACTAAACTATTAAGCGGAGGCCATGGTTGCTTCTACCTACCCTGCTATATGTACCGTGGATAAATAAACAAATATATTATAAACATCAAAATAATAAATAGTAATACACACACAAATAAATATAAAAAAGAGTTATATTAAAACAAAGGATATTACCGCCATGCATCGTTTACTTCTTTTGTGGACAATCTAAATAAATGATCTAAATTTGATCTCGCTTTTATTAAATTCAATATCCATTCCTCTTGCCCTAAAACAAAATGTGTAATCATATATTTATAATTTATTGAATACATCAATATTATTATTGATAAAAATTATCAGAAATAAAAAAAGGCCATAAATATAACATCGAAACTTACATCCTACTAAAGGGTTGAGGCTAAGACCACCTTCTCCAAAATACACTTCTAATAGATCCCAGTATACCCACGACTTGTTATTCGTAGCTTTTGCTTTTTGATACTCCTGAAATTAGTGATTTAAAAAAAATATATATACATTTATTGTTTTATTGTACAACTGCTATATAGTATAGTATGCTTGTGTCCTGTGCACAATAATATTACAAATTACAAGTGTGCGACTCTAGACACTACAGATTGGGGTTCCGATTCCATTCGACGCAATGAAATATTTAATATTTTCATATTCTCGCTGTGGTAAAAAAAACAATCGCACCGGCCTTGAATCCCACCACTCCACACGCAATGCCTACAGAATTCGGCGGGAAGTGAGAAATGGAAGTGGGTTAATGGGAGCGGATTGTCTAACACTAGGTTCCCAGGTTCACTCTGCCTCACCCTGCTATGTGCAGGATACAGTGTGAAGCTAAAAAAAAACTAAACTGTACTGTACCCTATAAGTTGCTGACCATTTTCGACAAAGCTCTCTTGCACTTAGTGTTTTAGGAAAACCATATTCTTCTACCATGATTGATCGTAGATCGCTACAAATGTATTTATAAAAATAAAAATAACTAACACAATCAAAAAAGCTTAACAGAGTAGGCAGAAAGAACCTAGTATTATTAACAATTGTTTACCACCTATATATAATTTCGCAACGGATTTTTTTAAGTGCCTGAACTCAACGCCACGTTCATCTCCGTGACCAATGTGATGAAACAAAATTAACGGTTTTCTTCAAATGGGAATCGTACCCATAATCACAGCCATGTTTACAGTCAGACGCTGTGTCGCTGCACCACAACGGCCTCTGCTATATTAAATTGCAATTATTACTGTTTGACATTTTGATATTATTAATAGAAATAACTAAACAGCTTACCTCCACGCCCATTTCCTATCTCTAAATAACCAGTCATTTTGCAGTCGGATTTGTATGAATGACTCAGTTATGTCTTTGGACCCTGAAAATATGTTAACCTTAGAAATGAAGATCTAAAATGTTTAATAAAATATAAATTGGTATTAAGACCTTCGTATTATGTCAATTCTATCAATATTAAACACAAACACAACGTCGTCGTCGGTATGCTACATAGAAAGTGTCAATATACTATGCAAAACAGAGTGAGGCACTGACCTAACCAAAATCGATTCCAAAACTTTGGGTAGTTCTTTAAATCGAAATCTAGCGAATCGCATACACCGTAAGAAAAATGAAACCTACATACATTGAAACTCATCTAGCGTATCGTTATCCATAGCTTTCCCGCGAGGTCTGTGTTTTTCCCTCCAACGTATCTTAGCTATGCTCCGCGCTGATAACGTCCCTAACCTTTCTAGGTATTCGGGCTCGTACTTCATTAAATAACCCATCATTGGCTTATATAAAACCCAGTCTTCAGGAGATAGTGATTTTCTTAAAATTAAACGGTGCTTTCTCTGTTAATCAAAAATATAATAATAATAATTAGGGCTTGAGGCCAGTCGTCGCGCAGGACCGTGATCCTGCGCCACGGAGTGCAAACACGGAGGAGTGTGACTGTAAAATCGACTTGTTCTGGGTTCAATCCCCAATCGAGGAAATGAAATATTTATTAAAATTTAAGCTTCATTTTCTTCACTCTGGTCAAAAGGCAAAGCTCAGCGTTGAGTTCCGCCACTCAACACTAAAAGCCTACAGAATTTGGTCAATAGTGGGGAATGGAGGGTCTGAGTAAGTGTTTTAATGGCAATGGAGTGTCTTAAAAATAGGTTTCCTTACATTAAAAGTTGTTTTTATATACTGCCATAGTCCTTTTAAATCTTGTATACAGCATTCTAAAGGCAAATCTTGACATCTTAATGCAGTTTCAACAGTTCTGAAAAATAATATTCAATTTTAAATAATCTATATATATAAAAGGACTTGTCCTCACTGACTGAGGTAAGACGCACGCACAGCCGTAACCGCTGTGCGTAGAAACGTGAAATTTGGACAGATGTTTACTTTCGTAAACTGGACATCCACTAAGAAGGGATTTAGAAAAATTTTAACCCTAAAGGGGTGAAATAGAAGTTGAAAGTTTGTATAATTTTTTTTTTAAATTGGCACCGATTTTTATAAAATTTGAAATTTAGACTCTTAAAAATAATTAATTGAACATGTGTTTCACGGTTTTCTAGAATTCACCCCCCAAGGTTGCAAATAAGGGGTTGAAAGTTTGTGTGGAAAAATCTTTAAATCGCCACCGATTTTTATAAAATTTGGAATTTAGACTTAAAACATTTCATTTCTCTGGAAGGGTACGCTTGAGAACGGCGGTCTTAAACTAAATGTGTCGAAGACAGAGTAAATGGCCTGCGGGAGCCGGGACTCGAGCACCATCCGTATAGGTCCTGAGCCAGCCGTTAAGTCGGAGAAGTTCAGGTACCTTGGATCCGTTATGCACGAGTCTGGAGGCATCGATCACGATGTCCATGGCCGGATAAGCGCTGCATGGGCCAAATGGCGGGAGGTCACTGGTGTGGTCTGCGACCGCAGAATGCCGCCCAAGCTCAAGGGGCTGACATACAAGAGCATCGTCCGACCGCTTCTCCTATACGGCAGCGAATGTTGGCCAGCACTATCTCGGCACACTTAGGAGCTTCACGTCACGGAAATGAAGATGCTGAGGTGGATGTGCGGCGTAACGCGGTCTGACCGCATACGCAACACATTCATTCGAGGTAGTCTTGGGGTCCGTGACGTAGCGGATAAGCTTCAAGAGCGTCGCTTGAGGTGGTTTGGCCACGTTACGCGCCGGCCTAAGAACTATGTCGGACGTGCCTTGTGCCTTGCTATACCAGTTCCTGGGGCGCGACCTCCCGGACGCCCAAGGAAGCGCTGGTAGGATGGCTGGCGCTGTCGTGATGCAGGAGATGAGAGCCAATGGTCTTACCACCGAGGACGCAAAAGATCGTGCAAAGTGGAGTACGCTGAGTAGGAAGGCAGACCCTGCTAATAGCCAGGATTAATGCCAGGAAGAAGAAGACTTAAAAATATTTCATTGAACACATGTTTCATGGTTTATTAGAATTCGCCCCTAAATAAGCAAGTGAAGCTGCGCACGTCCGCTAGTATAACATAGTTATCTATACATATAATAACATTGTAACTGATATCTGTATGACTGTCTGAATATGGAATATATATCAGAAAATTTATTATTGTAGGCATTAACAATGCAACAGAACCTAAAACTATTACTTTAATTGTTTTCTGTGTTTTTACTTTACATTTAGTTGTTGTAAGTTGTTTTTAATCAATCAATTCATAAAAACAAATATAAGTCAATATAAAGTCTTGCAACAAAATTGCTACAAAATAACTGTTTTATTAAATTGACTAAAACTTTCGTTTTCCATGTGGTTAGGTTTTAATGTTACAGTCTATGAAATTATAATGTTATTCAAACCCTCAAAGTTAATTCAGATTATGTAGTTAAAGTGTGCAAAGCCGCAAGCAGGTCATTAGTCATTAGATAAAACGAAAGAATGATAACCATTTTGTTACATTAATGAAAACCTAACTTGTATGTAATTATTTTTTATCAGTAAAATTCAATGTTGTAATAATATTTACTATCATAAGGTTGGGGTTATTAGGAATTGATATTAAAGTTTAATAAATAGAAAAAAAAATTGCCATTTTGGAGCAACAGGACTTGTTGACCATAAGCCTGGTCATCATTTAGGGTGTCCCTACTTTGGAAAATAAAAATGACTTTGAAATTCGCCAATCATGGTGTATCCAGGCGAAAAAGAGAACATTAAAACTGGGTCTTTTTTGTCTACACTATTAAATGTTAAATAACATAAAGCATTAAGATAAAAAAAATTACAACACATTACTTTAAATTACTTACCGCCACATATTATAAAAATCAAGTTTTACTTCTCTAGCTTCAGTTAAACATATTATTAATTTTAATCTCCATTCATTATTCCCTAAAACATATACATAAATTATATAGGTGAATGTAAATTATACAAAACTCAATAAAACAATCTCTTCTAATATGTGCTAATCTAAAGAACCATTTGAAATAATCTCCATATTGTTTCCACTTATTGAAGCAAGCTCTAACAGCATATAGGCAAGGACAAGGCAGCTATTAAGCAGAGAAATTTTTTTAAAGTAAAAATTGACTGTAAACATTGGTAAGTACTTACATGATCCATATTTATCCAATTCTTCCGCTTTACCAAAATATTTGTCAAATAATCGATAATATTTCCAACTTGTATTTTTTGCTTTCTTAGCTGCTCTGTATGACTATAAGAAACAATACAATGTAAGAATGACTTTAATGTTTTTGAAAACATATAACATTTGAAAGTAGTAAACAGGGTGGAAGAGGCTCCTTTTACTGAATCTGCATATAGGCTAAAATATTTCAAACCCAGAACTAAAGAAATTAATCAAGGTACCTCAACAGTTTGAACGTAGGATTTTTTTTTCATTTCACGATTTTTATCCATACCTGTATTTCGTGTGACGTACACATACGCGTGCGACTTTGCCGCTATGACAGGTAAGTGTGTGCGTGCCTATGTTATACTTTACAAATCGTGTTTTATTTTAAAATGATAATTTTATTATTTATTTTGTTTGAAACAATAACTTTTTCATTTTTGACAATTATTTTTTTTCTGAATTATTTTAGGCTTTTATAGAGTAGTTAAAACTGTGGTTTCAGTTAAAGTGGTGCTGACAATTCTACCCTTGGAAACCATCCTTGCCCTAAGTTCTGAACCATATGTTTTTATTAAGCAACATTGAAATGATGGGAAGACTTTCATAAATTTTCTCTTCTCAAATATAACTAACTGCAAAGAACAATCATTCGAGAGACAATGCTATTCATAAAAAAAAATTGTCATATTTTCTATACTTAGTGTGAATAACATTTTAAAATGTTAGTAATAATAGATACATTATTTTTCTTGTCATTAGTTTGTAATATCAATGTTAACAAGAAATTTTCTATTTAAATATACCCATAATACTAACATCATATGTATAAGACCACTTCTTCCTTAAATGTTGTGTAGTTACTTCCTCAGGAAAACCATTTTCCAACAGGATTTTGAGAAATTCACTAAAATTAAACATAGTTATATAATTTATTAATCTTTGCGAATTCTCGGATAAAATAAGAATTAAGAATATCATCGAATATTATAGTTCTTACCTCCATGGTTGCTTCTTTTTTTTAAATAACCAATTGTTTTGGAGACGTAATTCAAAAAACTTTTTCGTTAACTCAGAAGTCCCTATAAAAAATATTCTTATGTGAAAGTAATCAACTACTTATCATTAATATATAAATAAGCTTTTGTTTTTACTTACACACAAATAAGTTTTCATCCATTTTTCTTAGATATTTTGATAATTATACCACTATGTTTACTCAATGATATTTAAATATCAACCATTATATTTAACATTATTTCTATAAAAATATTATTTGTGCATTTTATATTTCCAATTTTTTAGTTCAATTCAGTTTTATATTATATCAAACTTGCAAATATGAGAAATGACATTTTCATGTTGATTGTTGACATGTTACTTATAAGATAAAATGTCAACAATGACAAGTGTCAATTTACTACTAATTATATAGATATAAAAAAAAAGACGTAGTTATATTAACTATGCCGTACTGACACTGGACCTCTTTTTTATTACATGTATTCTATAATTGTGTATATTAATCTTTTTATTACCGGTCAACTTCCTTCGTGCGTTTTCCATACAACGTGACATTGGCGAAATGAATTGTGAATCAAGAATTCAATTCAATTATTAACTATAAATAAGTAAGCCATAAATATAATTAATATATACTTTATTGAACTTTAAAATAACATAAAAGTAAAAGAAAATTGAAAGATTCGTTAACAATGGTAGATTTATAAATGGTTTTTTCATCCTACTGCTTGAAAATCATTTGAAATATCACTATGTATTAACTATCTTTAATAATCAAATATATTTCGCCGAATTTTCTAGTTTGAATTATACATAAATAAACTTAAGTTATCTACATAATATATGTCAAAAGTATGTTTATTGTCATCTGTCGTATATTTTATAAAGTACTTCATTTTCACGTGGTTTTTGAATTTTCGGCATGGATATTGTGATCTTTTATTCGTAATATTAATTATTGAGATAATGCATCGACTTTTGTCTGCTAAAAACTTTTATCAAAATAATTTTCATAGTGTTGTAGGTGGTGGGACCGTTTCGCTTAAGAATATATCTCTTACTCATATAAAATGTTCATTTTGTCGCAAAGCTCTATTAAACTCACCAACTATAGGTAAATATACTTTTAATTATTAATTCTAAAATTCATAATTTCACTTGATATTTTGATATTTATATTTAAACATAACCTTTTTAAATACGTTGCGTAATATTGTAATATCGTTTTAGAAAATTTGTTTCACGCAAGGCATCAATCTACGAGAACGGCTAATGCCCTAAAATCTTTGAAAAAGAAAAATAAACACAAACATCCAAAAAAATATGGTGAACTTTTACAAGGTAGGATTTGTTGACAAATATTTAGGGTTTACACTTTATGTTATCTTTATATAAATTTCATATTTATAATTACAGTAAATGAAAGTAGTATGACAGAACTGAAGATATCTATTAACAAACTAAATGCATCTCAGCTATCAAAACTTGCTTCTAGTCCAGTTTCTCTGGGTCAACTGCACCAATTGACCAGAACATCAGCAAAAAAATTTAACAATATAGAAGTTGATAAAGAACTACTTCAAAGCATCAAAAATAAAATTTTGAAAAAAGAAAATCCAGATATTAAACTAGAAGATGATAAATGTGCTCTTATATTTACGCACCACAAAATTTCTTCCGTAGAGCAGCACTTTAAGACTAAAAAGTATATAGACATGGTAAAAGACAGCTATTACAATTTTAGGAAAACTACTATATACGACCAAAGACTGCAAGACCTTCGATATGCTATAAATGAAGGAGTAAACCAAGAGATTGACATAAATGCTGACTTTATACATACTAAAAATTCTTTTGACAGTAACAATGTATCAAAAAGTCCCCGTGCTATATTCAGACAGTTGTTTATTGAAAATCAATTAGATAGCTATGATCAGGAGCTGATGAGTCATATAACAAATTTACAGTAAGTTATTCTCTTATGTGTGCATTTATTTATTACATAGGTATCTATGAACAACACATACAAAAAATAAATACTACTTTCTCCAGAGACAACAATGTTAACTAGTAAATATATAATTTATGAAAAAAATATGTAATAAAAAATAATAGTATTAAAATAAAATATTCAGTACCTACTTACAATCTAGTTTAAGTTAATGAATTTAAATAATATCTTATAAATATATTAACATTATGATTTGTGATCAATTTGTTAAAAGACATGTAATTTAACATTGTAAAAATAAGATGAATTAAGAGAATGTCACCACATTGTTTTGTTACTGCAGTGAATAAATTAAAATAAGTTATTATAATTTACATGCTGACACTGTTTCTGTACCACAATGGTCTCATTTGTACGAGTGTATTGATAAATTTTCTTTACATATTACAGAAGCGGAAGTTTGCCACAATCTGCAATGGAAGATATTTGTGAAGATGGTTACAGTCAGGAAATTGGAGAGGTCACAGATGATTTTCACAATGAAGTTGTTAATGTCAAAGCTTTAAAAGTTAAAAAAGCGTAAGGCTATAATTATATAATTACTATTGCTTAAACTTATATTATAGTAAAATAATACAAGATATTTGCATAAATTGGAACAAATACATTCATTCAATTAAGAATTACTCTTATGTTTGTGATTCTAAATCTAATAAGATTATGTGTAGCATTTTTAAAATGGTATTTTTTTTTAATTTTGTGGATTCAATTCCCACTTGGAGTAAAGAATTATTTAAAATGTTTATTTCTTCATTCTGTTAAAAAAGACATTGTGGGACTCAGTTTCCTCATACAACACACAATGCGTCGACAATTCGGCGGTACGGAGTTTCTTATTACTAGGTTTCTCTGCTATGTACAGGATAGATTGTAGCTGAAAAACAAATAAAAATATATTTTTTTTAGTCAACAAGCCATAAAACAGAAAAAGAAGAAACAACGCGAGAAACGCCGCGCTGCTCAAGAGGCTAACATGAAGCAGGATATCAAGGAAATGGAGCACCGCGGCAAAGAAGAAACACTGCAAAAATTACTAACTTCACACTTACAACTTCTGTGTTCTTTGGACATGACTGCTGAGGTACATATAAATATTAATATTAAAGCTTTACTCTGTATCCCGCATGAAGGGCAGATTGCATAACCTAGTGTTAAAACACTATTCTTCTCTTTCCTTCAAATTTTTAAGATATTATGTGTTAAGTGATGATGCCGCCGGGCCACAACAATGTCAATTTTATTTTATATGATTTATTTTGTAAATAAATTATGGAATTATA
This sequence comes from Heliconius nattereri, assembly GCA_013403645.1. Classification (NCBI taxonomy): domain Eukaryota; kingdom Metazoa; phylum Arthropoda; class Insecta; order Lepidoptera; family Nymphalidae; genus Heliconius; species Heliconius nattereri. The sequence goes on from JAAIXI010000231.1 coordinate 545,391, forward strand.
TCTTTATTCAAATTGAAATGTTTATTTTTATTCTTTAAATTACTATGATTTAGATGGTTCAGACATTCCTTCAAGATAAACTGTTAAGAAAGTAAACCAGCATTGATAAACTTTGTTGTTGTTGACCTCGATTCTAACTAAACTATCTAAAAGTTAGTGCTCTAGATTTGTAATTAATGTACTACTTAATTTATTTGTATCTTACTTTTTTAATAATATACTTGTCATGGCGCAGTGACACAGTGTCTGACTGTATATGCAATGGTTATGGATTCAATTCCTACATTTTTACATGTATTCTATGATTATGTATAGTTATCTTTTTTTACCGGTATATAATTTCATACATATATATATAATTGCCTTGGTGTGTTTTCCATACAACGTGACATCGCCGAAATGGCACGCTCGAAATGCCATATATCAAGAAATCAATCAATCAATTCCTACGCTGTGGAATATTTTCATTTCCCCGCCCTAGAAACGAAACAAAGCTCAGCTTAGTGTTTCAGCGTGTTCCCGCAATCTTGAAAATTGGATATAATATAGGGAACCTGGTGTCTTAGCACTAACTATGACAGATAAAGTAAATTAAACAGCTTTACGCTATATCCCGCTCACAGCAGGGTAGGCAGACGGAATCTAGTCTTAGGACATTCTGTTCCCCACTTTCCGCCGAATTCTGGTGACATTGCGTGTTAAGTGGCGGGACTCAACGCCGACACTGGAGCGAAGAAATGGAAATATAAATTTAAATAAATGTTTCATTTCCTCAAGTTGTTGTTTCATTTCCTTTTACAGAATGGGGATTGAACTCACAATCTAATAAAATACTAATAGATGTTTTTTTTTATTTGCAGGGTCGGCAAGTGCTACAGTATTATAGGCAGAGAAGTGCTAGATCTTCAGGGAGCCCTAAAGTTACCAATGTCAACGTTTACAACACCCTGTTACATGGATATTCGTCAATGGTATATAATTTATTTTATGTCTAGAATATTAATTGCTTATAATATTTCAAATGTTTGAGGTTATTTTTGAATTTAACGCCATGGTTGTTGGTTTGATTCCTTTTTGGATACTACAAGGTGCTGTGTTGACTTCCGTTACATATTTTATATTTTTTTAAATAAACTTCATTTTATAATACAATTTACCTTAGGAATAATTTCTTTTTTTTTCAATTTCTATCCATTTACGATCAACCAATAAGCTATAATTAAATTTTATATATATCTGGATTGACTTTTGGAGATGAACCCATCCTGTGATGCGTCATCTCATTCCACAGTTATGGTTCTTTAAATTGAAGCAAGTCTGGATTGCCTTAGTCGGTGTATGTTTTCATCTATATCGATCAGTGACCTTGCAAGTTCATTTCTATGATGTTCCAATCTCATTTTATATGTGATACACGATATATTTATCTGTTCCTTGACAGTAGGCATTTCAAGATATTCGTGGACTTCTGTATTTCTTATGAACCATGGAGCACTAGCAATTATTTTTAAGGCTTTATTTTGGAAGCGTTGAAGTATTTCTATATTGGAGTGGCTTGCTGATCCCCAGAGTTCAATGCCGTAAGTCCAAATAGGTTTTATAATAGTTTTATAAATTAAGATCTTATTTTCTAATTTGAGTGAAGACTGTCTCCCTATTAGCCAGTACATATCCCCAAGTTTCCGATTTGCCTGTTCTCTTTTTGCCTTGATATGGTCTTTCCATGTGAGCCTCCTGTCCAGATGCATTCCCAGGTACTTGACTGTTTTTTGTTGAGGTAAAATCATGTCATTTAGTTTCACTGGTGGGCAGTCTCCTCTTTTAAGTGTGAATGTCACATGTAAAGACTTAGCAGCACTTGCTTTTATTCTCCACTTTTTGAACCAAGTTTCGACTTTATCTAGGTGTTCTTGTAGTTTTGCAGACGCTATGTTTGGATCTTTGTGACTTGAGAGTAGTGCCGTATCATCAGCGTAAGTAGCAGTTAAAGTATCATCGGAATAAGGGAGGTCAGCAGTGTAGACTGTATATAATACCGGACCCAGCACTGATCCCTGCGGGACTCCAGCTTCTATGCGGCAGATAGATGATAAGCTTTCCTCGACCCTGACTTGGAACATACGGCCCTGAAGGTAGGATTTTAGGATCATATACATATCGTTGGGCAGGCATGTTTTTAGTTTGCATAATAATCCCTTATGCCACACACGATCGAAAGCCTGTTGTACGTCGATGAATGCAGCAGAGCAGTATTCCTTTTTCTCCAAGGTTTGGCGGATAGTGTGAGCAATTCGATGAATCTGCTCTACCGTACCATGGCACGCTCGGAATCCAAACTGGTGATTTGGTATTATTTTATGCTCTTCCAGTATCGGATTTATTCGTTGCAGAAGAAGTTTTTCCAATAATTTTGATATAACAGGAAGGAGACTTATAGGTCTGTATGAAGTGACTTCTGTCGTAGGCTTTCCTGGTTTTGCAACCATGTTTATAGTTGATATTTTCCACAATGATGGGAAATATTGTAACCTTAGCACAGAATTGAATATAATTGTAAGGAGGACTATGCCTTTTTAGGGGAGTTGTTTCAAAACTTCTGCTGTAATCAGGTCAAATCCTGGCGCCTTCTTAGTTTTTAATCCTAGTATAAATCTTTTCACTTCCACAGCTGTTATTCGCTTTACAGGTAGCGATACTTGTTGTTTATCAGTCGTCAGGATGTCATCAATTTCTCTTTCTGTGTCCATGAGATCAGGATCATTAGGTGTAAAAGTCTTTTTTAGAAAATTAGCAAATAACTCTGCCTTTTCGAAAGGCTGTCTCGACCAATCACCATTTGGTTTTCTTACTGGAGGAATGTGATCTTTAGGTCTTTTCAGTGATTTCGTCATCTTCCAGAGAGAGTAATCATCGGCTTGGTGTGGAGATAAAGTCTGTAGTTTATCCTGGAGAGTTTGATTTTCGTTTTCTACCAGCATCTGTTTTAATTCTTTTTGCTCTTTGTTTAGTTCCCTTTTATACCTGTGATTTCTGCTTGTTTGCCATTTCCGTCTAAGTCTCCTTTTTTTTGGCTATCTTTTCTTTGATCTTTACAGAAATATCTTGCGATTTTTGTTTGCGACTAAGTGATGGAGTAGATAGCCATGCCGCCTTCTGTATTTAGTTCGTGGCATACAGCGTGGCGCTTTCGATATCTTCCTCTGTTTTAAGCCGAATCCAGATTGATATTTACATCACTTATTCTCGGAAGGCGTCCCAATCAGTCTTATTGTGTGTACAAAGGATCTGGCGCCTCCTTCCAGATAATGCTAGTACTGAAACTGCAGATCATCGGTGTATGGTCAGAAGTTCCATCCAGACAAGATTCCATCCTAGTGTAGAGCTCTGACATTCCCTTACAGATAAAGAAGTCAATAAGATCAAGAGTTGAATTAGGATCAGTCGGCCAGTAGGTTGGCTCTCCAGTAGAGAGGACAACGAGGGAAAGTTTATCTATAGCTTTTTTCAACTCTCGGCCTCGTGTTGTAGTAAGTCTGGAGCCCCAATAGATGTTCTTTGCGTTCCACTCACCTCCAGTGATGAATCTTTTTCCAAGTTTGCAGAAAAATTCTGTACATATTTGTTCGTCAATCCTATGTCATGTGGACAATGTGTGGGATATGTGGACAATATACAGCAGCAACAGTAAGCGCTCCCTGCCAGTCATCTATTGCTACTGCTATGGCTTGGAGATGCGGGTGTTGGAGGTTGAGCAATGCATGTTGTAAACAACTGCAACAACAATACATTATCTGATAATTATTGCAGCACCACCGTGCGACGTTCCATCGGAATGATTAGAATAATATACTGTAAATCCATCAATCTTAACCACTCTTTCCTCTGTCAGATGTGTCTCGGAGATTAGTAAGATGTCAATTTTATTATGAATTAGGAACAATTCTACTTCCAACCTATTAGGAGCAAGGCCATTGGTGTTCCATGTAGCGATCCCCAAAATTTTCATTTTTGCTGGCGGGCTATTAGTGTAGTGAGCAAGCCTAATAAAGTGCCCATTTGTTGTATTAATATGTCTATCTTTTCAGATTGTTTCATAATAATTTGTTCTAGTGAACTTGTTGACTGAGGCTGTACATCCTCTTTTTTCTTTAAATAGTGTCGGGTAGCTGAAGAATATGTCATTTTCTTTTTAAAGCTAGATATGCTGTTATCATCTTGAACTTTGCTATAGTTTTCAATCCGGGTATGGAGCGGAGGGAACTTTTTGGAGGGAACACATCTGGTGGAATGGGTGACGTATTAGTTCTTTGTGTAACTAACTGTTTTTTATTTACAGGGCGGTAATTTTTTCTTGCTCTGATTTCTTTGTAGACTTGGCGGCCCTTATAATTGGCTGGATGATCGCCAAAGCAAAGTGTACAAGTAGCAGGTGTATTTCTATCTTTTTTAGGACAATCGGTAGTTTTATGTCCTTCTGTACATTTGACACACCGATATGGACGCATACAATTGTTTTTCGTATGTCCATATGGTTGGCATCTGGTGCACTGAGGGATGTCATTAGATTTCCTCGGATCTTCAATCTTGACTCGTATGATAAATTAATTCAATATTTTTTATATCTGGGTTGTTAGGGCTGGGTTCAATATTTACAAAAAACATATTCAATAGTTTTTTATTCTTTTTTCCATATTGCACTTACTATTTCTCCTCTAACTCTGTTGCCGGTCTTTTCTATCTCTTCAATTATGGCTGTTTTAGGTGTAGTGTGGTGCAAGTTCTTAACTACGATTCTATAACACTTCTTTTCTTTTTGTGTGAATGTATGGTCTATTAGACCATTTTTTCGAATGTGGTCCATTAGATCCTTATAGATTTCAGTTGATAGTGTTACGATTCCTAGTTGATCCCTATTGATAATTTTGTATGAGTAAGTTCTACTGGGTACAGCTTTATTTAGGAGATCAGTTAGATTAGAAAGATCTTCTACACCATGGAGGAGGATTGGTGGTGGTTTATGAACCTTTTTAGAAGGAGCTATTTGATTTTGTTCTCTAGAGTCTTCATCAGTTAGATCTATCGGGAGTCCCTAAATCTGTTTGAAGTGCTGGTAATATGTCTTTTTGTGTTTGATGGGCTGTTAGTTTGTCTTTTTCTTTTAGAGTTTCGCTGAGTTGGTGACCTTTGTCATACAGGATGGCAAGGTTTAGCGTTTTTGTCAGTAGCAATTGCCTCTGATAGAGGATTTCCTTTGTGACATACTAGGCTTCCTAGTGAAGATCTAGATCTTTGAGTAAAAAGGCTTGGATGGAATGCCTCTTGTACATATTTTTTAGTATTGCTTCCAGTAGTAGCATATACTGACGCAGAGGCCTGGTCGCTCGCTCCTGTGCAGTCTTCGGTAACCAATTTCACACTTGCAGGCCCGGATACCTGCAAGCGCCGGGGGATAGCCAGCTCGCATGACAAAACAACATCTTTTTCGTTCATAATTCATAGAAAAGAAGTGGGAGATACTAGCGGCACTTTCCCAAGGTACCGCAGTCACTCTTTTTGAGAGGATTTAATCTCCCAAGGTTTGTGATGAACCAAAGACAGGTTAGTTGACCGCCGCCCGTTGCTCGGCGTCGCTACTCATTTTGCACCACCCGGGGGGCACGTGTACGGTGGGCCTAGGAATAGGTGGTAAATCCTACGGACGCGAGTAGCTCTACCCCCCTTAGGAATAATATTATTTTCGTTTTTTACAGGGTCAATTTGAAAACGCCAAAGAGTTATTATCAATTATGTATGAGGATAAAATAGAACCAAATGCGCAAACATTTGCCGCCATATTTGAATGTATAGAGAGATCAAACTTGTTTGACAAAAATAGTATTCTAGATTACTATAGGGAACAAATGGAGGAGAAGGTATTAATTTAGTTATTTATTATCCTTAAGTTATTATTACTAACTTCTTACTACTTTATTTACATTTTATTTTTATTTATTGTTTTTAAAATATTCAGTTATTATAAAACACTGTTTCTGAATAAAATAAATAATATTCCAATACTGAAATTCAAAGATAAAGTCAAAAGATGATTATGGATTCCATCTTTTTTTTTTATACTTTGGAGGAATAAATTATAATCAATTCCCACTCTGTCAAGACAATTTTTTTTTACAATGCTACTACATTGTTAGTTAAACTTAATGTACATATCACACCAATGAAATTAAAAAAAACACTACATTTTCCAACTTGCTATAATCTGACCAAAAAGAGCTGTTTAAAGCAAACGATTTTCTTTTATCAACTGTTCCTTGTGTGGGAAAAAATCTGAGACCCTCATTTTTTAAGCAAATTGTCATTCAAATAATATCATTCATTATTGTTTAAATTCATATTATTCCTCATTTAAATAATATATTAATATATACAATATTTTTTCAGGGTATAATGTTAAATGATTTATTAGACAAAAGCAATTTTTTATATGATCAACGTGAGACAGTCCTAAAGGCAATCAAAAAACTAGACCCCCACTTCGAACCCAAATACACGCTACCTCTACTAGATTACATATGTCCATTATTAGATAAACTTAAATTAGAAAATATCGAAAATAGAAAAGGATTGCTCAAGTCACCAGCAGAAAGTCTTTTAGTGTTCGATGAATTAAAGGCAAAAGGTGTCGAGCAATTGGGAATGGAAATGGCGGGAGAGATCGAAGTGGAAAATATTGCTGTTAAAGATGAAGAATCGGAAACTGTGCAATTATTTGTATGTTTTTGTTTTATTATTATTCTTATTAAGGATAAGCTTGAGAGTCCCAAGTCATACAACTCCATACAATGGCGACTGTTATTTCACGTATTGAAAAATAAAGATAAAGAATTGAAAACTTTGGTACTCTTTTTATAATTAATTTTATTTTATGAATTTAAAAAATATTTTTCTGAGTGTTCATAAAATAAGCTTTATCAATTGAGCAAGAGTACAATACACTCAATGAGTTGTGCTCACTCTGAATGTCTGAATAATCAAAAGCAAGAAAAATCCTAAAATCAAGTTTACAGCTAATTTCAATGTTTATTTCAGAGAGAAAAACTACACACAGTAGAAAATGAATGGCGAATCACGATCAGGGAAGCTTTAGAGAGAAACATGAGTACATTGAAATCTAGAAGTAATGCATCTCATTTCGCCATCACGCTATACCCGTACCTGAAAGTTTTACAGGTTTGTTTTACATAAGAAATTTTATCAGCTTCATGCTGTACCCCGCACACAGCAGGGCACATATAGTATTAACACACTCCGTTGCCCACTTTCGGCCCGTTTATGAAGGCATTGCGGTTTAGTGGCGAAACTCAACGCGGCGCTTTAAAGTAAATATAAATGTAAATTAATATTTCATTTCCACGATTTGGCATCGATCCCCCAACCAGTGTTGTTTACAGGCACACTTTGTACCCCTGCGCCACGACTGGCCTAAAGAATCATGCTCACAAGAGATTTTATTAGAATAATAACTTCGTTTTTCACTGCATTATATTATATTAGTGCATTTTTTAAACAGAGCCAAAGATATTTCTTTGGCAATTAATTTAATAATTATAATTACTTTCCACAGACAGAAGACTACGTTAATTTAATCATGAGTGAGATTAGTAAGCTAGTGGACGGCAGCGACACATACAGTCCCACGTTAAAAATGTTGCAGAGAGATCTCGGAACTCAAGTGTACAATAAGTAAGATTTTTTTATTATGTGTATTATAAAAAAATTTTCTATTTTAAATCGGCATTCTGTTGCAAGACTAGGATATTTATTATATGTTGGTTAGGTAACGACCAACGTCTCAGTTTGTCTTTCCTTTTTAAAGTATAGCCTTCCTTTTTATCCCTTTAGTCATGAAGGTTTCAAAAGATCATTTCTCAAAAATTTTGTGGATAGACCGCAAACTTATCCATATAGATGTTTTCGAATTTATTGATGGAAAATGACTAATCAATTTAATTTTTATTGTTTAGATATCAAATAGAGCAATACAAGAAAAATGGCCTTCTAAATAAAATTGAGCAAATATATGAGAAGTATTGTAAGTGGTACTTAGAGAGACATTCGTTGGACGGCACCAACACACCATATAATAGCAGACAGGCGTGGCAGCTGATTGTACATCAAAACAGGGAAGGCGCTAGCTTAGTGAGTTAATAGTATTAAAATTATAATATATTTGGCGATGGTTAGGGATTCGTTTTTTATTTTTATTTATTTATTTATATTTTAATTATTTTTATTTTCCCATTATGATGAGACAAAGCGCGACGTAGAGTTCCTAAACATGCAGTTATGTGAATATTAAGTTCCATTCTTCATTTTTTACCTTAAGTTATATTAATTACTAATATATTATGATTTATTTGATTTATTATAAAATATTTATCAAATATAGCTGCAGTTAATAAACTTAAAAACCTTTTTGATTTTATAATGCTAATATTATGTTGTATATTAATGAAAATTCTTTACTTTAGGATATTGAGGAAGCACCATGGCCAGTTGAAATGAGACAGAATATTGGAAAATTTCTATACAATATTATTATAAACGATGTGAAAATTGATATTAATATGTTCAAAGCAAAAGCTAAAGTGTAAGTATAATCTCCTTTTTAAGACAGTGTATATATAACATACAACAGTGTATATGTATATAGTATGTTTTAAAAATTGAACGTAATATTTTCATAAGTTCTATAAGTTACATTAGCCACAAAAGAAACTTATAATTCTAATTTCAGAATGGCCTATTTGATTCATGTACAATGTGAATTCTGTGCACAATTATTAATGGAAAACATTCTGTCATGTTCTTTACAACAAGCATTCCAGCTTCTCCCTTTAAACCCATTATTATACTTAAGCTAAATTATATAAAGTATTGACATAAAATGTAGCCTATGCGTTATTCTGATGAACAAGCTCTATCTTCAGTAAGAAGCTGCCAGCGGTCTACAAGGTGCATCGGCCGTGGGGTCGCATGGTCCGGCTGGAGCTGAAGCCGCACCCCACGCTAAGTCGGCTGTGCGGCGCCGCGTCGCGCCCCACGCTGCGGATGCGCGCCGCGCTCGCGCCCATGCGCGCTCCTCCCGCGCCCTGGCGCGCGCCCGACCGCGGCGCCTATCTGCTCACGGACACGCCGCTAGTGAGGTATATAAATACATACAGAATATATTTGTCATCACCATTTTTTAATGAAACCACAGTTCCAACAATTCTATAAAAGCCTTTTTCAAACAAAATAAATAATAAAATTAACGGTGTAAAATAAAACGACATTTGTTAAGAATGACGCAAAGAAACAAACCTATCAAAGCAACAACAGCACACACACCTCATTCAAGTAATCGGATCGTAGGTATTGTCGGTGAAGTGGAACGTTGCTTAAGTTTAGAAAATACTTTTCGCGTTCTGGTGTATATTGTAAATGAAATATTTATTTAAATTTATATTTCCATTCCTTCGGTTTCATGTCGAGGCGAAGGGTGGCGTTCAGTTCCGCCATTCAACACGCAATGCGGAAAGTGGGGAATGGAGTGTCTTAACGCTATTGTCCCTCTGTCTACCCTGCTGTGTGCGGGATATACCGTGAAGCTGATTTGATTTTAATTTAGTTTTTTAATTAAATTTTTGTTTGAATCATTTCACTCTATCAACTTGCACAACAAAAAAAATGCAATTTATAAAGCTTGTAAATAAATTTCTTAATTTTCTCGATCTAACCTAGTGCTAACATTACTTTGTGTAAAAGTTTTTAATGCTAATTTTGTGTTACTCAAAATTTGCGATGGAAATTTGACATGGACATGAAGGAATGAATGAATTTATATAGCACATGACAAACAGAGAGAAAGTAGGGTCTAGTAATGGTGTCCTAGTAAAGGACTCCATTACTAGACCCTACTTTTTCTCTGTCTGTCATGTGCTTAATTGGCCAGAGAACTCAAATGAAGCTGATTTAAATATCCTTACATAATGCTCGAAGGCCTACCGTAAGATTATAATCTATTCCGCGACATGCAACCCGCAACCTATCGACATATTATGTGAGATCTCTACAATACTTTTAAAATTTAACCAAATATTTTTCGAAATATTCATCTTCCATGAAATGAAACTGTGGCATTGCAACGCAGCTCACGCTATAATTTAATATACACACATATATTTTTACAAAATGAGGCAATGAATTTGTTTTTTAATTTATTTCTCTTAGGATGCAATTTTACGTGATGAGTCAGATGCAACGTCTAAACGAAGCTCCTCCAGGTGCTCTTTATCCAGTGCTGGACAGTCTTAACCAGCTCGGTGAACTGCCGTGGGTCATTAATCAACCCATATTGAACTTACAAATTAAAATATTCAGGTATAATATGTTTATATTAGTTAGTTCATAAAATAGCTTTAACATAGTCACAAAAAGATTATTTTCAATTTAAACTATTTATATACAGAGTTTTTTGTCAGCACCACTTTTAATGAAACCACAGTTTTAACTACTCTATAAAAGCCTAATACAATTTTTTTTTTCCAAAAATGAAAAAAAATTTTTTTAAACAAAATAAATTAAATTATCGTTGTAAAATAAAACGCTTTTTTAAATTGATTTTTTTTTGCTTTTGTAAATTGAATCGCATTTATTAAAGACGATGCATGCAGACATAAACCTATCAAAGGGACGCCGCCGCACACGCCTCATTCCGAAATCGATTCGTAGGTAGTGGTGGCAAAGTTTAAAGTTGTACCTTTAGTAGTATTTCTGTAGTAGTATGTGTTTACGTTATTGTTATCTATGCGTAACTGCGTCACATAAAATACAGGATGGATAAACATAAAAATTATAAAATATAATAAACGTAAAATTAAAATATAACTCCTACGACTAAACTGTTGATGTATCTTGATTAATTTCCTTAAATATGGGTTTGAGAAATATTTTGCACCATATGCTGTTCTCGCAAAAGGAGCGCTGACGCTACCATCCTGTATATAGGACTATATAGTGTCTATATAGTATATAGGACTATACTATGCTATATTTGTAGTGAAAAACAAAACTAAATTTTTTAGGTCAGGAGGCGACAAGAAACTCGTAATACCTCCGCCGGCATCATCGCTAGATGCAACGCAGTTTAACGCCACCAGTACCGTTAGCGGCACAAACGCAAGGGATGCGATGCGACGTCGCGCCGCGTTTAACCGCGCGCGTGCTGATATGCACTCGCTGTGGTGTGACGCCCTGTATAAACTGTCGTTGGCTAATCATTACAGGTCATTTTTATTTATTAATTAGTATTATATAAGCTTAATATTAATTATTATTTAGTAGCTTTGTGTACATAATATAAGGAAATGACAACAATAATATTATATTTATTAAAAATTATAAAAAATATTAATTTTTGCATATAAGCTTAACTTTTCCGATGAACAAATTTTAATATGAAAATACATTATTCCTATGACAACATGTTTTTTTACAATACTAATATAATTTTACTAGTGGGCCCGTGCGGGCTACGCCCGCTTGAAATAGAAATATTAATAAAGAAATTGAAAACTAAAAATTCAGTCCATTCAGTAAAACAGTTGTATAAAATAACTTACTGCTATAAATAAACTATCTGTTACGGCAATTAGCAAATTTGTCGAACCAAATACTTAAATTGACATAACTTTTTTATTTATTGTAATAAAATAAATATGTTTTCGGAAGTTTGCCAGAATGCATTAGTGAAAACCGCATCTAAATCGGTTAAGTCGATTCTGAGATTAGCGATAACAAACAGACAAAAATTTTAAAAATCATTGTTTTGGGGTCTATTAGGTTAAAAAAGGTTCCCATTAACATTTTTTTTAAATATCTTCCAAGTACAGGCACAGACCTTCTTACGATTTTATTATAAGTATAGAGTATAGATACATTTAACATATACTTGCTTATAACAATAGATCCCACTCCGCGGAATTTATATTTTGATTTTGTCGATTTGGTAACAAGACTTAGTGCAAGGGAAATGGAGTGTCTCAACACTAGGCTCCTTCTGCGTACCCTGCTATATTCCGGATATTATTTAATATTTACTTACAGAGAGCGCGTATTCTGGTTGCCCCACAACATGGACTTCCGTGGGCGCGTGTACGCGGTGGGGCCGCACGTGTCAGTTTTGGGCGCAGATGCTGCGCGTGCGCTGCTGTGTCTGGCGGAGAGGCGCGCGCTGGGTCCTCGTGGCCTTGACTGGCTCAAGGTGCACGTGGTCAACCTGACTGGTACTAGGAAACGGAGTACTGTGGATGAGAGGTGTGTATCATGTTACCATAGTGAGGGTATAAATATAATATATTCCATTGAGTGGCAATTGAGCCCACATTTATCTCGTTTATAAGCCAGAGCATATGCCATTCCATCACATGGCAAAAACCATCAAAGGCTTTCCAACTACATCAGAATAGCTTTTATAGAGTAGTTAACAGTGGTACTTAACTGTGGTTTCATTTAAAGTGACAAAATTAATTATTAAGTTATTATTATTATTATTTAAATTTACAGATATATAGGATGTGTTATAATTATGTTTTAATTTACCATATTTAAATATTTTTTTAACAGATTGCGATATGCAAATAGTATTCTCGACAAAATCCTAGATTCGGCTGACAATCCATTAAAAGGTGAAGGATGGTGGAAACTGTCCGAGGAGCCGTGGCAGACGCTCGCTTGCTGTATGGAAATTGCTAACGCTATAAGATCACCTAATCCAGAAGGTTTGTTTGTTTAACTTCACGCTGTATCTCGCAAAGCGGAGTAAGCAAAGCGATCCTATTGATAAAACACTCAGTTCTCTTATCTTTACCAGTTCAAAATGGGGCTGAATTTTGTTATGAAATTAATTTAAATCAGCTTCACGCTGTATCCCACACATAACAGGGTAGGCAGAGGGTGCCTTGTGGCCTAGGGAACCTTGTGTTAAGACATACCCACATTCCGCCGAATTCTGGAGGCATTGTGTGTTTAATTTGTGAGTGTGTTTAGTTTATTGCAAAAATAAAATATAAATGTAAATAAATAAATATTTAATTTCCACAAGTGAGGATCGAACCCACGCCCAGTCGCACTTACAGCCACGACTGGCCGTGATATTGACAGTATTCCACTTTGTGAGTGCAGAGTACCAGTGCGGGTTCCCGGTACACCAAGACGGGTCGTGCAACGGGCTGCAGCACTACGCGGCGCTGGGTGGTGACGGCGCGGGGGCGGCTGCCGTCAACTTGGCACCGCGCACGCGCCCGCAGGACGTCTACAGCGAGGTCGCCGCGCTGGTTTGTATATCAAAGTCACTTTGTGAGTGCAGCTTTGTGGTACCAGTGCGGGTTCCCAGTGGCCCAGGATGGCCACAGAGCGACCACAATTCCACAATTCGTGAACCACAATGAACTAAGGAGCTGAGTAGGCAAAAGGGAACTTAGTGTTAAGATTTTCCATTCTTTTTTTTGTTCCTTTGAGTTCATCTGGTAACGCTCCCCCGTAGTTGGATTCCATACATCCACCCTGGCTTAAGGATCATTTTGTAGATAAGCAACTTGTTGCCAGTACATAGTTTTATATCTGATGTTTATTTCATCGCGTTTTGTCTTAATGTGCTTCTGCCAAGTAAGTCTCCCTATCTAGGTGAAGGCCAAGATATTTGACTGAGTTACTCTGGGGCAGAGAAGCATCACCCAGTTTTACCGGTGGACAGTTTCCTTTCCTTAACGTAAAGGTGATGTGCGTAGGCATAGAGGCACTAGTCTTAATGCGCCATTTTTGGAGCTAATCATCCAATTCAATCATTTATTTATTTAGATCACTTATTCTACAGATAATTAGATTATGTTATCTTATATAACATAAATACCTTTATTTAACAGGTGGAAAGTATGCGTGAACGCGATGCAGCAGCCGGTGTTCCAACAGCTGTAGTACTCGAGGGTTTTGTACGCCGCAAGGTCATCAAACAAACTGTCATGACCACCGTCTATGGTGTTACCAAGTTCGGTGCCCGTTTGCAAATTGCTAAACAATTGAATGGTAAATTAAGAAAATTTATATATTATATGAATTTCAATCAGTGCGTCTTGCTGTTCGTCTTGTATTTAGCTATACCAAAAATTTTATATATAGTAAAACGCCGATTATCCGAACTTATTAGGGTGTTCGAAGAATCGATTTTTCTTCTGATAATCGAATAATTGATTTATCCATTTATTTTTGTACACAAGTACTTATTACAATTTACTTTTGTTTGAATAAAACATTATATCATATTTTATTCCAAGCATTGTTTCCATTTGCCATATTATCATTGTATTTTTAATGAGATCATGGCGTTGGGGCACAAAATATGACTGTAAACGCGACTAATTGTGGGTTCGATCTCTACTCGAGGAAATGAAATATTTATTTAAATTTATATTTTCATTTCTTTGCTCTGTTGTAGAGACAGCTTCGTTGTATTCCGCCACTCAACATGCAGTGCCTCCAAAATTTGGCGGAATGTGATTTAACACTAGATGCGCTCTGTCTGCTGTGTGCGGGATACAGCGTGAACCTGGTTTAATTTAATTTATTTTAATTTTATATATATCGTAAATTATTATAAACAATTTGATATAATATAGACATCGAGGACTTCCCAAAGGAGCAAGTGTGGACGTGTTCTCAGTACCTCACGTCACGGACCTTTGACTCTCTACGGGAGATGTTCTCGTCCACAAAACTTATACAGGATTGGTTCACGGACTGCGCTAAGTAAGTGAAATTACTGGTTTGTTTGTATGATTCCGCATATATTATATGGCAAGGTAAGGTTGAGTATTTAACACATTAAGACACTATTCCCTACGCATCACCTAAATTTTAACATTGCGTGTTAAGTAGTGGAACCACGGCTGTGCCAGTCGTGATTCCAAAGTAGGAAGGCAAAGTGGGTAGCCTGCGTGTCTATAAGGCCTGTTAAATAATTTGGCTTTTTTTTTCTTGATATATTTTATCTTACCTATTGCTAATAAATTCTTTGTCGTTCAGTAGACCTTTTTGATTTCATTAAATTTTCTCTGTCTACCATACTATATGAACAATAAGACAAAACGTGAAATTAAAAAATAGATAAATAATAATCATGTTTCCAGAGTCATATCAGGAGTGTGCGGCGAGAGCGTAGAATGGACCACACCGCTGGGCCTGCCAGTTCTACAGCCGTACTACCGGCGAGCGCCCTCAAGCGCCCCCACAGCCGCGCCCGTGGACCTGCAACAGCGGCCCTGCACCATGAAGCAGAGGAACGCCTTCCCCCCCAACTTTATACACTCTCTGGACTCATCCCACATGGCTCTCACGGCGCTGCACTGCGGCGGCGCTGGTATCGCCTTCGCTTCTGTGCATGACTGCTTCTGGACACATCCGGATTGTGTCGACGCCATGAATCAGGTACGAACGCTGATTATTTCATTAAAATTGTTGTGGAGGTAGTGGCCCCTTAAAATTTTCTAATTAAACATTGCTTTATTGCTTGCTATGCTATATATATAATGAATGCTCCGAACAGGCACTACCTTATAAGGCATATTATAATATATATATATTATAATATTAGCTCCGTGAGTGACAAAGGCCACGCCGCGGTGTTCGGTTACAACACTTGGACCAAACAATTTTCATTCGGATATTGTGTTCTTTTTCCATAAATTTTGCGCTTACATTCGTACAAATTATATTTTCAAATGTGTTGTCACAAAATTTGGATGTGTATTCCTTTTCATATGGTCTAATGTTGACGACCCCCTCCCTTCCCCTTAACTTAGTTTCAAAAATGGTCCCAAAGAAACAAGATGGTTGTATTAAAACATCTCATCGTTTCAAATCATGTTGTTCCAATGAATTTACTTCATAACTAATACACACTGGTATAATGAATGTATACACTGGTATACATATATTTCTATGTTTTAAACATAGAAATCTTACTCTTGAATTTCATTCACTCTGTCTTTTAATGAAAATTGTGTAAAAATCAGTACAATATTGATCTCATGTCATATTCTAATTCGAATATTACAACGCCGAGTTATGTCTTGAAACCAAATCGAGAAAATGAAAATAATTCCTTGAAGTGAAAGTCGAAAACTCTCCGATTATAACCTTTTTTTTTAGAGTTTGGCAAACTTTTGTACAATAGCTTGAAATTTGTTAACATTGTTTGTTTGTTGTTTTAGATATGCAGAGAACAATTCGTGGCGCTACACTCGCAGCCGATATTGAACGACTTATCTGAGTTTATGGTGAAACGATACAGCTACCCTGAAACGTATGTATTAATTTAATCACTAAAGAAATAGCAATTTGTGGGAAATCTTCATAAAAAAAACGATAGTTCATAAAATAAATAATAGTTTTTAACAAAAGTAAAAGAAACAAAACACTTTTCATAAAACATGAACTATGCACACTATATTTAATTTATATCTAAATGTTATGTTACAGAGAAATTGAAGATGATACAACAGGGGCAACTAACAAGAAGCGTGTCAATTCCTTATTGAAGAAAGTTCCAGAAAAAGGCGATTTCGATATCCAAAACGTTCTAAAATCTGTTTACTTTTTCAGTTAAATTCTCAAATCGATGAAATTTGGTCGCAAATGATATTGGAAAGACTTGCGTAGTTAATGGTACGCTAAGAGACTGATAGCTAGTTCGAAAGTATAGGTAATTTAAGAAATTGGGTGTTTTTTACTCAGTATTTTTAGTAAAATAAAAGAAAATTAATTGAAAATTTAAGTGTAAAATATATACATGCACTTGTTAAAATAACCTACTATATTCTTAAGATACTTCTAATTTATGAATAATTTAAAACAAACTAAAATTAATATAGTCGGTTCTTTTCTGTTATTTGATTATAACACTCATTTACATTTAACATATTTACTTTCTTTGTCTTAGTTATATTTGTGCATAATTAAATCATTTGGTCATTAAATGGTGTAAAAAAATGTCGTAATAAAAAACCAATAAGCTGCATCTATATTTAGTTTATTATTTTATGTATATACGAAGAAAAGAAATTTTTGAATATTGTTCAAATGACATAGCCATTGTTCTAAAGTTCCTTGAAAAAGTAGGTGTATAACTTAATATCATAATTAGAAAACAGTATAAAGAAACTACTTATTTGTTCAAATGTTACTCTGTGATTTAGTTTAAAATAAAATGAGTTGAAATCTAAAACAACTGTTTATCATTAATTAAAATTTCCAACTCAAATGAAAGAGGTAAATAATTAGAAAAAACCTTTAATTACGTACAAAACCGATTTACATTTTACACATTACATTAAATACAAAGTTAATTTAATTTAAATTTCTAAAATTGTTCAATATTTTTAAACATGCATTTACAACAGATAAAAACTTTTAAACAATTTTAATTAAATTGAAATATTTGGCGCAAGTGCAGTCTACTGATTATTCTACGTGTTAAATTTATTTTGCTACAGATAAAATTTCAAAAAGAGGTAATCTATCGGCAAAATACTACTTTTTACTACATATTTTTGTAACATTTTTAAATATATAATTATAATTAAATACATAAATTTAGAATTCAACATCACACGCGTTACGTTATTACTTGGGACACTCACAGCATTACACATTTTTAAGATTTGTTTATTATATTAATAATAATTTGATTTATATAATTATAGTACTACAGGAAATGTTTTTATTTATAAGACAAATTATGAATAAAAACATTTCCTGTAGTACAAAACAACAAGAAACTGGCAGAAAAAAGTCTATAAAGATATTGCTATTAGTTAGTCTATAAAGATATTTTGTCGCTAAATAATAAACATAGTAATACATATATAAATTGTAAAGGTGAACTTAATGCTTATGAATTATAGTTGCCAACCATTTTGTTTATCTAGAATATTCCCTACTTATTTTGTAATTAAATATTGGTGCGTAAATTATACAATCAATACAATTGATACTATAGACTGCTGGCTATACCTATTTAAATATTATATACTAAAATTGTGTTCTAAAATTATGTTTTAAAATTAAAATATCCTATATTTTTAACTAAGTACGTTTAGCACTTAGTTTTGCGAAATGAATGACTAGTATAGTAAAGTTGACAACTATAATTTGAATATATAAATGTTATAAACTAATGTACAGCCGTGAAAGGTCGTTCGGCGGGGTCGGCGCTCGCACTGCCGCTCGTAGTGCTAAGACTCGCTTCAGAGCCACTGTAAATACAAAAAAAACATATATTATTTAGACCTTTTTTTATTAGTTTGTTTATTTTGCGTTGAGATGGCAAACAGCACGTTTTTACTTTTCATCCTTTAATGTTGGAGATTTTAATGACATTTGAAAATTCGCTTTGTCTTCTAGAACAAACCAGACCATGCATTAAGGCCAATTTTATTTCTGTTTATAATAAAATCATTATTCTCTCGACGATATATCGTCATGTTTACTTGATAGGGAATCTAGATTAGCTCTAGAACTATCATGAGTATAATTATATATTCATTTTTTACGATTCTATCGTATAATTATTTAAAAAGTTACAAGTTACCTAGGTGTCAAAGCTTCAGGGTCGATGTCCTCGAAACATATCCACTGCGGCGCGAGCTCGTCGCCGCGCGCCATTTCTAGAGATCCCGTGTAAATCAGTAGATCATCCATTAACACCTAAAACAAATTGTATTGCATAGCCGTGGAGATGCGATCTCTTCGTCGCCGTCGATATGCGGAGTCAGCTTAGGTGATCGAATCCGCAATGAAGAGAAACACAGAATGGCAGGTACTAGCGAGGATGTCATGGTGAGAATGAAGAAGAACGTGCTCACCTGGTTTGGGCACGTCGAACGAATGAGTGATGAAAGAATGGCATAAAAGATCTATGAAGGAAAAGTGCGCGGTAAGAGAGGTTGGGGAGACCTCGGTTGACCTTCGAAAACACAGTATCAAAGATACTGGAGGAAGGTCGAGTAAAAAACTGAACTGTAACAATCCTAGTACCTCCATATGAAAAAGGCTTTAAATAAATCACTGAATCTTTAAATAAATAAAAAATCTGACACTGAAATTAACAACTTGGAATTAAATAACACCCCTTCTAACTTTGTTTTAACTAGAAATAAGAGGAAACGAGATGACGAAATATCATCGATTGAATTTTCTGCCTTCAATAAAAAACATGATTTCCAATTTATTATCGTCGCAGAGTCAGGATTTTAAGAAAAACAAAGCTATGTTAAAAGAAATACAAACAACTTTCAAAAATATAGAGAGTTCCGTAGCGTTCCTATCTGCGCAAAATGAGGCATTTCAGAGCAAAATTTGTTCTTTAGAAAATCAGATAAAAGAAGATATAAAATACATAACCATTTTGGAGGATAGAATAGAAGAAATGCAGAGAGAAAATCGTAAATCTAATTTTGAAATTAAAAACGTACCGAAACAAACAAACGAAACTAAAAAGGACTTGATTAATATTGTAGCATCCTTATCGGACACCATTAACTACAACCTAAATATATCTGATATTTGTGATATATACAGAGTTCGTACCAAAAAGGAAAATGAACAAAATACCCCGATTATTGTTTAAACCTCATCGACGCTTTTGAGAAACGTTTAATACTAAACATCAAAACAAACTCTGTACCAAGCATCTAGGCCTGCGTTCTACCTTGGGTACTCCAATTTTTGTTTCAGAAACAACTGATTGCCTAAGGATCACGCTTCTACTTTCTAGCGCGGGACCTTGTTAAGTCTAAGAGTTATAAATATTGCTGGACAGCCTACGGAAAAGTCTATATAAGAAAAGGAGACTCATCGCCAATAATAATAATAAACAAAGCTCAAATTCACAAACTATTACAAGCAACTTGACTAGTATCAGCTTCGTCATTTACTTTTCACTGCCTACTGCTAAAATATGTTTTTAGGATTTCACTAAGGATTTCAATTTTTTTTTTATTTTATTTTTTTTTCTTACTAAAAATGTTTATAATTGTTTTTATTTTTATATTCTTTTACATGAGTTCTTATTATATTATCTATGTAAATTATTGGGTAAGCAAAATAATTATGATATTATTCGTACTAGAAATGACGCTTCATAAATTAAACAACACACACAACAGACATATACATACAACTATACTGAAGACTCGCCTATTGGTATCGAAAATGGTCTACATACATATATATATTGTACTAGCGGACGCGCGCAGCTTCGCCTGCTTATTGCTTAGGGGTGAATTCTAATAAACCATGAAACAAGTGTTCAATGAAATATTTTTAAGAGTCTCAATTTCAAATTTTATAAAAATCGGTGGCGATTTAAAGATTTTCCATATAAACTTTCAAGCCCTTATTTACACCCCTGGAGGATAAATTAAAATAAACCACGAAAAATGTCTTCAATTATATATTTTTAAGAGGCTAAGTTTCAAATTTTATAAAAATTGGTGCCGATTTAAAAAAAATCTATACAAACTTTCAACCCCTTATTTGCACCCGTAGTGGGAGAATTCTAGAAAACGATGAAATACGTGTTCAATTAAATACTTTTAAAAATCTAAATTTTAAATTTTATAAAAATCGGAGCCGATTTAATTTTTTTTTCCATACAAACTTTCAACCCTTTAGGGTTAACATTTTTCAAAATCCCTTCTTAGTGGATGTCCAGATTATGAAAGTTAACCTCTGTACAAATTTCAAGTTTCTACCATCAGGGGTTACGGCTGCGCGTGCGTCTTACCTCAGTCAGTGAGGACAAGTCCTTTTATATATATAGATTATTCTCAAGGTTATAATAATTTTCTAATAACATTATCACAATTTAACTTCAGTATTGATATTTTGGTTTTGGCCGAATGTAGACTGAACTTATGAATGAATGATGAATCCTTTATGTACGAGTATTAATCAATTTAAGAAAATATTAACAGCCTGGTTATTATCATTGAATTACGATGCTACAGAATCCTTAATGGATTCAAATACATAAACACGCACTCTTATGCCTATGTATGTAGTGTTATGGAAGAGCGGGGCCACTTTACACGAGTACTAGTGTTTTACTAGTAACTTACTAGGTTGGTATCATTACTTCACACATAACTAAAGAAAATGTGAAACTGAAATAAATATATTTTTATATTTAATATTTATTTTATAAGTAATGATCTTACGCCAAATTCTTTAACGCCTCGTGTTGGTGTTTTCCCATAGTTCCATATCTTCATCCCATACACCGATACCGGGGCGTCGAATACGAAAAATACTCTGAAATTTAAATATGTTTAATATTTATTTCATTGATTTATTAAATAAAAATTATATTCAACGCAGGTGGCGCAGGAGCACAGTGTGGCTTTAAAAGCGAATGGTTGTGGGTTCGGTCCCCACTCGAGAAAATGATATATGATGATATTTCCACTTCTTCGCTCTGGTGTCGAGGCAAAGCTCGGCGTTGAGTCCCGCCATTCAACACGCAATGCCTCCAGACCGGCGAGGAAAGTGGGGAACGGAGTGCTTAACACTAGGTTCCCTCTGCCTACCCTGTTGTGTGCAGGATACAGCGTGAAGCTGATAAAAAAAACGTTAAAAATGTCAAGTAGGCACCTATTTAGTGTCCTCGGCAGCACCGGCGCCAGCCACGAGTGGTAGGGCGCGCCGCGCGCGTTGCGCCCGTCCACGAGGCGCGCAGGCGTGCGCGCGTCGCCCCCCGCGCCGCCCCCCACACCGCCTGCGCCAAGCACATTGACGCTAGCGGGGTGCGCACACACGTCTGTATGAAGAATTAAATGATTTAGGAATTTTATTCTATGGTGTATTAACATGGTAGGCAAGACTCAGTGACTCAACAACAACAAGTGACTAGAAATAGAGTCAATTATTGCTAAGTTTTCTACGGACTGCTTGTAGCTAAGAAGCTGACGCATAACATATAGTATTATAACTTACTAGACTCGCTAACGTATATCTGTCTTCCGCTGGGCTCGTACAGCTCGACGCCCGTGAGGCCCACGTAGTAGGGGTCTCCCCACGTCGAGTATATGCTTATTTGCAGTACGAATCCGGTCGGTATTAATGGAGTTGATGGGAACTGATCGATTTTAAAGTTGGTGTTTTCTTCTGTTTCTTGTTGGTTGTAGCTGTAAATTTTTAATAATTGGCTGCCTTGTTAAAAATATTATAAGAGCTAAAAGTAATTTTAATCTATCGTGCCGTTCTAAAGAAGTCGTTATATAAATTGTTAATATTTACTTTCATCTTCTGATTTTTTAATTTTTGACGACAATTGAATTTTACATCAGCATAAATAGACGTGTTAGAAATAAATAAAGTAGTGTTAAGTACCCTAGAGATGGAAGATTCGAAATGAAAGTGGAAAATCGTGCCTATGCTTCGTGCCACGCAATGACTCCCTTATTCGGCGAAATTTGGGGAACTGAGTGTCTTAACACTAGGTTGCCTCTGCCAACCCTGTTGTGAACGGGATATAGCGTGAAACTGATTTATTTGTATAGACATAAGCGACACTACAACGGGGAGGAAGGGGGTGACTTGTGTAACGAGTGACGACATACGTGTTCCCAAACAAGTCAGCCAGGTCGACATGCTGCACGTAGTCGTAGCAGGCGTCCCCGGGCGCGCGCCGCAGCAAGAGGGACGCGCGCCGCTTCGCCACATGCACGAGCGCAGCGCGCGCGCCCACGTACGACAACTCCAGGGTGGCGTTGTAGTTCCATAGGCGTATACCTGACAGTTACGAAAGGTAACACAAGTAGGTTAAAGAACGTAAACTAAAGGCACGATGATTGTGGTTATACCATGAATTAAAGTAAATTGCATTGTAAATATTGTAAAACATACATAAACTTTAAATGGAGGGGTCCATTTAAACATATATATACTTAAGCATAAAAATTTTTGGTGAGTTTTGCTTGTCTACCATACATTACTCTATACATATAAAGTGGGTCACATTTTATTTTTATATCCTTGCTCTGGTAATTAATACCCAGTACCTTGTTGAAATCTACTCACATCACAAATAAAATCGGATCTGGAAAACGGAATGTCTGTACACTACATTCTTTCTACCTACTAAGAATGGAATGTCTGTACTCTACATATTGTAATATATAAGAGATATAGCAACTAGCGAGAAATAAAAAATATACTTACTAGTAACTTCAGTAGGCTTTTCAAACTCCATAATAATGTGGCAATACTGAGATCCTGGAGAGAAGTTAGTGCACCACATATTATTAACATCCGTAGTAATATTATTCCCATTGAATAAACTATTGCATTCCATAAAGCTCTCTTCTGAGTCCTCGTCATCAATGAGTTCGGTATATGCGTACGCGCGGTTGATTTTAACAGATTCATTATTGCAAAGCACATCTATACCTTAAAATGCAGAAGAATATTAAAGAAATAATATAATTTTTGATAAGTTAAAATTATTATTATTCATTTTACAAAAGTTTCTATAAATATAGTAAAATATAGTAATAAATATAGTGTTATTGATAAAATATAAAAAAATAAAATGTATACCTGTTAATCCAATCAAATGCTTAGCTCCCCAAGTAGATACGAGCGTAATTTCAATTTGCTTTACAACATACAATTCATCTTTTTCTAGGGTTTGGTCTTCATAGCTCAGTGGACTTAAACTTTTAGTATCGTGAGCGGTGGGCGGTCGTTTCTCTGTTATGCTGGTGTCGAGTGATGGCTCATTCTCCTTTAGAACAGCTTGGAAATTCTTATCATTTGCTAATATTAGTTCAAAGATACAAGGATCTTTTGTGAATAGAATTGTCTGAAAAATAATGTTATTTTAATATTCTACAATATTATTGATAGTAATTACTAGAGATGCGCCGAATGGTGGTTTGACCGAATACTATTCGGTTTAAACTTTACCGAACCGAATATTCGGCCGAATTATTCCTTTTACGGTTTCTTTGTTATTTTGTCACGTAAACAGGTTTTAACATCTATGCCACCTGTCATCGCCAGCTAGATAACGAACGGGCCGTACGTCACCGCCTCCCGAAACCACGAAATTTTAAAAATTATCCAAATGTACTAGAAACTGCCTATCAACATTGTTTGACCCTCTATTTCGAATGAGATTTTCTGCTCCAGAAAATTGTGAGCTGGAACTATGACAAACAGGGAAGGACCTCTACAATATATTACATTTTTTAAAAGGAATCTCATGTAGCGTTTTGGAACTTCCATGTTGTCCTTCCATGTCGATATGACTTAGGTACCTTCAAAAAGGTTCCTTTATCTCCACATTAAAAGCCGGCAACGCACCTGTAGCTCCTCTGGTGTCATAGGACGAGGTCGTGGGTAGCGGTGGTCCTTTACTATCAGGTGACCCATACGCTTGTTTCTGTGTCTTTTTCCATAAAAAAGTACTCGTGGTAATAGTGTGTATAACGATTATTTTCGAAAACAGGGAACTTATATGAAGAAAAATGCAACAGACTGGAAAGGGACGGAACCTTGGTATTCAGCACCATAATTTACCATTAATTCAAAGCAAAAACCTGATCTACGAGGGGCGTTCAATATATTTTTGGTATCAGCACTGTAAAACACAAATTTTACTCATTTGACTTATAATAATAACTTAAATCTTACATAAGACGTTTTATATTTTACTAGTGGACCCGGACGCGGCTACGCCTGCTTGAACTATAAGAATATTTATTAAATATATTTATGAAATTATTTTGAGTTTTCAATAGAATTAGTAAGAAAATATAACCCTAAATAATCAAAAAGAATAATAAGTAGACCCATGCTATTAGAAAAAATATCTGAGTTATTGAAATGAACCAACAAAAGAAGTAAAAGTAACTAAAGGATATTCTTAATATTAGAAAAAGTACCTGAAGTTTTCCGTGCGTGCGTACATACTCGTAGATATAGACTCTATGAAACAATTAAATATTTTTCTATATTCAATAGGATAATTTTTGCGAGCAATATCAAATAAAATAAGAGGAGAACCAAAGTGTAGTTTCAATAAATTATAAACAGCAAATAATTACATAGAAATTAACAAGAGATCGAAAATGTATGAAAATTTATAAAACCGTCAACGTCAGCTGCATCTGTTCGCGTCGGTCATACTATGCCGCCCGAAGGCTAGGTCATTCCGAATCAGTGACATCTCCTTAATTATTTATTAGAATGTTATACAGTAAACTATAATTTCAATCTAGATAAAATGCTAAAAGTGACTAATATATTTATTTTTATAAGGATGAATATCAAAATATAAGTTCATTTTAGGTGACGTTTTCGTAAAACAACAAACACACTTTGCAAACCGTTCCTTAGCAACGACGGTTGTTATTAACATGGCAGAATAAATTGCATGTCAAATTAGAAAGTATTTTAATATATTAGTATATATGTGTAATGTAATGTTATATAGCCTATAGCACTTCTGAAGAATGCAGCTTTTATACAAAACAAAAACAAAGTAAATAGGACCAGCAGATCCAGAGATCTTAGCGTTCAAACAAACTAACAAATAAACTCTTCCGCTTTATTATATTAGTATAGATTTCTACTGTATTGTGCAGCCAAGTAAATAAAAATACTCGAATTCGGTTCGAGCGGATTCGGATATTCGGCGCCATAACCGAATAATTCGAATACACCGAATACCGAATACCAAACGCATATTCGGCGCATCTCTAGTAATTACCTATCATAAGAAAAGTAAATGTTATATTATTACATGAAAAATATTTGAACATGTAACTTTTGCATAACTAACTATTAATATTAATTTGATATATTTAAATGACTTACATCCCCGAAGGAGGACAGCGGTCCTTTCAACTCTCCGCTCGCGCGCGCTATCTCTCCGTGGAACACGACCTGGTCGTCCAGCTTAATTTGTATGAGACAGACGCCGCGCGTCGAGTAAATACGAGATTTGTTGTAATTCTAAACAGATTATTGGTACGAAAGGTTTGATTATATATTAATCTTATATTAAGGGGATGAGAAAAAAATGACTGCCATAAACATTATCTTTTAAATATACGTTTTACAAACATCAAATATTACTATTTCAATCAATTAAATAATTTATATTTACATGTTCAAAGTGTTCGAAAGTTTGTAAGTCAATTTCATTTTATCTGTGTGACAACACAAAGCGTGGTGTTAAGTTAGTGTTGTTCCATAGTCGCACTACAGTTGGGCTTTCTGAACTTATGCGCATTGTTCAATAGAAGAGAAAATAATGAAATCTAAAAAAAATGCTAAAATGTAATCTGCGGAACCACCTATGGCTAACTTTAAGGCAGCCACGACTCATCAACCACACTATACCATCGCTGACATCTACAACACAACGTACCCAAATCCTCAACAAAGCTAACACAGTCCTCTTAGCCAACAGCAAGCTAATAGATATAGGCAGACCGTCGTGCGCGGGCGCAGGTGCGCTCCACGCGTGCTCGTCGTCGCGCGTGCGCACTACGCCGTCCCCCAGCGCGGCGAGGCTGCCGGGGGAGTGGTCACCGGACTCGGCGTCGGTCCATACCTTTGTGATCATTTATATGTATTAAGGAATTGACTATTTTGTTTACTCAGTATGAAAAAGATCTAAAAGAAAACTGTTAATATAGCTTAGCTTAATAATCAGTAATCAAAGAAAGCTAGATGCAGTTTACAAAACAGCAAAAACAATTTTAAAACTCGTATAAACTTTTTCATCATGTTTAATCTGCATTTATAAATATGTGAATACCATGATACGTCATAATCTTGTACAGAAAGTAAGCAGTTGACACTTTCAGTTGTTTACAAGACTAACTGACGTCACACAACTTGGCGAAAAAAACAAAATGGGAGCGAAGTGTCTTAACACTAGGTTCCCTCTGCCTACTCTGCTACATAAGAAATACAGCGTGAAGGTGAAGAAAAATTTGGTAATAAAATAATAAGTCCATAGACATACCTTTTCAACGGTGACCGTTTCTCCGTCCGAATCAAACATCTCAATCCCATTCATACCAACTAAATATTTGTCCCCCCAATTTGAATAAATCTTAATCTCTAATAACCTGCCTTCGGGAAGTACAGGAATAGTAAATTCACTTTTGATTTTTCCTTTCGACCCATTATTATATGACTCTGAAGAGCTGGTAGATTTTTTTATATTATTTGTTTTCATGGTTTTCTTTTTATTTACATTTTCCCGTGTGTTAATGGAAATTTCTTTAGACAGAGGGATTTTGTCAATTCGTTTAGTTTCTTGATATCCTAAAAAAAATTACTGCATATAATGTACATTGAAATACGTTTTAATACAATTCTTCCTGTCCTTTAGTTTGTATAATATAATTTTTAAAAAGTTTCTAAAATTTTTTTCAGCTCATGGTGATCACTTACAATCAGGCGACCCGTACGTTCGTTTGTCTTGTCTTTTTCCATAAAAAAAATTTAATGTCACTCTTTGCATCGGTAGGTACCAGAGCGAAGAAATAAAAATAATAAATATTTCATTTTCTCTACTGGGAATCAAAGCCATAATCTGTCGCGTTTACATACTTGTGCCCTTGCACCGCAACCGTCGTATTACAGTCACACTCCCTGCACCACAACGGCCTCTATATGCGGATTAATAATAATATTTACAGTTTTAACTAAAGCTAAAGTTTTTTTATTTCTTTTCTTACTTGATCCCAGTATAACGTCATTGAAATCATTATCAATGACTTTATTCAACCGTGTGTGTCTTGGCGTCACGTAGTGAGGCAATAGGTCAGAAAGAAAATCGTTTGAACCATCGTTGGTGGAGTCATCCAAATTTAAATTATGATTCTTTGATTTTCGCCTCCCAATCTGCGAAACACCTGAAATTCAAAAGTAATAATATTTTCATACACAAAGAAGGGCAGAAGGATCTATTGTAACATTCCGTTACCCACGCACCACCATCACCACCTTTCTGGGCATTGCATAGGTATGGAGTAACGGAACTTAACATCGCGTTTTGACTAATTATCAGAGCGAGGATATAAAAATAATTTATCACCCCCCCCCCCCCNCAAAAAAAAAACTGTGAACCCACAAGAGTGTGCTTTATACTTACCATTTACTCGATTATTGCGTACAGTACCAGCGGAATGGGCGATGTATTGTTTGTTAGGCTTTACAATTTGATCCATTTTCGTGTCTAATGAAGTCCTGCGAACAACTCTGAAAAAATAGCTATTAAATATTAACTTAAAAAACAGCCAATAACCAGAAAAAATATACTGCACCTAAAATGTTCATTGTTGGTGTTAACATACGCCGAATTAGAAATTTCGTAATTCTTAATCTGATCCTTTGTTTCATTTCTGATATGCGTCTGTTTAGTTTCCCTAAAAGAAACAGAAAATAATCAAATATATTAGAAAAAAACCCAGGCAAAGAACACATAATTAAGCCTGATGTTTTTAATTAAATTACTGTAGCACTCACTTTGTTATGTCTTTGAGCCAGAATGCAAAATCCATGTCTTTAGATGAATATTCCAATTCTCGTTGTTGAGCCATGTTAAAGCCATTTAAGTTAAATACGTATGGACTAAAAAACAATATTCGCTATAATAAGTGTAAATTAGTATTTGCAAATTGAGTAAACATTGTTTTAATCGTAATAAATAATAACTATCTGTAATTTGTAGGTCAGAAATAGATGAAATCTTTTATATTATAATCCGTTTTAATAAAATAATAACAACATTACTACTTGCCACTTTTGAAACCTATTTTTGCCGCTGTTTGTTAGTCCTTCGTGACCATGGTTACAATCGTTACAGGTTAAAATAACTTATTTTTTCTTCTGATGCTGCGTTTCATATTATTGAAAAATGTACAATATACATAATTTTATGGAGTCAAAAACTATAATCAATTTTTGAAATATTTAAAATAAAATATTAATGGACATTTCTTTTTATCAAATTATTTGTTTCGTTTCTGAACTGAATTGTCATTATGTGATACGACATAGTGACAGCAACAAAATGTCAACATGCGGCTCTTATCCTGATAACCTTACGTACACCTTTGTACGCCTATATTTATTAATTTATTATATTTACGTTTTGTGTATAAAAAAAATATAAAAATCTCAGCAATGGACGAAAGGACATTGGAAATAAGGACATCAAATGCAGAAAAGGAAGCAAAAATAATAGAATTGGAGTTAGATAAAATAATAAACGATGATCTTAGTTCAGTTGCTGATCTGAGGCTGGATAAATTGCTGTCCGATAATGAGAAACTCAAACATCGTCTTTCTATTCTTGAAAATGCTATAAAATCAGAACAGGGTAGTTCATCGGCTTCGGCTAAAAGAAAGAAACCTATTTTAATAGCCGACATAAAGTCTGTTGAAGGGACTATTTGCATAATGGAGGAGTTAAAAAATGTTTTCGAAGTCGCTATAAATTCGGCATATCCTGATTTGGTAGATCCACCAATTGTTTTATCGTTATCTGGAAACAATCCAAAGTTTGGTGATTACCAGTGTAATTCTGCTATGCCTATATCACAACTCCTTAAGGCCAAAAATGTAAAAACGAATCCCAGAGAAGTAGCAAATAATATTTTAAATAAGACTCCGTCTTCACCACTTATACAAAAAATGGAAGTTGCTGGTGCTGGATTTTTAAATATCTACTTAAATAAAGCTATGGCTGAACATGTCTTGAAAAGTATTCTTAATATTGGTGTCAAACCACCACCTGTAAAGAAAGAAAGAGTAATTGTTGATTTTTCATCACCTAACATTGCAAAAGAAATGCATGTGGGTCACCTAAGATCTACAATTATAGGGGATAGTGTATGTCGTGTCCTAGAGTTTTTAAACCATGATGTCCTCCGTTTAAACCATCTAGGTGACTGGGGTACACAGTTTGGTATGCTTATAGCTCACTTGCAAGATAAATTTCCTGATTATAAAACTCACTCTCCTCCAATTTCTGACTTGCAAGCTTTTTACAAAGAGTCAAAAAAAAGGTTTGATGAGGATGAAGAATTTAAGAAAAGAGCCTATTCATGTGTAGTTCAATTGCAATCTGGGCAACTTGACTATATAGCTGCTTGGAAACTGATATGTGAAGTATCACGACAGGAATTCCAGAAGATATATGATCGTTTGGACATCCAAATCATCGACAGGGGAGAGTCATTTTATCAGAGCAGGATGGATGCAGTTGTTAAAGAATTAAAAGATAAAGGTTTCTTAGAAGAAGATGAAGGCAGGTTAATTATGTGGGGCAATGAAGGTAATCATGATGGAATACCTTTGACTGTTGTAAAATCAGATGGTGGCTACACATATGACACTTCGGACATAACAGCCATTAAACAAAGGGTGGAAGAAGAGAAGGGAGACAGATTCATTTATGTCACTGATGTTGGCCAATATACACATTTCATGACAATAGATGCATGTGCTCGCCGAGCTGAAATACTCAAAGGTGGCAAAAAATTAGAACATGTTGGTTTTGGAGTTGTTTTAGGAGAGGATAAAAAGAAATTTAAAACAAGGTCTGGTGATACAATCAAATTGATAGATTTGTTAGATGAGGGTTTGAAAAGATCTCTGGAGAAATTAGTTGAGAAGGGGCGGGACAAAGTCCTTACTCCTGAAGAATTGAAGAAGGCCCAAGAGGCAGTTGCCTATGGCTGTATTAAGTATGCTGATCTCTCTCACAATAGAATTAATGACTATATATTTTCATTTGATAAAATGTTAGACGACAAAGGTAACACTGCTGTCTATTTATTATATGCTTTAACTCGTATCAGATCTATAGCTCGGACAGCTCAAATTTCTATTGAAAAATTATTAGAGGAAGCACAAAAATCTGGTCTTAAACTGGAACATGACACTGAATGGAAACTAGGGAAAGTACTTCTTAGATTCCCAGAAGTAATACTTAAAGTATCTAATGATCTTTACTTACATAGTTTGTGTGATTATTTATATGAAATATCATCTGCTTTTACTGATTTTTATGATAAATGTTATTGTGTTGAAAAAGATAAAAGTGGAAATATTGTCAAAATCTTTTATGAAAGGTTAATGCTTTGTGAAGTCACTGCCAGAGTAATGGAGAGGTGTTTTGACATTTTAGGTATTAAAACTGTATCCAAGATGTAAAACAATATACAATTAGATGTACTAGTTTTTAACTAACATATTTTTTTCCACCATCACAACTACACACACATAAACTGAATAAAAAACAGTTTTTCGGATGTAAATTTTTTATTTAATTCCCAAAAACCGCTACAAAACTATACCAGGATCCATTTACAAAGGTAAAGTTAATGTAAGTTTACATGTAAATTTAAAGAAAATAATGTTTTAACAATCACCAGGTGTATACTTAATATCATACTTCTCATGTTAGATTTAGATACTGGTATTCTACAATAACACATTACAATATATTTAATACTACTTCCTTATTAAAATATTTGTATTATTTGAAAAAAAAAAATGGTTTTATTCAACAGTATCAAAGATCAAAATTACCTCAACTGACTTGTGTGGCAGTGGGATTCGTTAATATTATAAGGAGATTTTTTTATCTTGAGGCCGTCGTGGCGCAGCGGCAAAGCGTCTGACTGTAACCGAAAAGGTAGAGTGTTCGAGTCCCACTAAGGAATGAGTTATTTTCATTTCATTTCATTCATCTTTGGTGACAAGACGCAATGAGTTCCGCCAGTCAACACACTCAAAAATTGGGGGGAAATGGAGTGTCTGAGCACTAGGTTTTCATCTGTCTACCCTACTATATGCGGAATACAACGTGAAGTAAAAAAAAGTTTTTGAGCAGCTTGCCGTAGGTCAATAAACACAAAAGAAAAGAAAAGTCATAATTAATTTGCGTAAATAATAAACGTTTTCTAATTACGGTAGCTTCCTCCATTTTTTGAGTATTATTCTACAGATTAGCTTATAAATGAAAATATTAGACTACATCTGGCACTATTCAAATCTTATTTGAATAAATCATAAATACAATATTAAACTTACACAATAAATTATTTTACTTGTCTTTGTTCACTTCATTATAATAGTGTTATTCCACGGAAATACATTACATGTTATTGTTGATAGTTTAAAAATTTGGCCCATAGTTTAAAAACTCTTAAAAGGGAAGATTAAAGGTTGATTATATATTTTATCTCAAATGAGGACTTGAGATAAAAAAGATTTTTACATAAATGAGACATATGTCTTACAGTACTATACCTATCGATTACCAGAGGAAATATATAGTTAAAAAATAGATTACTTTTAACATCCACAAAATACATCATTATTATTTAATTTTACAAATGTACCTCGCGTACAATACAATATGTATACAATAATATAGACATATGAAACTACTTACACTGAGATTCAATTCCTATATAACAATAAGTGAATATTTGATTGTAAGACTATTTATAAAATTCAAGATAACAATTCATATTTAAATATATATAGATGTTACTTTCTGACCAATATAATTATTTCAATAAATCTAAGCAATAAGATTTTTTGATCTATGAATGAAAATAGTATCTCAAGATCGATCTCAGAAAACCGATTTATAATTACAGGCGTTAGAGAGCCTTAGTCTTATGTGCCTTCTGATCAATATATTAAATATTATTTTGGTCAGATCGTACATACATATATCTATTTCATATCTTAGTCTAACACAGATATTATTTAAAAACTTTTTCCTATAAACAATCATTTACTTAACATAGTTTTAACAAACCATGGAACAGATTACAGATCTCTATCATACAAAAATATTTATGAAGATCATTTTACTAACGCCATATTACTTCTTTCGTTTACAATACAATAGGAGTGATATAGTACAAAAAAAACATATCTTCATTTTTTTCTTTTAATGACTGAAATAAAATACATTTTTTTGTAATTTTGTGCAACTGCTTTCACCTCTTAATTACCCTGTTGCCTTAAACATCAAATGAACTTTGATCCTTCAAATAATTTTAATTGAATTAAAAAAATAAAATTAAACATAATATAAAATGTGTATATTAAAAATCATTTACGATCACTAATTTGCAAAATGTCAAGCAAATTATACGACTAGAATTTATGAATACGAACCGAACGATGGTAAAGTACGTTCGGTTCGAAGATTTTTTATAGTGGCACTAACTAAAATGCTGTTACCGTTAAATGCAATCGATAGAAATATCGAGCAAAAAATATATATATTAAAAAAAAGAAACTAAGAACTGATTTTATCTAAACATTCCACCATTTCCCCAGTAGCTATAATACCTGCGTATATTCGATGAATATTCACGCGACCTACATATCTTTGCCTACGGTCACAGTTCGCCCCAGTTTATGAGACTCCGATTGTCTACAATATCGCAACTCGATAAAAAAAAAACAATACATAGTGACGAAATTACATCACTCTTTTGACCACTTGATATGTATTTAGAGGATAGTGTTAAAAGTCACACAGCACTTCGGGAAGGCAATCTATTGAATTAGCTAATATAGGAGTATATTTTAATAAATTTTATGCCTATAGAATACACTTTCAGGGCACCATTTAAAATAATTTGGGGGATTTTGGTAAATTCGATTAAAAATGGCGGACGGGGGGGTGTTAATTTTTAAATCTGTCAACATAAATATCAAAACGAAATCGACGATTGAGCAAAATCTACTTACAATATGACAATATGAGTTACCTTTACAGTTTCAGGTTAAAATAGACAACAGACAGAAGAAACGGTACATTCCACTAGCTACGCTAATATATGTATAAGGAACTAATCTAAGGGAAAACCCACATGAGGTGTATAAAAGATCTACGCTGAAAAACTGGATCCATAGATAGATAAACATTTCTAAAAAATCCTAATACATTTTTGTTTAAATATTCTAAAAAAGTATTGGATTGGTCTCGAGATTCTGGAGTTACTACTCTACTACAACAATATATTACAAAATATACACATACATCTTATATTGGAACGCGTTCTTTTATTTTTTTTCTATTGGATTAGGTATATTGTTATAACAAACGCATCGGCTCGTTGCATAAAGGAAGCCGTATAACGTTACTTACGTGGTACGGACTGTTACATAAGTGTTATAATTATAATATACTTAACAGTTCTATACACGATAAAATTAAAATATTATTCAAACAAAGGAATTGAATCTATTGATATTAAAAAATACATATAAATAGATAGACGATGGGCAACGTTTTGGTATTTTCTTAATCAGCTCTCTTCTATCTATAATTTAGAATTTTAAGGGCAAAGTAAAAACTATTAATCTAACAGTTATTTCATAAATATTAAAAATATTAGAAAGAACGCGTTCGCAGTCACTCACATCTATAATTAAATTGGAATTAGATTTAATGGCTTTACGTATAATATCAATCTCATTTGCTACTTTTATATACTTTACATTGTATTTATTGTTTTAGATGTGCTACCAATGTTATTGAAGAAGACATGAAGCTGCCTTCTACATGACATGCGTAGATTTTACTAACAAACAAACTGTAAATCCGTTGTAATTATACCAAATACAGTACATATAAAAATTCAACGAATTCCTCTATGAATAAAGATGAAAATCATTTAGCAATTCCAACGAGAGAGCACGTTTATTCTGGAGATATACACATTTTGTCCCAAATTATTCGTTTCATACAGCCAACCGAATGACACTTGAGTCTTGACATTTCGCGAGTCGCTGTCAACGGTGGCCTTGTCACCGAGTTATATAAAAATAGCTTAAGAGAGCTAGCCAATAGAATGAATAGGTTAATGGAACAGTCTTCATTGGGACCTGAGTTCGGGGAAGAGGTGTCTTAGGATAGCTAAGTAGTGAACACTGGCGGCGAGGGCCACGAAGACGTGCCATATCGCGTGGGCGAAAGGTATGCGCCCGTCGGACTTGAAGAAGAACACGCCTATGAGGTACAGGAGACCGCCCATCTTGAGATCGTGCATCGCCGGGAACTGGTGCTAGAAATTAATAAAAAAAATACGATAGATTATAAACAAATCATATATAATTTAATAAACACAACCATTTCATTGCAAAAGCGACAGGTTGTGGGGTTCTATTCCCATTCAAGGAAAAACGAACGAATAGAATACGGCGCAAAATGGAGAAAGGAGTGTCATAACACTAGGTTCCCTCTACCTACCATGCTGTGTGCGGGATACAGCGTGAAGCTAAAAAAAGATTTAAAAAATGTACATGCGGAAACCCTCATCTACACAAAGATAGCTCCATAAAGCGAGAGCTGCGACCCTGTGTCGAACACGATACGGTACTTAGCTTACGTTTCGGAATTAAAAGAGAACTTTGTCCCACTTTTAAATGGATCGAAAATTGAAGAGATTTTGCTAAATTTTTGCTATACATTAGAGACAGATAGGCAAAATT
This sequence comes from Heliconius nattereri, assembly GCA_013403645.1. Lineage (NCBI taxonomy): Eukaryota > Metazoa > Arthropoda > Insecta > Lepidoptera > Nymphalidae > Heliconius > Heliconius nattereri. The sequence goes on from JAAIXI010000231.1 coordinate 581,043, forward strand.
ATATTCAAGGCAAATTACTTTTTTAACAAAAAAAATACAAACTAAAAAAATATATAATAATATATTTTTTAATTAACAAAAAAAGCTTCTACAAAATAGTTTTAAAAGAACTTACTACTTTATTTTTATTACGTAATAAATAATAATGTAATTTATTAAAATCAGTTTGTGTAACATTATTTCAGTTACATTGCCAATTGTGGCATAGAATTATTTCCTACTAGCCTCCTTTTTTCTAAAGTACAGTCTATAAGTACATTCATTTTTTTGTACGGTTCTATATAAAACCTATAATAGCTTTCTTTGATTAGTTATTAACCGTGCCCTTTACTCTTTACACGTTTTCTTTCCTCGAACTGCTTGAAAATTTATTAATCTTTAATGGTATTTTCTCGTTGAGTAGGCCTTAAGCAGCTATATGCCTGTATATAAAACGTATTTTTTAATTTTAAATATTTTTTTTTGAAGTCGTCGTAATATATGAAATAGTAATAATTACAAATCGTAGTATATGAAATATTAATTGAACCCACATATATGTATGAAAATTACAACTTTTATTTATAACGTCATTATAAATTCATATTTTTACTTTTTACATTTTCCTAAAAACATTTTCGATATAATTGCTAACGAAATTTTCCTAATATCTATTTTAAAAAAACCATTTTAATGTTCACTAAGTTCACACATACATAAATTGACGTCATAACAGTAAAAATAATTATAAGAAATAAACTTAAATACATTGTTAAAAAATTTAAATATATAATTAACGTACTTCAGACTCTTTGTTCGCAACAAAAATGTAGAAATGTGTGTCGAAATGTAACCCCGCTTTATCGGTAGATACTTGTTTGTTAATTCAATGGTTATTTGTTATTATATTAAATAATAAATCATTAGGTGCTATTTTAATTTTCTTTGTAATTTATTATATTAATAAGCAGAAAATAATTTTGAAAGTACTGAAAGAACACACTGTACTCTTCTATTATAAGTGAAGCTAACAAGTGTTTTTAAAATACATAATCCGTTCAACTTTAACTTTTAAAATATCGTAAATAATATTTTAATTCATCGACGAATATATTAATGGAATTTATACGTAAACAGCTATGGTTCTGAATAAAAGATTCAAAAGCCGCTAACAATATAAAAATAGGTTTCATATACTATATTAAACAACTATATTTAACAATATAAAAATAGGTTTCATATTCATATATATTTTTTTATATACTATGTATTTACAAAATATGGAATCCTAATTCTTAATAAGAATAACAACAAGAAAAGTAGTAAACTAATGACAAGATGGACGTCCTTCAATAAACGAAAGTATTTTTTTAGGTATTAAATACTCATTGCGTGCCTCTGACGAAGCTACTTAGCTAGTATGTACGTACATGTCAAGGCGATCCAATATTTCTCAGTCGATCTACGCTACGCCAGGAATGAAGAATTTTCTTTAATAGCCAGTTATTTGGCAATAATCATATAAAACCGGTTTCTATGCAAGTTATAATATAAACATTGAGATCGTATCGTTAACTTAGAATATTTATATAAGAAAATAATAAAACTACAGTCGCACTTAATACGTTTCTCACTATACAAGTAATAATTACCTACATTGTTTAAAAGAATATTTTTTTTACTGTAACCAGTATCTCCCGCATATAGGAGAGTAGGCGAAGGTATCCAATTGTTAAGACATTGCGCTTGGACATTAAGTGACGGAATTCAACGCCGCCTTTTGTTCAATTACTAGAGCGAACAAAAAAAATCTCGTTCTCCAGCTTTCAGTGAGACTCGAACCCACGACCGTGGCGTACAGTGACATGAAGGTACATTTGTACATTATATAACATCATTATAAAAATGTAAATATAGACGCGTCTAGAATATCGGTTACACGAGCGTCAAGATCAATAATATGTTACACAGTTCTCAGCGGAACTCTTAAATGAAGATTCATAATATAATATTGTTTTCAGTTTCTTAACACTTGTAGATATTTAGTCTTATTTTTTTTAAGCATTTCTTGTTTATTTTCTGCTAAAAAAACCGAATAAGAAAAAAAACACAATACATAAAATTTTAAATTCAAAATCATTGTACGAAAATAACATTCTCCAATTATTATATATCCTCGTCGTTATACATACCTACTTACTTAATATAATAAGAATGATTCATATATAAATGTTAAGTATCTATGTAGGCATTGCGCCTTGAGAGGCGTAACTCAACGCTGCACTTTGCCTCGATACCACAGTAAAGAAATAAAAATATTAAATATTTAATTTCTTCGAGCTGGAATCGAACTCACAACCTGTCGGCTGTCGCATTTTCTGTCATTTGTGCTCCTCTGCCACTGCTGGCCTCAAAAACTTAATATAAAATTTAAAAATAAGTCTAAAAAAAAAACTATGGAAGAGTTTTCTCATTTCACAAAAGATTATAGCAGCTATGAAAGTAATTTAGTTCCGTTCTATTGTTTGAGGTTTCTAAATGTGGCAGTAGAGCACTTAACTCCGCCTTGAGGTCGAATAGAGACATGAAGGAGATTGATCGGTGAACTCAGTATTAGCTAACTATTATCATATCAATCCTTGTTAGGTGACCAGTGACATATATATATATAGTGATAGGAGTCCAAGCCTAGCACTGCATGAGCTGGTCTAGCTCTGAATGTTAAATTGAATTTCTAGCAATAATAATTAACTGTCACTATAGCATAAACACATTCGACCTACAAATACCACAGGTTAGAAAATATACAGATTAAATATAAATGTAATTAATTTAATAGATAAATTTATGAAACGAACTTATAAACTATTCAGATGTTTTAGAATATGTCAACTAATCAACTAAACAACTGAAACCCGGCGTTAAATTCCGCTACTCAGCATGCAATATCAAAAATTGGGCGGGACGTGGGAACGGAATTTTTTACTTTGTTTTAGTTTTATTTAGTATACAGCGCTAAATTAAAACCTAAGCGTTGTATTAACAACAATAAACATTGTTTAAGATCTAAATGGATGTGGCACACTGTCACATGTTAGCTACTTTTATCAAAATGGAACGTTTCTATTCTATAGGAGAATGTGGGTCACATCATGCTTACTACAATATACGTACATAACTACACTACTGTATTACTGTACGAAAAAATAAACGTATTCTATAAAAATACATAATAATTCTCAACGTATTATTAATCATTTTAGCTTCTCAGGCAAAGGAAACCTGAAAACTTATTGTTAAGACACTCAAGTTCCTTTTGAGATACTTCGGTTCCGCCCTTTCCGCAGTAATCTGGAAGCATTGCCTTTTACTTTACCGTTACCACAGCGAATGTTGTGAAATATAAATATTTTATGGTGTGAAATATAAATATAAAATATTTCATTATTTTGAATGGGAACCAAATCCACAATCTGTCGCATTTACAGACGCACTTCTGTGCCTCTGCGCCAATACGGTCCTCAGAACTAATCATGATGTATCATTAAAAAAGACAATAATCTTTAAAAAAATATATTTTTTAAAATTTAATGTTTTATCATAAAATAATTTTAAATAGGCTTATTTTTCTATGCATTTTGCTTGTACCAACAACTGCGGCAGACAAATTTTAATGAGATAAAGTTAACGTACAATTATAAAGCGATAAAGAATGAACTTTGTTTACGTTAAACACAATATGAATAATTCAAGGCGACTTTTATAAATATTTTTTATAAACTTATTATAAATAATTTATTTTCTTTTAATACTTTTCTATTAGCCTCGTTACCAGAGCGAAGAAATGGAGATATAAATGTAAATAAATATTTCACTTCCTCGAATGGGGATCGAACCGTCGCGTTACAGCCACACGCGCACGTTAAAAGGTTGGGCTTAGTATATAATTAAAAGGTTAAGCTTTACATGCTTCTCACTTTACACTATTAACTGCTCAACTGCTAACATCGCCACTCCTGACACTAAGCCCCGACGGCTTTTAACGATACACATAATAGCGGAGTGAAAAGTCATTGAGTTAAATACGTTTATCTTCTTTTATTATATCAGCTACTTAAACTTAGTAAAGAATTAATAATTTAAGCGTCCCTATTTCCATTCTTATACATAGGTTGTAGAAATATAATATTGTTAAAAACATTCTCAAACGTGTAAAAGTGACAGATGTGAATTCGATTCCCAGTATAGGTAATCTATATTTATAAAAGGACTTGCCCTCACTGACTGAGGTAAGACGCACGCACAGCCGTAACCGCTGTGCGTAGAAACGTGAAATTTAGACAGGTGTTTACTTTAGTAATCTGGACATCCACTACGAAGAGGTTTTGAAAAATTTTTACCTTAAAGCGGTGAAATAGGGGTTGAAAGTTTGTATGGAAAAAAAATTAAATCGGCACCGATTTTTATAAAATTTGAAATTCAGACTCTTAAAAGTATTTAATTGAACACTTGTTTCATGGTTTTCTAGAACTCTTCCCCTAAGGGTGCAAATAAGGGGTGGAAAGTTTGTATGGAAAAATCTTTAAAACGCCACAGATCATTATAAAATTTGAAATTTAGACTCTTACAAATATTGAATTGAACATGTGTTTCATGGTTTTCTAGAATTCACCCCTAAAAAAGCAAGCGAAACTGCGCGCGTCCGCTAGTTTAATATATATTATTTTCATTTTCTTGCTTTGGTAATGAAGTATAGCACGAAATTCCTCAACTCAACACGCAATGCCTCTTGACTTCGGCGAAAAGTGGGCAACGGAAGTTTAATGGGAACGGAGTATCTTAATACTAGATTTACAGGTTCCCTATGCTATGAGCATACTGTATGTATGACGCTAAAAAGACATTAAGACATTTGTCTCACAAATGTACACTGTAGAATATTTTCTCGTTGTTATTGTGTACTTTGTGAATATTATATCGTTGAAAACTACTAAAACAAAAACAAAATAAAAATGAGATGTTAGCTTTTAAGCTCAAACATAAAATGGCAGAAACCTCATTGTTTTAAAACTTATTGTTCTACTTTGTCGCAATTTTGTATACAATTTTTTAACTTTAATACAAGAATAGTTTAAAAGATACTGTAATGTAATTTAAAAAAATATTATAATGATATGAAATATTAAAAACAGATGCGTTTTGAACCAGCAACCATTATGGAAAAGGAAGTAGTTATTTGAAAATATTGACCATGAAAATATAATGACCGCGAGAAAATGCAAAAAAAACTTTATAATGTTAATGATATGAAATTAGTTGTTTGTGTGTTCTGACATTTTGAATCTTGATAAAAAGTCATTTCTACCGGTTATATAATCTGTTCGAAAAGAGCGGAAACAGAGGATCTACATATATTATTTATCTATATCGTTGGGAAAAAAATGTTCTAAATTTAAATTGAAATTTGGTACAGCACACATCGTCGTAGTGTAAGTTTAAACAACGTGCATACACCTAAAGATATAGCAAGAATTAGAATTAAAAAGTATTTCTTCAAATACATTGCAAGAGAACAAATACATATAAATATGGTACTATCATTCAATAATCGTGAGTTGTGAACATCATTTAACTAAACCACGGCAACGACATAAATAGGCATTTATGGAATAAAAAAAAGGTTCATATTTATATTAAAAAATAAGAAAATGCTTTTACGTAACTGTCGTATAACATTCGTTGTCACATTTATTTATTCCACTCGATTGGCTGTATTCAATAAATATACTTTTAGAAGCGCGAGTCGAATTACCACACGACGGGTTTCTTACCAATGGTTTTATATTTTTTCCAAATGATTATTTTATTTATATGACTTACTTATTTTAGTTTTATTTATATAAGAAGTATATGGTATATAAACATCTATAATCTAAAAGCAAATTTCAACATCACATAATAACGATCGAGTATTTACTTCCTTTACAAATTTTAAAAATTAATTTATATAAATTTAAATAATATATGATCAAAGTTAAGCGACTTAAAAAACCACCCACACCGCAATATTTTAAATAATATTAAAAAAATATTTGATTTTACTGATGCATTTTCAGATTTCCTCGTTTAAAGAACTTAATTAAAATCTCAATACTAGCTTCGCGTACCTATTACAATTGCACTCGGTTAATTGTTTTTTGCAATGACGACTTGAATAACGAACTTCCTGAGATGACTATTCCGATTTCATATTATAGGTTGTACTACAATTGATTGTATAGATCACATTGCATAATCGTAATTGAGAATTCGATTTTTCAATTATAACTTAATTAGTGTAAGCGCGACAGCTTATGGATTTCCACTCTAGGAAATGAAATATTTAATATTTTCATTTCCTTGCTTTAGTAACGAGGCAAAGCGTGGTGTTTAATTCCGCCACTCAACAGGCAATGCCTTCTGAATCCTGCGAATAATGGTAAACGAAAGAGTCTCAATGGAATTCTAGTGCCTTAATACTAGGTTCCCACGTTCCCTCTGCCTCCCTGCTATGAGCGGGATACAATGTGAAACTAAAAAACTTTAACTTGTAACACACACAACAACCCATTTAAAAAATGTAATGTTTTAAGTAGAAACACCTAACGTCGTACATTGTCAAACGATACCGACAAAAACGCCTTCTATAAAAACTTATATCAAAATAGTTTGAAACTAGCTTTCACTTTGCATTCTAAAGTTATTCTATAGAGTGCTTAGTTTCGTTTATGTTTCACAGCACAGAAAAGACATGAGACGTATGAAGGTAACTTCGTTATAAATAGATAGGTCTCAACGCCGCGCTAGTACAAGCCGTTGAGTAGGGTTGCCAGGTATATGTAGCGTATTTTGGGACACACTGATATTTATATTAATTAATACACCTGCTGTGATCCATATCGAGTTTTAAGAAGTTGTTTATATGATATATTTCTTGGAATAATATTAATAAATATTAGTTTGGATATTTAGATGTCATGTAATGGAAAAAATTTATGAAAAAAAATATCAGCAGCATTTTGTATAAAATTACTTAACTTTTACATAAATAATCCAAAAGACTACTCTACCTCCTCAATAGATGCTTTTGTAAGGGCAAATGTTTATGTAGTCATTTAATTTAGTCTTTAATTATTAATAGATACATATATATATTTTAAAATTTTTAATCAAATATAAAATTACCGGTTTTATTAGAATTATTTCTAGAACTAAAAAAGACATAATGTAAATAAATGGATGTCACTACGGGACGTACGTTGTTTACATGTGATACCGTCGGGAATGTACTGAATACAATAATTGTTTAGTAGGCGATGAAACATGAGACTACTTTACTGACGCAAAATCGTTCACTAGAAGCAATATTTTATATACGAATGATAAAATCACCAAGTAAATTTCTTTTTTCTCTTATAGTGTATTTATAGTGCCTATTTGCATTTTCTTTTTTAATCGATGGTAAAATATTCAAAATATAACCCGCAAACATTTTCCATCCATTGGGCTAGTTAGCTAGCCTTTATCCTCTAGCCTGATTTAAAATGAAAGTTACAGTAGCGATATATGTGCAGGACAAATACATAAAGCGACAGCGCAACAACAAATGCGAAACTTGCATGAAAAAAAACCTATTCTTATATATATAACATATCTACGGTAAACAAATAAATATGATACCCTGCATTCCATGTGGTTATTAAATCATACAATAAACAGAAGTACCTACAATCTACAAATATAGTTTTTTTTCAGCTGCACAATGTATTCCGCATATACCAAAGTCGCCAGAGAGAAACAGGTGTCACGACACTCCCACTTTCCGCCGAGTTATCGAGGTCGATTGCGTGTTGAGTGGTGGACCTCAACACCGCTTTGCCTTGTTACGAGCGAAGAAATGAAACTATTAATAAATTATATAAATAATTTCCCCGAGTGTGAATCGTTCCACAACGGAAATCGGAATCCACTACCGTTGCGTTCACAATCACACGTTTGAGCCACTGCGCCACAACTTCCTCATATACATTATTTATTTCAAAACAACTAATTACCTGATAGAAATGTCGAAATTCCTATTCATAAGTTCAAAACAAAGACTTCTCGACACACATAAGCAATCTAGCAATAGGTAAATGTCGCAAACAAACAACCACAAGTTGCCCAACTAACGCATGCAAAGTGAGTAAAACACAAAGAGACATACATTTGACGTGACTATAATCGCCGCCGGTCCGAGCCCCATTATCAGATAGAGCAGCAGCTCCAACATCTTGTATCTCTCGTGGAATATCTGCTGGTATGTGATCCCAAGGATGGCGAGGAGCCAGATCGCCCAGCGCAGTTCCCGCAGCATCCAGCAGGAGAGCGTGCCTACGGTCAGCCACGGGAAGTAGGAACTCGCGATGAATATATATATCATGGCGCGGTCGCATCGGTGGAGGAAGTGTTTCATTTTACTGAAAAATTAGTATGCGTTTAGCACAAGAGTGGCATGGTGGTCGCGTGTGTGGTAAGCTCTGGTGTAGTGAGGTGTGAGTATGCAGAAACGTATGAAATAAACAGAAAGAAGAAACATATAAAGAAATAGTGTTTTAAATTTAAATAATGTTCATGTTATCGATACTCCTATTACAGAATTATTTATTGAGGTAGGTATATCATTTTACGAGGTAGGTTTATCTTTAATAAAATTACACGCTGTATCCCGCGCACAGAAAGCTAGGCAAATGGAACCTAATATTAAGACACTCCGTTCCCTATTTTCTGCTGCGGCATTGCTTGTTGAGTGGCGGAACTCACAGAGCGAAGAAATGAAAATATAAATACTATTCTTCGTATATGAATAAAAATCGTCAATTGATTATAGATATATTTTTCACAAGTTAAATTAAATATGGGAATCGATGTTAAACGTCGCACAATTGAAGGCATCAAGATAAAGTGGACAAGTGTGTGCAAACATTTGTTGTTAAACACTCTAATGGAGACTGGGCACGTAACTACGATAAATTACTCCGTCTATAACAAAATACACAACGTTATAGCCAGCCATTGTTAGTTAGAATTAACATATTTTAAATATTATTTTTATGTAAAAAATTTTTAAGAAAGATATTATGTAAAGTTATAAATAACTATATATGTTTTAAGGTTATTTTCCTAATAAAAGATTAATTATGTATGAAAATCTTTTGATTATAAAATATGGCTATAAATATATGAAAGAGCTTATCTTTATTTTTAATTATTAAAAAAAAATAATCTTCATTATTAGTGTCCAAATAAAAATAATATTCTAAGAACTATTTACAGTCACGATTCATAATAATTGTTTTATTGACTACCAAGCTTTGGATATAACCTACTTTTTAGCTTCACGCTTTGTCCCGCACATAGCAGGGTAGACATAGAGAACCAAGTGTGTAGACACTCCATTCCCATTAAAAACTTTCTCCATTTCATTCCAAATTCTAGAGGCGTTACAATGCATGTGTTGCGGGGAACACGAAGCAATCAATATTAAATATTTAACATCCTCGAATGGGAACCGAAGTCACAACCTGTCGCGTTTACCATCACACTGTTGCACTCCTGTCCTACAACTGGACTATAACCAATTTTATTTATAAAAAAAATCAAAGCACATCTATTTTTATATTACCAACCTTTACTTCTATACAGTTCTATAATATCGTATGTCTATATTAGAAAAGAAAACCCCGAGCGCCTCTCATTCTTAGCATCTACTTCGCAAACACGCTTTCGTCCCCAAAGGAGCGTAGGTACTCATTGGTAATTGAATCTCCCGTTCAAATGTAACAAATAACTTCCTGTGACCTAAATTGTCTGAGTTACGGTCGGCTCCTACAAGTTGTGAAGCCTCAAATGTGCGTGGGTGTACTTTATTAAATAGCTTTAGAGGCATTATCGACTTCTACTATTCAATTTTTTTCGTTGTTTTTCCGTTATGTTATATCTATTATTGGATAGAATACAATAATAGGATAAATATAAATAACTGTTAAAAAGTGAAGCAAGTCCTAGCGTAAGGGCACTAAGTATTACTGTAAATGCGACTGGTTGTGAGATCCCCACTAGAGGAATATCTTCATTCTGGTGTACATGAACATAGTTTCATCATGAACATTTCTTCGCTCTGGTGTAAAGGCAAAGCGCGGCGTTGAGTTCTGCAATCACTCAACACGCAATGCCTTCATAACTCAGCGAAAAGTGGTAATTTTAAATTCCTTTTACATACATAGATAATGCTCACGTTTGTGGATCACGTTCGTACGGAAAAACTTTCAAGACATGCCCCTAAAAGGATCGTAAACTTCGCCAGAAAATACATTTACTTTAGCAACACGCGATACCGACATAAGAATATATTATTATGACCTAGTATACCGTTTTCTTCTGAATTGTATGTTTTTAACATTTAATTATTAAAATAGAATAAAAGTCTGTCATATGCCGATTCTCTATATGTACTTTTGTTATCGTGGTGACATAGTATGTAAAAAAATAGGTTCAAATCTTAATATTTTGGTTGGTTGGTTGGTATGTAATATTACAAAATATATAGTCGTATTAAGCCATTCGATATCGAGTATCTTTATATATATAGATCAAATAAGTAATAAAAAAATATCCTATACAAAAAAGATTGTTTGTTTTTGAGACGAGCTTCAAACATTCATTGTATCTTATCTGAAATACTAACAAACAGAAGCAATCACATTAGCGAGTCAATAAAAACATTGTAAATTTTTTTTTTTTTTTATGTACGCTGTATTCCGTATATAGCTGGGTAAGCAGAGGAATCCTATGGTTAAGACGCTTCGTTCCGATTAAGAGTAGCCCCGTTCCCCACTTTTCACCGAATTGAATGAGTTTTGAGAACGACAATGACACGCTTTGCCTCGGGCACCAGAGCCAGGAAATGAAAATATTAAATATTTCATTTCCTCGAGTGGGAGTCGAACAGCGATGAAAGATAACATGGCGAGGCAATTAAAAAATATACACATACTATTAGAACACTTAAGCTTTAAGTTATAAATTAATAATAATAATTATTATTAATAGTAAAGAGAATTAACATCCAAAATATGTAGTTTTCAACATTTTTCTTTTATTAACATAATAAATATATCTGAATTAATATGGCTCCTTACGAAAAATCAAATGAATCTCCCTTAGGACATTCTCATTACTTTGTTGATTGTACAACACACGCAATATAAAACTGACCGTGACCTTTCCCAGTTTTATTAATCGGTAGAAAAGTTTAATGGCGTTTAAAACCATAAGACATAAACCCTTAATGTCCCAAAGGCTTTAAATTTATTCGTTATCTATACAATGGGAAAAGTTTCCCTCGTAAACCCTTGGGGCTTCTTGAATATTAAAAGTTATATTATCCATTCATATTTCATATAAAGGAAGAAATTTCCTTTGGGTATACTATTATATATATGTTGAAAGTAAAAGATAATGATAGAATAAAATATAATTGTTGCACTTTTTGTCTAGGTACGATTTTATTTTGTTAAAACAACACGACATTATTTTTTTATCGTTCTAGTTATATTCGCTAATACCTAGTATAAACATAGAGATTAGAGAGAGAGAGAGAGAGAGAGAGAGAGAATAGAGATATATCTATAGAATGAACGCACGTATTTTGGTATCTATTTATACCATACTATTTTAATGTTATATTTTATCTGTTTTGCACTTAGCTGTTAATATCTTTATAAAAATGTATGTTTTTAAATAATGTCATGTTAAGTTGTTAAATTGACTGCAGGTTCTATGTTTACTAATTTAATTTAAATTTACCCAAAAATATGCAAACTTATTACAATGATAAAATAGAGATTTCGTATCGTACTAAAAAATGTCATAACTTAAAAATTCCTGCAATATGCAGGAAAAACATTGCATCTACACGATAAATTTTGTTGTTACAAAATTACGAAAATCTTTGATTAGGTAACTATCATTCCTGGTAAGTGTTTCTCTGTGAACATGATAAATTACTGATATTATGAATAATATAAAGAAGAATAGTAACTTACGTGTCAGACTGGCAGCAGCACACCGAGTGGAAGGTGGTGGAAACAGCAAAGAGGAGGCACAGCGCCAGCCCGTACACTACTGCGGCTATCGCTTGGGGAGCGTTGATGGACCGCGTCAGCAACTCGCGCGCACCCAACGATGCCGGTGCGACGCAAAGCGCATGTGTGAATACATTTGCTATGTTTTCCACCTGGATTGAACGATTTTTTAATATTTATAGAATTATAATATTACACATATTCAGAATAATAAGGATTAATATTAAAAAATACAAAATAAACTTCAAGCCGTATCACGCATATAGCAGAGTAGACAGAGGGAACCACTTGCTTGGCTTGGTTGGCATGGTTCCCTCTGTAACACTACGGTCCCTACTTTTCCAAACGAAGTCCTGTGCATATATTTTTTTTCTTCACGGGTTTTCTCCGCATTTACGTATGTACCGTTTTCTCATTGACAATTCTTTTAAGGAGATCGCGTTTTGAATGGCGGAATTTAGCACCACTTTGCCGATTGAATGCGAAAATAATTTAAATCCGGAGGTACCATACAATATTATATTATGCATCTAAAATAATTCTAAAAGTTATTAGTAGTAAAATATGAAAGAATCCTTCGAATCGCCCATCTTTTCAAAAAAGTGAATGAATGACTGTGAACTGTGTGAATGAAGACTATTTATTTTGATAGGAACGAATTGCCTATTGGCAGTAAAATAACATACTTTTTTTTTAGGAAAATGAAAAGGTTTTCTGTGTCGTAGAAATAGCATGCAGATTATTATTCATAGATTAGAATTATATTTTATTTCTTAAATAGCAATGTATTTAATTTTTGAATATTCTCTACTTAAATACTGCTATTTATCTATAAATACTGCAAAATAAAATTTTGGTAATCAAAAATCTTGAGATTAGATTAAGGATAATTTATATTAATATTATCGCAAAAAAAGAACAATACATATTGTTCTTTTTTTGCGTGCGCTATTAGCATGCGCTAATTAGCAAAAAAACATGTATTAAAATATGTATGTTTTTTTAACGGACAATATGTTTAATGATAAATAAGTAATTAATATTCTACTGTTTTATTTAAATCGAATAATATTACAACAGAACATTTTATAATAAAGTAAAGATTTCTTTATATAAATATGTGTAACTTTTACTTTCTTTAGTACTATAATTTTACCAAATATAATTAAGCCCAAAAAGCGACAGCTGTTAACTAATCCGTTTAGAATAAAAGTTTTAAAAATAAACATATTGATTCTCGGTTTGTAATAAATTCGTCACTTACCGTCGTTGGAACATACGCCTTGTTCGATGAAGCTCGTTCATTCATCCATTTCACCGATTTCATCTTTTCCCATGGCAAATCACAATGAAAATAAATTTTGCTCTGAGTAAATTTTGATTTAAATTTCATTATTATCACAGAAAATAAGCTTACAACGTCGCCCATCGTANTTATATTATGCATCTAAAATAATTCTAAAAGTCATTAGTAGTAAAATATGAAAGAATCCTTCGAATCGTCCATCTTTTCAAAAAAGGGAATGAATGACTGTGAACTGTGTGAATGAAGACTATTTATTTTGATAGGAACGAATTGCCTATTGGCGGTAAAATAACATACTTTTTTTTAGGAAAATGAAAAGGTTTTCTGTGTCGTAGAAATAGCATGCAGATTATTATTCATAGATAAGAATTATATTTTATTTCTTAAATAGCCATGTATTTAATTTTTGAATATTCTCTACTTAAATACTGCTATTTATCTATTAATACTACAAAATAAAATTTTGGTAATCAAATATCTTGAGATTAGATTAAGGATAATTTATATTAATATTATCGCAAAAAACATGTATTAAAATATGTATGTTTTTTTAACGGACAATATGTTTAATGATAAATAAGTAATTAATATTGTACTGTTTTATTTAAATCGAATAATATTACAACAGAACATTTTATAATAAAGTAAAGAAATAATATGTGTAACTTTTACTTTCTTTAGTACTATAATTATACCAAATATAATTAAGCCCAAAAAGCGACAGCTGTTAACTAATCCGTTTAGAATAAAAGTTTTAAAAATAAACATATTGATTCTCGGTTTGTAATAAATTCGTCACTTACCGTCGTTGGAACATACGCCTTGTTCGATGAAGCTCGTTCATTCATCCATTTCACCGATTTCATCTTTTCCCATGGCAAATCACAATGAAAATAAATTTTGCTCTGAGTAAATTTTGATTTAAATTTCATTATTATCACAGAAAATAAGCTTACAACGTCGCCCATCGTATGTATTTATAGTTACTTAACTTGAAAGCTAAATGGTCATGAGACCAACATTAACACTTTTAATCTTATAATGAAATTAGCACTCATGATCGTGATTTAAAATTACATGTTTTGTTAAACTTTTAATAGGATATTTCATTTCAGCAACACCCCAACGTTCACCCAACTCACTTGACAATCTTCAACAACCGAATGCAGATTGACACAAAGTATACCTAAATAACAATTTGACAGATTGTGAAGGACAATGAAGGGGAACCAACTGTTAGGAGATAGCTTTGCAAATCAATGTATCGAATTAAATAATAACGATTTTTAAGTTGAAAACCCAGTTGGCTTAATATTATATTGCTAAACTGTTAAAAAAAAAAGTTTTGTGATAAATTTTGTACCATATAATGAAAAATTGTGTATAACAATTTAGGGGAAATATTTATTATGTTTAATATTATCATTTCAATTAAACAATTATATCTATATTGTAAATAATATTTCTAAATTATTTAATACGTTAGAGAGTTTCAACTGTAAATCTTTCTATTTAATTATAAGTAAACCGACTGACAAGTGACAGTGATAACGCAAAATTACTTGCAAGTAAAGCCAGAGTCGATGAATCGATTAATATCGATTGGAATTTTAAGTAACAAAAATCAAATATATCATGAAAGAGTTTTGTTATTCTTATTTCCAATTTTTGATAAAAGCAAATTAAAAGCTCTTAAACATTAAATAAAATAAAACATATATAATGATAATAATGTAACGTTGTTGGTGCTAATAAGTCGATCTTTTCAATAAAAAAAAAGTTATAAAGGCGCCGTATCATTAAGGTGTGCTTATTTTGGGGTGGCTTAATTTTTTTTAAAGTTCTACTTTCGTTATCTGTAAAATAATATATCGGTTTTACTACAATGTTTGATTTTGGATATTGATATCGATATATTAAGTTAAAATCGATATATTTTCAAAGAGCCTAGCTGTGATAATTATGTAAGTATACATAGCACGATAGTTGTGGGTTCGATCCCATTCATGGGAGTTAATTATCTCATTTCCCTGTTCTGTTAAATGATGCGAGGCATAAATAATATTTTGTTAGCCATGTGAAGTGTCTTGGTACTGGGTTTCTATCAGAGTATAGCTTAAAACTTAGATATGAACACTCTTGTCACTAAATTTAGAAAAAGGCAAAGAAGAGATTAATGCACTTCCTATTCAAATAAGAATTATTAAATTATGATAGTTGATGATAGAATTCATGAATTCTATTCTGGGGTATAAAAGAGAGTAGATATATAAGTATATATCAACATATAAAATCTTTATTTAATATAAATAGTTTCACCACCCCTCAGTTATTATTTCAGCCTTTTTACCCGCTAGCTGGTAACAGGGAGACCCAAAGGATATTCATGATAGGATTAGTCTTGTATTGTTCAGTCTATAGTTTCTGCCTATGTCATTGTTGCTTGCATGTGGTACAAGACTTACCCACTGAGCATCATCTAATTTGTGGCCAGCAGTATTTAAGAAAAAGACAAGAGCATAATGACTTAACATACTGAATAGGAAACTTAGAGCATTTAAAAGTAATTATGTAGATAAAACTATATTATTTTTATTAATATTCAAATAAATTATTTTATTAATATTCAAAACTTTATTAAATAATTCTATTTAGAAATTGTTTTCAAATATTTGTAAAAGTCTTTTTATTTCTGCTATCCTTGCAGCTTGAGCTTGAACTGGAACCATAGCCTGTGATACCTCTTCTCCTTTTGCAAGAATAGTATACATACTTTTAATGTTATTATCCATTGCATCACAGGTTTTTCCAACTGCATCTCTATATACTTCCATGTTTTCTGCGGTTAACGAAGAATTAGAATGTAAAATGCTAGATAAATTTTCTATTAAATTATCAACTGATTGTGCTATCTTCTGTGCTTCATATTCTAGATCATTTAAGACTGTTATATCTATTTGCCCTATTTGTGGAGCTAGAATTTGCCTATATAACTTTCCAGATGGGGTACTTGATCTAGATGCACTAGAACTTCCAAAAACTGGTGTTTCACCTCTTTTAGCAATTGGGCTTGATAATTTAATCTTAAACTCTAAATCATCAGCCACATAATGTGTCATGTCACCTTCATAACGAACATGACCATCAATATTTAATGGTATTTTTCCTTGTTTCCGATTTTCTGATGGAAGGTCATAGGGTCTAGATGGCCCTGGATCTCTGTTTTGTTCCTCATTACTATTACCATTATCTGAATGAAAGGATATTTCACTATATGAGGCCGTCATTTTTGATGATATTTCCTCATCAATATCAGCTTCTGCATCTTTATTTGTCTTATCTTCGGAAGCAGTTTTACTATTTTCATGTAAAGAGACTGATTCCTGATTATCAGACATTTTAATATATTCGAAACTATTCGAAAAACTAAATTATACACAAATATAAATATAATACCTAAAGACAACCTCTGGTATTATTTACAATATCCACATATTATTATAAGATAAATTATTAACAGTTAACACATATTGACAAATAATCACATTCACATTTATATCTGATTGTTTTGGCTCATTCGGTTTTAAGCCACAGATTATTAATATATACTTTATCTACCTACAGAACCGTATTTCTGTTACAAATTTACCGTACGGTACCGGTATTGAAAATGCATTTATTTTACAGTATATATGCAGTTACATAGGGTGCAGGGTGGTGAAACTATTTATATTATAGTCATAAAATTAATTCATGATAAAATTTCGATTGGTTAGTTACTTAATTATTTAAAACGAATAATCATACATATACGAAAGTTATTTGATTAACTTGACGGTATTAAAAAAATATGTTTATTTTTCAACACTACAATTACCGTGGATGATGAATTATAAGTGGATTTTGTTTTTGAATAAGTGATATACATATCTATGTCAAATAATATTTTTATGTCACTTTTAATACAAAATATCATTAATTATATTTTTATTTATAATTGAAATAAAATGTGCAATGACGACTATGGTAAATTGTCTATAATATGATATAAATAAGATTTTTTATAAATTGGAATTTGTGGTGCAAAGTTACCGTACGGTACCGTATCTACATTTATTTATTTTTTTGTACATCATTTTTTTGTTTATGGCTGGCACCACCATAATTACTTTTGATAATTCAAGGAATGTCAAAATTGCGGGAATATTTGACGTTTGTCAATAAAAACATCACAAACGTGAAAATTGAAATCGTAAAATGTATAATCTATGGTGAAGTCGTATAGAAATAATTTTGATGGGTAAAATATTGTAGTTATAGTTAGTGTTTAATGAAAAATATATCTTAGGTGAGGTAAGAGATGTGTAATTATTAATTTAATCAACGAATTCATTGTTCCTTGATTCATTGTGAACGTAGGAACATTGCGAACATCCGTTTAACATGGCGCTCTAACGACATGTGCGGAAGATAACGCTTGTCCTTTGTCGTCTTACAATCTATTTCAAGCTCCTAGTGCGGCTAATATTTTGTTTTTTAATTCTATATAAGATTCTTAACTTGTTACATAATCTATTAGTAAGCTTGAATGTAATATTACGACATAACTTGCGGGCATTGCAATGGTGAAAACCCGACGTAGTAACGGAGAGAATGGGGAGGTTGATGAAGGAAATTATTCAATAAACGACGTTGGCAGTGTCTCTGATGAGAAGGTGATACATTCTAAATGATTTTTACGTATCTCTTGGCAATGCACCTTAGCTTATGTCTGAATGGTGGTCTCCATGAATGCCAACTTCCTGTCCCCATTTTCCTCTCCAAGTACTTCTAAGAGTGCATGTAATTGCATGTGCTTTATAATTATTGGTCGTAATACAAGATTGTAATTTATTATGAGTCATGCACTTTTTAAAAATCTAAATTTTAGTCTGAGCCTGAGTCTGTGTTAACAAAACAGATACAACTATAATCTTTTTCTAATTTTGATTTAAAGCTGTTGAAATATATTTATTATAAACTCTGCATGTAATGAGCTTATATTTATAAATCTTGTTATTGGTTTCTAAATAGAGTTAATAAAGTTTTACATTATAAAATTATGTTCTGCTTCTGTGTTTTAAGCAAATTTCTTAATGTTACAGTAGTTTTATAAATAAAACACAACAACAGAAAAATATTGATTATAATTGGAATACTACAGCTATTATAATACATTTACAAGACTTTGTTACTTCAAAGAAAGTGGTGATAAATGTATGTAATTTAAACAATTTTCGGAATATTTTGTAGGCTTCAAATTGGTCTCAAAGGGAGTTGAGGAGTAGTCAATATAAGGTGACTAGGAAAATACAACGGTGGCCAACCAGATGTGAGTGATGACACTATGTTTAGTGTTTTAATTTTGTAAATGCCATTCTGAAATTATTTTCCACTATTGTTTTGTAGCATATAAATAACTAAATTTAATATATAATAAAAGGAGTTGAATGTGAAGTCTCATATCATTAACACCACCACAATACCATAGCCCACATTGGAGCATAAGTGATGGATTTTACACAGACGTATCACATACCATATACATTCTGTTTTTATTACCACTCATTTTTTGAGACATTATGTGTTGCTTATTTGAGTTCCGCCACTCAACCATGCCTCCAGAATTCGGCGGCAGTGGGGAATGGAGTGTCTTAACACTAAATTCCCTATTCATACCCTGCTGTGTGTGGAATACAGTGTGAAGCTGATTTTATGTGTTGAATGGCAGAGTTATACACCCTGCTTTTTTCTTATTACTGAAGTAGGAAATTAATGGGATAGGTTTAAATGGGAGTGGAAAATAATTCTTTCCTATGTGTGGAAATTAAAAACTCAACCATTGTCACAAAAGTTGTCCATGTAACATGATGGTCTGACAGATAAATATTTTGTTCATAATATGACACAAATCATACAAAATGTATTTAGTTTTAATATTGTTTTATTTTCTAATAGGATAAGTTTAGATTTCGCATACAAAAAGAATATATTATTTTCTAATAGTTAAGTTTTGATTACAATTTTGTTTTTAGACAGCCGCAGCAGACTTCGTGCAATCAAAATGCCTAGATCTATAATGTTTCCAGAAAGTGATACTGAGCCAGAAAAATATTCAAGGAGGTACAGAGTTCTCACTATATATTCTTACAAAGGCACAAGGGTGTGACTGCAACATTGTGGTTGTGGGTTCGATCCCCACCCAAGGGAATAAATTAATATTTTTAAAATTAATATTTTTTCTTGTAAAATTTATTAAAATTTATTTTTCCGTATCTTCGCTCTGGTGTCGAGGGAAAGCGCGAGGTTGAATTCCACCACTCAACACACAATGCCTCCAGAATTCGGTAGAAAGTGGGGAAACGGAGTATCTCAACACTAGGTTCCCTCTGCCTACCCTGCTGTCTGCGAGATACAGCATGAAGCTGATTTATTTATTTATTTTAGATCACGTCAGGTCAGGGTGTTTTTTGCTGACGAAAACGATACAAAGAACAGAAGTATGAAAATAAGGCGCAACCGTGGGCCTAGAAAGAATTACATGGAAGACAGTGAAGATAAACCAATACAACATAGTAAGTTTTTGTATTAGAAGTATTATTACTTGCCAGTTGTAATTATGATAAGGTCAATTGGTGAACTAAGATTGTGAACTATGGCTATCATGGAGCAATGGCACATCGAGTCACTGTAAACGAGACGGTTGTGGGTTTGATTCCAATAAAATTTAGATTTCCTATCTGCTCAAAAGATAAAGCTCAGCGTTGGGTTCCGCCACTCACGCAGTGGCTTAAACATTCGGCGGAAATCTCTAGCCTCTGCGGATATCTGTACAAGGATTTACCATGAAACAGAGAAAAAAATATGATTACTAATATTTTGATTAATTAAAATAAAATATGAATATACGGTGTTTTTGTGCATCATGCACAGGGGTAAAAATAGTGGGCACATCAGAATATCTCATTTTAATCGAACAATAATTCATCCCTTTTCTAATATATGCAGCAGTAGCTTGGCAATCCCCATATAGGCTTTTAAACGCGGCTTCGCCCATTTGGACTTGTTATATTACCGCAATTTACACAATTACTATATGAACATGGATTCTTAAATTATTCAAAAATGTGATGAGTGTGATTGTGTGCATGTACAATATGTCATTGCAGTATTTTTATTATTTGAGTAGCACACTAATATATATATATATAAACTATAACAATTATTACCATAGATGATTTTTTTATTTATAGAATATATAAAAAGATATTTCAGATGTGAGGCGCAGTTGTCGTAAACGTAAGCTTCTCCACCACAATTTCAACGAGAGTTGGATTACGAATGAATTAAAAGTGAAGGGATATCCTGATTTGTATGGGTTCCCCGGTACCAGCTCCTCAGATGAATTCTCTTCAGGAGATGAGGCCAGAGAAACTAAGAAAATTGTAAGCAAAATTGTATTGTTTTTGACTTTTGGTTATTTGATTACCTCTTTCTGTGTTTGGAATACAATATTTTTTAAAAATATTTTATTTCTCTTGCCTGTGAATAAAGTGCGACATTGGTTTTCGCCACCAACTATAATGGATTTTCGAAGACAATCTTGGCTTTGCACAATTATGTGGGCTATATTAGATATGCGGAGCTGAACTCTACTTGACGGCGTCTATAAGACAATGACAAAGGCAATAATAATATACAAACTTAGTATATTATTGTTGCAGTTATAACGAGGAATTGCCTTTTAGCTGTAGCATTTCTAGGTCGATACGATATGCTCCTTCAAAAAACGAGTCTATCACTTATTATTACGTGGCCCATAAGCTCGTTTGCCTTGTCTTTTCCATTAAAAAAGCGGCAATACATATTCTGCGCAAGTTTGAAAAAAATGCAAAAATTTTATATTGTTTCTAGACTCGTAGCAATGTCCCAACAAACACAGATGAAGACACACAACTCTCGAGGAGAAGAACCTCTGCGAGGTTCACAAAATTAAAGGTAAATTAGAAAAAAATACATGCTTTACTAAAATCGAGTCTAGTCTGGCGCAAGTCTGGCGCAAGTCTGTGCGTTGAATTCGATCAAAAAGCGGAGAACAGAGTGATTTGACACCAGTTTTCCCTCTGTAGGCTACAGCTTGCACTACTTGCATATGTGGAATAAAATGTGAAGTTAAAATAAATTATTTCTTATCTTTTACAGGATGCATCTGATTCAGATTCAGATGATGGTAATAACCAAACTGTAATAGAAAAGAAACCCGCAGAAACAAAACAGGTGAAAGAGGATAATGACAAAATGGACATTGAAGAGACAGAGGCAAAGAAAGAGCAAAAAAATGAGAATAACGAGAAAGATGAAGACCAAGATAGTACAAGGTTTGATGATACTTAATATAGTATGTTAAAGAGATGACAAGATACTTGTGATGTGATGATACTTGGCACCGCGTGGTGTTGAGTTCCGCCACTCAATAACTCGAAATTTTGACGGAAAGTGGATATCAGAGGTTCCCTCTACCTACCTTTCCAATTGCTTCAAAATTCTTTTAAAAAAAATACCTTTCTTACAAATGATATATAAACATCTTATAATAAATACCCACAGTAACCAAGTCCCGGCTCGCTCCACCAGGCGGAGAGGGAGGAGAATAAAGAAAAAAGTTGACAGCCATCAAGAGACTGGTGAGTCTATATTGTATGTATGTTAGAATTAACTAGAGTATTTTTATTTTTAAAACCTGTGTAAAACATGCATGATTGAGAATTTTGTTATTAGTTTTATGTCAATTGACAGAAGAAATAAATAATATTATTTTATATTTTTCTTTGTACTTACAATACATATATCATCTAATATGTTTATTTGGGAGCATTAAAAAATTTTTTATTTTTATGTTTCATTTTTGTACTTATTGTAGTTGTTAATACTATTATTATACGTAAGAGTAAGTAAGTACGTTAAGAATATAAAGGGTACTAGGGTGAAATGAACATTAATTTATAGTATCGTCATCATCATCGTCGGAGTCGAGCAGTGAGCTGACTAGGCGAACGAGGCCTCGGCGGTCCGCCCGCGCCCGCCCCGCGCAGCCCGCTTTCGTACAACTCACGCCCAGGGAGACCCGCACTAGAGGTAAATACTGCTTTTCGAACCTTCTGCACTTCGGTACTTTTGTTTTCTTGTCAGTCGCTACTTTCGGTATCCTTCACAAGTAAAGTGCGGTCGAATGAGTTGTATCTAACCTGAAGGTAGCGGTATATGGCTGCGTAGATCTGATTTTTGGGATTTTACTTCCTTCTGAATATATATATTTTAACTGTTTGTGATAACTTGTTTTTTATTTTGTCTATGTGCTAAACTAACAAGCTTGCGTCTTGCGTCTTCTTTGTTCAGCTCGCGCCTAAGGAGACCCATCCTATGGGTAGCTAGTGTTCCTTGGTACTTCTGCTACTTCTGGTACTTTATGTTATGGTGTTCCATTGTTCAGTTGCTGCAGTAGTTCCCATTATCATGCTTCCCTGGTTACCACAATTAGAATATCACAATATGGTAGAAGAGTCGTGGCTACCGGAAAGTGGACCTTCTGAACTTTTGTGCATTGCGCACTCGGGTAGAATATAATCCAAAGAAAGAAAAATTCTAAGGTTGTCTATAAAAAATATATTGTAATACGATCTTTTGATATTTTATTTCAAATTATTTTATATAAGCTTAGATTTGTTTTCTCACTCACCCACTAAACTGTGATATTGATTTTTAGTAGGAAATGCACCTCGAATTCACCAAATACAGAAACAGAATACACTAGAAAGTATACTAAATAAATACCTAATAACTATTTTATCTCATTGTTTCAGGTAAAAAGTTTACATTAAGAAAAAAACCGTATAGCCTAAGAGAAAGAAAACCAAAGTTACTTCGTAGGAAAACAATAAGATGTTAGTGTTTTTTTCTATTAGTCATATAATTAATAATAGTGTATGTTTTATATAATTATATATCAATTTCACGCTTTTTAAGCAAGGTGGGCAAGGTACAATGCTATGACAATCCATTCCTCACTTTCTTTCACACTCATTTTGAAGAGACTGAATTTTGATTCGTAGAAAACTGTGTATTACCAGGGCAGGGAGATTAAAATAATTTGAAAATAGTTATTTATCCGAGTGGGGATCAAACCCACAACTCTTGCTTTTATACCCAGGTGTTAGGCCGCTGCGCCACGGCCGCCTCAAATATTCAAAATTGAAAAAGACTTATATCCACATTATCGCTGTGGTTACCAAACGGAGCGCAGCCATTCAACACGCAATGTCACGAAAATTGGATAGAAAGTGGGGAAAGATGTGTCTCAGTATTAGGTCCCCTAAACCCTCTGTAGTACATTTTATAAAAATAAAAACATATTATACATTTGAAAATATTTCAGCGCAATCTCCCTCAAGCAGCAGCAGCAGTAGTAGCACCACCAGTTCCGATACAGAAGAAGATCTTAATGTTTCTATGAAAAATAAAACTAAGGGAAGGTAAGAATAACGGCGGTATTTGAAATTCTTATAAGATAGATCTTTACTTTTTATTGTTAGTGTAGTTTATTTGAAATTGGTACAAATTATATTTTGACTGACAGCGAAATACGAAATGTTTTTAACTCGGCTTCGCAAGTGGAGTTTGGGGCCTTTTAAGTCTTGTCACACTGCATATTTAGCAAAAATATAAAATATTATATTAAGGATATGCATGCTTGCAGGAAGTATAATCACACATAGTTAATTTTAAAAATTCTATAAACAGCATCCATTTCAGTAGCATCATACGTTTTTGTAAGCAAAGTATCACATGACCTTGAATAACCTTGAACTTTACATGAAGTATTTTTACCAATACAATAGCCTAAAAGGTTTGGAGGATTTACAGCAGAGCAGCAGAGAGTCCAGGTTTTGTCAAAATTGCGAAAATTATCTCACTTATGAGTTGAGTGTTTTTTTTTTAATTAGGGACCTTAGGATCCAATTGAGATACTATGCAAAATACATTTCACAGGAATGTTTGTTGCATATTTGTGTGAAAAAGATAGATGAAGTTATAAAGAGAAAGTGGGACAGCTACAGAGAAATGAGATTTTTCTTATTGAGTTTTTAACGATAAAATATATTTATAAATGAAAAAGTAATTAATGCATATTTATTATTGCAGACAAAAATCTAAGTCTACAGACGACAAGAAGACTGATAGGGCGTTGAGGGATATACAGCCTATAGAAGTTGATGGCAGTGTGAGGTTTTCGTCAGTAAGTTCTATTTGATTATTGTTCTTACACCATATATTGTTATTTATTTAAAAAAGCAAAACAAAGTGCAATGCCATGCCATGAGAACTACATTTTTTCCAGTAAAAAAAAAAAACTTTATTGCACAAGATACAGTAGTCTCTTACATGTAATAAGATACCATAGTTGGCGGACGCTGCACAAAGATATTTTAGTTATATATCATACCCACATACACACACACACACACACACACACACACACACACACACACACACACACACACACACACACACACACACACACACACACATAAAAAATATATATGTATTATATATATACTAGCAGACGCGCGCAGCTTCGCTTGCTTATTTAGGCGTGAATTCTAATAAGCCACGAAACATGTTCAATGAAATAATTTTAAGAGTCTAAATTTCAAATTTTATAAAAATTGCTGCCGATTTAAAATAAAAACTATACAAACTTTCAACCCCTTATTTGGGGATAATTCTAGAAAACGATGAAACACTTGTTCAATTAAATGCTTTTAAAAACTAAATGTCAAATTTTATAAAAATTGGTGCTCATTTAATTTTTTTTCCATACAAACTTTCAACCCCTATTTCACCCCTTTAGGGTTAAAATTTTTCAAAATCCCTTCTTAGTGGATGTCCAGATTACGAAAGTAAATATCTGTCTAAATTTCACGTTTCTACGCACAGCGGTTACGGCTGTGCGTGCGTCTTACCTCAGTCAGTGAGGACAAGTCCTTTTATATATATATATATAATACATATACACATACATACAAACATAAATAAAGTAATATACATACATACATAATATCAGTAAAATCTGTACATAGACTACAACGACAGGTAATATCTTTAAGACGGTGCTTGAAAATGTTGATAGATGTCGAGTGCCTGATGACCCGCGGTAGCTCATTCCATAATTTTATCGTCATTACGGTGAATGATTCACCATAGCACTTGGTGCGACATAATGGAACCTCCAATACATTGTCATATTTAGAACGTAGATTGAGAGACTGAGCGGGAGCCCAGGAAAGTAAATCTTTGTTTGAGGTATGAAGGAGTTAAAGGGAGATACAAGATAGAGTATAAAAGGACGAGTGCATGATAATTGCGACGATGTTTCATGGTCAACCATTTAAGTCGAACTCGATATTCGGTAATATGATCATATTTCCTAAGTCCAAAAATGAATCGGATTATTACGTTTTGGAGACGTTCGAGTTTATTCAGTAACTGCTGTTACAAATCTAGGTAACAGGAATCTACATAATCCAGTATAGAAAAAAGAAGATTGAGCTAATGATATTTTAGTTTTAAGCGGCAATACATTTTTCCATCTTTTTACCCTCCCAATATCAGCAAAGGTCTTGCGGCTTAAAGCCGCTATTTGAGGAACCCATGTCAGAGTATTGTCCATCCTGATACCTAGATTCTTCACACAGATACTAAACTCCATCTTGCAATTATCAAGCATTACGGAAGGAAGTAAGGAGCAGTAATTTTGAAGAGTTTTTTTGCGTTGCCGAGGATACACAACTGCGACTTGCTAGGATTTATGGACAGGCCATATGATTTGCTCCAGGCGTTAATGTTAATAGTGCTTAAGTTAAAATTGACACGCCGTATAGCGTTAGCAACCGCCGTAGTCGTATAAATCTGCAAGTCGTCAGCGTAAAGATGAAAGGACACTGTCAGCAGTGGAGTTAAAGAGTTTATGAAGATGGAAAAGTAACGGAGAAAGTACACCACCCTGAGGTACCCCGGCACTGAATCGATAGTATGAGGACTGTTTGTTATTAACACGTATGCATTGTTCACGGTCGGTCAGGTAAGAATAAAACCATTCAGTAGCGTTTGGTGATATGTTGATAGATTTGACTATAGATAACAATATGTCGACGTCAATTGTATTAAAAGCATACGAGAAATCTAATAAGGCTAATATGGTAACTTCTTGATTGTCTATTCCACTTCTTGTATCATCGCATACTTTATTGAGAGCTGTAACAGTGCTATGTCCTAGCCTGTCCTGGCTGGTTTTTTATTTAAACAATGCATAATTTATAAATATGATCTAAAATAACATAGCTTTGTAACTTAATACATATAATTATGTCTTTCTAGGTTGGAGGTCTGGAAGAACATATAAAATGTTTAAGAGAAATGGTTCTCTTCCCACTCATGTATCCTGATTTATTTGACAAATTCAAGACTAGACCAGCCAAAGGTGTTTTATTCCACGGACCTCCGGGAACAGGGAAGACATTGTTAGCTAGAGCCTTAGCGAATGAATGCAGCCTAGTTGGTGGTAGAAAAGTAGCATTCTTTATGAGAAAAGGAGCTGATTGCTTGAAGAAATGGGTTGGGGAGAGTGAACGACATCTCAAGTTATTGTTTCAGCAGGTAATGTTGCTTAATGATATCTAAATATCTTGTTTATGTGATTTCGTTTAGTAGAGATATATTCTGTTATAATATTATTGTAAACTATTTCTTTACTTAAAGGCAAACAAAATGAAGCCGTCCATAATATTCTTCGACGAGATTGACGCATTAGCGCCTGTGCGCAGCGTGCGACAGGAGCAGGTTCATACCAGCGTGGTCGGGACGTTGTTGGCTGAGATGGACGGCGTTTGTGATAGGTAAAGTTTTACGATTATAATATTTAAAAAAAAAACTATCTTCACGTCGCAATGGCTTATATGTGTTGTATGTAATTTATTATTAATATTATATGATCATCATCACCTTCATGTCATAATATCATATTTATTTATGAAAAAGGGAATGTTTTGTTAAAAAAATCTTACCATTGTAAAGAAAACTAAATTGGCCTGTCATCTTTAGAAATATATTAGTAATAGATCTCGACAAGCGAGGCTAGACGCTATATTGAATATTGTAATTTTGAGAAAAACTTAATACCATTTTCTCAATATTTAAACAATATTATCAGAGTAGAAGTCGTAATAGATGTAATTTGACGCAGTTGATTCGAGACGTTAACGTATGGTTCGATTCGACTGCGATTTTCTGCTCGGGGCTTGCTGACGATTTTAGTATTATTATATTATTGCCAAATTATATGAAATCCTCGCATATATTGTAGCTTATGTGTTATTATGTGAAATAAGCTAAATTACTGTTATATGTATGATGTTATATGTATAAAGTGTCATGTACTCGTACATTTGTTTAGTACACAACAACTTTCAAATTTAAAATATTAGTAGAATTATGTTTAATATTATTAGGGTAGCATTTTGTTAACATTGAATATATTTTTTTTTGCGGGTAGACACAAAAGTAGATAGACGCGTTTTTAAAAGCTCTGTAATTATTTTATGTAAAAGTTGTTAAAAGTACATATATGTATTGAAATTTTAAATACCTGTGCTTAAGTTGATAGTCACTACACTCACACACTTTTCTACACCAAAATCGTTATAAATATGCCTGTGGAACAACTTTTAAAAAGCATGGAAGAGCTCTCTGCTGTATTTACATCCAGAATTGGTGAGTTTGAAAAGAATTTGTCACAGTCTGGTTCTGTGGTCCCCAATCCCACATTAAAAACCTTGACTGCCGAGTTTAACTGCTTCAAGTCCTTTGTGTGGACAAAACACTTGGTCTTTTAAAGTCTCAGATTGAGCATGTAGTAGTTGGGTTAGATTGCTTGGAGACACAATCTAGGAGAAAAGTTCTACTGTTCCATGGTCTAGAAGAGAATACTAATGAGGATGTTACGGAGAAGATGCTTCAAGTATTATCCAACCATTTCAAGATGTCAGATATCAAGTCCACTGCAATTGAGTCGTGCCACAGGTTGGGTGTCAAAAGAGACTCTGCCCGGCCCATACTTCTTAGGTTCAATAACTGCCAGCTTCGTTCCAGCGTATGGAAGGCGAAAACTAAGTTGAAAGGCACGAAGATAACTGTGACAGAGTTTCTAACTAAACCTCGCCAGGAGGTGTTCACTGCAGCACGTAAACACTTTGGCATTAAGAAATGTTGGACGTCAGATGGTATGGTTGTTATTTTATTGCCAAGTAATTCGACGATCAAGATTTCCTCTCTGACGGAACTCAAACAAGTAATAGAAAAAGGTCCTGTAAAGAAGCCCACCTCTAGCAAATAGTCTGTTTATATCATTTTAGNCTCAGGAGTGCCAATACCGTATTGTAGTGAGGTTAGGAACTTGGGTCTTATAATGGATTGTAACATGTCTTGGGCACCGCATATTAATGCAATCAGTAGGCGCATGCATTTCTCCTTCCATTCTCTTAGGCGTCTCCAATACTTCCTGCCTCGAAAAACCAAAATTATGCTAGCGCAATGTCTTCTTCTTCCAATTCTCGACTATGCTGATGTTTGCTATTTGGATGCGACCGAGGAGCTACTTAATAAATTAGAGCGACTTCAAAATCTCGCCATACGCTTCATTTTCGATCTACATAAGTATGACCACGTTTCTCAACTTCGTGCTCAACTTAATTGGCTCCCAATTCGTCTTCGCCGTTATATGCACCTTACTTTACTTTATCCTTACTTTACTTTTCAAGATCCTTAATTACCACTATTTTCCTGTTTACCTACGTTCCCGCTTCAACATTCTTCCTCGTCCCTCACGTTCTAGGCGGTCGTGCGTTGTTCCGGCGCTCGACACTTTGGAACGATCTCCCCATCCCTATCCAAAGAAGTCCTTCACTAATGTCTTTTAAATCCCAATTGAAAAAACATTTACTCACTACTGTGAACAATTAATTCACTGGATTCAGACAGTTTTTATTTTTTTTTTCGTGTGTAAAACAACCGCACTTCACTTGTTTGTATATATATGTCTGTATATATATATGTATGTATGTGTGTATGTATGTAAGTATAAATATGTATGTTATTTATGTATACTTCTTTATTATCATAAATTTAGGATGTATGTATTTGCTATTATTAATTTATCTAATATTTAATTACAATCTTTAGATGTATCTGTAGCTATTTACGTATTGGAATCATTATGTGTCTTCTTTATTATTATTATAATTTTTAATTTCTTATTTATTTTTCTCTTTGTTTTAAAACTGCACTGTAATCTCTTCCCGCTGTTGGACAGTCATATCCACCTCCTTTGGTTGGCTGGAAGAGATTTCTTTTAGAAATAAGCCCACCATTGTTAACGAATTTTTCAATTTAGTTTTACTTTTATGTAATTTTTAAGTGCAATAAAGTACATATATAATATTTTTTTCAGAGGAGAAGTCATAGTAATAGGTGCAACTAATCGCCTCGACGCCGTAGACCCGGCGCTACGACGTGCGGGTCGGTTCGACCGCGAACTCCATTTCCCGCCCCCTCACGCGGCCGCCAGGCGGGACATATTAAATATCTATACTAAGCATTGGATGCCCAAGCCTAGCGAAGACACTTTGGATCATATAGCTGATGTTACTAACGGATATGGAGGTAAAGGATGGATAGATAAATAATACGTGTTATTACAGTTTATTATTACTTACCACGTGTGTAAAAAAATATTCATAGAAAATAAAAATCATATATCAATTAATGCTGCAGGCTATATTGCATCAGAATAATTGTTTCAATGTAATCATATGTACAGATATACCACATATAAAGATTTCAATTTTACCACGGGGGTGCAAGTAATTTTTTTTGTTATTTAAAGTAATATATTGTTTATATTTATTGTTTCCTTTTATATACGAAAAATATGAGTATCTATTAAGTTTCCAAAATGTATTATTCAATTTTTTTTTCTTAGGATCTGATTTGAAGGCGTTATGTTCAGAAGCAGTATTGAAAGCGCTCAAAAGAGTATATCCACAAGTGTACGACAGTGAATACGCACTTGTTATAGATCCTAAAAATGTAAGTACAAAAATTTTTATTCAATTGAAATTTTATAGTAAATGAATTAAAATTAATACCATTTTTATTTAAAAAAATGTACGGCATAATATTATGTTGGAATTGTGATTTGAGTTGTATTTATCTATTGGGTATTCAATTCTAATGAAGGAAAAAAGTATAAAATGACTTTCTTTACTTTAACTTTACTCGTTGCTTTACCAAATGTAGCAGTAAAATAAATAAAATATTTAACTTCAAATAGATCACATTATAAACACTACAGTTAATTAATGCATCCAGGTGGAAGTAACTCAGAAAGATTTAGAAGCGGCCATGCGGGGCTTAGTTGCGGCGGGTGCGCGTAGTGCCCCGCCAGCCGCTCGGCGTTTACCGCCGTACTGTGCTCCGTTATTGGCCGCTCAAGTAAAGGCGGCTGCGGAACTACTGACTGAACCGACTTTGTCTACTGTTGGCAGGTATTTTTGGTTTATTTATTTATTTTTAGAGGCCAGTCGTGGTGCAGGGGATCAAAGTGTGACTGTAAATGCGATTGATTGTGGGTCGATCCCCAGTCTAGGATATGAATTATTTGTTTAAATTTATATTTCCACTAGTGGGCCCAGACGCGGCTACGCCCGCTTGAACTATACGATTATTTATTAAATATATTTATGAAATTATTTTCGGTTTTCAATAGAATTTGCAAGAAAATATATTTTAATTATTTATAAAATAAGGTTAAAAAGAATAATAAGTGGAGATTTATTATTATATAAAATATCTGAGTTACCGAAATGAAAAACAAAAGCAGTAAAAGTAACTAAAGGAAATTCTTAATATTAGAAAAAGTACCTAAAGTTTGCCGTGCGCGCGTACTAAACATTTTTGTATATTAAATAATTAATAATTTTTGCGAACAATATTAAATAAAATCCTAAATGATTACAATTACGATATTTAAAGTGTACAAACATCGGTATAGAGAACCGAACTGAGATAAATTAATAAGTAGTAGTAGTAATAAGCAGCAAATAATTAAATAAAACTTAACAGCAATTCGAAAATATATAAAAATTTACAAAATCATCAACGTCATCTGCCCGTTCGCGTCGGTCATACTATACCTACCACTCGTAGGCTAGGTCATTCCGAATCACTGACAGCTCCTTAATTATTTATTAAATTGTTCTACAGTAAACCATCTTACGTATAATTTCCATCTAGATGTAGTGCTAAAAGTGACTATTATATTTATTTTCATAAGGATGAATATCAAATTATAGAAATCATCTAATTTTTGTTAATGTATACAAATCTATATCGGCGCGCGCCATGTCTGCATTAAGCAAACTCACTTTGGGTGACGTTTTCTTAAAACAACAAACTTTGCAAGCCGTTGCTTAGCAACGCGTAGCGACCATTGTTATTAACATGGCGGAATAAATTGCATGTCAAATTAATTATTTTAATATATTGGTATATATCGAAAATATTACAAATATGAGGAAAAAAAAAGTATCCTATGTTCATCCCGGTACCCTCAAGTATCTCTATATGAGTATTTTATCACAATTAAATTAGCGGTTTGGGCCTGATTGCGTAAAAGACAGACAGACAGACAGACAGACAGAGTTACTTTCGAATTTATAATATAGGTATGGATTTCTTCGCTCTGGTGTCGAGGTAAAGTGCGGATTGAGTCCCGCCACTCAACACGCAATGCCTCAAAAAATTAGCGGCGGCAAGTGGTGAACGGAGTATCTCAACACTAGGTACCTTCTGCCTACCCCACTCTGTGCGGGGGATACAATGTGAAGCTGATCTGATTTTTTTATACATATGTTTTATACACTGTTCTCCGCACACCGCCTAATTGAATGGCGGAACTTAACGTCGCTCTTTATCTTCTTTTAATCTAATTCACATTAATTTTCTTTCAGTATATCAACACCATGTTCATCCAACGTCCTACTAATAATAGGTCCCTGTGCCGAAACCCATTTAGCGCCAGCTCTCTTAGCCCAACTTGAAAAATGTACAGTACGTGAATTGAGTGTTGCGGCCTTGCACTCCGCATTGGCTTTTACACAGGAACAAGCGCTTATATCAGTTAGTTGTTTTTTTTTATTAAATTGATAAACATAATATTTTAATTTTTAACCAATTTTCAAGTGATATTTTTCACCGTTAGAAAAGAAAAATTCTTGCATAGAAAATGTTTGAAAATATTTAATAATCCAGTTACAATCAAAAAAGTAATTATGATAAGTTGTAATGATTGCATATATTTTATAGCTCGAAAGATCTGTCCTGATCTTATAATGATATAACTTGTTAGTATACCAATTTACTTTAAGGCCTTGTTTCATTAGTTGTTAACGCAGTCACTATACAGCATACCCCGATGTACCCCCCGAATACGGCCTATCGACTAATAACCTATTTATATACGACATGCAGGTATAAGGCAAACCAATAAAATGTATATGTTGGTGCCTCAACGTGAATCTCCCGTTTGAGACTGAGGCATACACCGGGACTGCCTTATAAAGTCAAAATTCAAATAATTTCATTCAAAATAAAAAGTTACAAGCTTAATTTTTTGAATGTCAAACAATTTACAACCAGTTTACTAATGTTAATGCTTCAGATCTGAGACCGGCACAACAAACGAGGCGGGACTTTTTTAAAATCTATTTATACAAATACATATCTAATTATTTGTTTGTTTAATATAAAATGTAATTATGCTGTAACAAATATTCCAGCTGTTCTCGGAGTGCAGACGAGCTGACCGCGGCTGCATCCTGTTCATACGTGACGTCATCGACGTGTGGCGTGCTCTGAGCACCGGGTCGGGTGCGTCGCTTCTGCTGCAACTGTGGAGGTCGCGGGCTGCAGGGGAGGCCACGTTAATGTTAGCTACTGCCCCTGCTGACGAGGAATTGCCCGTGCAGGTCGGTATATAGCAAAGTAGGTAGATCTACAGAGAAAACGAATGATAAGCTGGTTGAACGAGAGAATGATTGAGTCGAACTCATAACTAGTGTTTGTAAATTCTGTCTTGTTACTATGGAGTCTAGTACTAACTGAGTTTGGATGTATTTTTATATTTTTTGGAGGTCATGGGCGTTTGGCTCATAAGAAGCTAAATTAATATTAGCTACAGTACTACACCTGATAACGTAGAATTGCTTTACAGGTCCGTAATTAAATTCAAATTCAAAATATTCTTTATTCAAATAGACTTATAATAAGCAATTTTGAATCGTCGAATGAACATATGAACAAAAAGCTACCACCGGTTCGGAAGGCAGTTCTGCTGAGAAGAGCCGCCAAGAAACTCAACAGTTGTTCTTTTCAAAATCAATGGTACAATCTATTACATTAGTTGGCAGCTATCCTGCATTACATTCAATAGACATTAATTCCATACATGTTTGTCCTCTAAATATTCTTGAACAGTGTAATAAGCTTTACTTGACAGATGAATTAGTTGAGGAAACATAGTGTTGAAACAATACGTCTTCAACACAAAATTACTGCGTGCTTAGTAGTGAAACAGCAAGTATCGCGTGTAAAATTCAACAACGTCCTAATATGATGTGTAGTAAAAATTGAGTCTAGTAATATATAAAAATAGTCGTTATAGTAATTTCAATAGAATTCCCATAAGTGATTCGAACCCACAAATGTCTCTATATTATCTGAACATGCCTTTACAATTATGCATTATGTTAAAAAGTATAATCAAGTTTAAATCAAATCTAACAAGTAAATAAAAGTACTCTATCATATAATTTCTTTTCTAGCTTCAAGAACTGTTTCCAGAGTACAAAGACTGCGTATACAGAGTGCGTGAACCCACCGCCCCTGAAGTTATAAATTTTTTGAAGCCCATCATAACTGAAGCGCCTTTGGAACCTCCTGTTGTAGAGAATAATGAACCGCCACCGCCACTGCCAAGAGGTTAGGTTTAGAAGTTATACAATACGGTCGACGAGTAGTGGCCGCTCTAAAATTAGCTGTGCACATTAGATTTTAGGATTTTGCCTTTACGAAAATGCCTAACTTTAGGCGGCAACGACCCGTGGACCGTAATGAATTTAGAATATTAGTTATTTTTGTTTATGAGCATTATATTATTATAGGCCGTAGTATTGATAATAATGTCGAGTGGAATGCGGAATGTGGAAACAGAGTTTCTTGACACTTAGTTCTTTATATATACGAGTATATGATACATACCGGATACAATGTGAAGTTAAACAAAAAAAGTGTTAGTTAAAATGTATTAGGTATTAATATATTAGGTGCTAGTTATAACTTAAAAGTACATTTTATGCTTATAATTTTTCCCAATATTACCTTTATATTTAAAGGAGTTTTTGTTCAGCTCCACCGCCGCCGCCTCCGAGAGAGAGTAAAGAAGAAGTGGCGCGAAGAAAGAGAAAGGAAGACTACAAGTTGCGAGAATTGAGGATATTCCTGCGTGATATTTGCAGAAAATTAGCTTCAAATAGGCGGTTTTACAAGTTTACTAAGCCCGTGGATTTGGAAGAGGTAATTATGACTGATATATTTTTATTGAGTGATATACATTTTCTTTTGTCATTTCTTTCATTGAACTTAGTTTTTTATGAATAATAAATACTCATATTATATTTCTGTATATGTATTCGTTCATTCAGTCCTTTATTGTTACATTTTTTATCATACAAATGTTACCCTGGGCAGGAAATATATTAGATACCAGTACTTAACTTATTATGTACTTAATTTTTATAGGCGGATTGTGATAATGTTTTACTTGTTCTGAAAAAAATATTTTTAACGATGTTTCAGACTGTATAGATAAAAGTTCAACAATGTTTGATGTTGTTTACCTTCCTTAACATTCTTCCTCGTAAAATATTTTGAGAAATTATAAAAATTCGAGAAAACATCGCCAAATATATAGGATATACGCCAAAGGTTAGGACTAGAACCAAGGAGGGGAAAACATATTTAATACTTTTTATACATTGATCCCGCTCGCCCTCTTGCACTTACCTAAGAAACTTAATGTTGGTTATTCTGTTTAATTTTTTATATTAACGATATAAATATGTGTGTCTTTTTTTATTTAAGGTAACAGACTATCTGGGCATAATAAAACAGCCCATGGATTTGGAAACAATGATGACCAAAGTAGATATGCACAAGTATAACTGTGCTAAGGAATTCTTAGACGACGTAGACCTGATATGCGCCAACGCCTTGGAATATAACCCGGATAGGTATGAGAGTTACTTGTTTACCTTCTGTTTATATGTGGGAAGATGGCATTTTAAATTGTCAATGTTATACTATTCTTTTTACTCTCTATTTATATGTGGGAGAATTTAGTTTTAAATTGTCAATGGTTATATAACCATATGTATACTGGTTTTTTTCGATTAAGAATAAAATTGTTCTTCTTAATAACTTTTGTGTTGTGACATTTCTATGCTTTTCCTGTTGCATATTAGGAATCGGTTTATTATGTAAAAAGAAATTAAAATATTTTTTATACTATGCACAATTTAAAGTTGAATGTTTAACATTTTGATAATTTATTGAAAAAGATCATTCATTTAAATTAATTAATAACAGGACATTAACTATTCTTTTTCATCCTTATCATCATCGTCATCATCATCGTCATCGCTACAGTTTCTTTTACACAATTTTTATGTACATATATATATAATAGTTATACCTAATTAACATTTTTGTCACATTTTTTTCCATATTTCCTGGTGCTTTTCAAAGGGCTAGAGGGATGTGTAGGTATGAACATATTTAACACAATATTTAGTAGTTTTGCGTGAAATATCGTATTATTATTATTATTATGTAAAATAAATATATAATTATGTTATATGTACTGAATTTACATCCTCTAACCTTTTGTAAATTTATAGTACATAAATTATTTAAACTTAAAAAAATATTATTGATATTTTTTGCATGTTAGTTATGAAAATAATGTATGAGTTTTAGTGTTTGCTGGTTATTTTGTTTCATATTATGAATAAAATAGTACTATATAAGTATATATTTTATATTATTTAATGTCATAATAAGATCTTAATACAGATTGATATGTATGGAGTGCTAACTTAACAATACAATATTGCTTTTGTAGCAGTTGAAAATATTTGCAAATTAAACTGACACGTCGTTTCGTTTCGTTTTTATTAATCATTAAGTATGGTTTTTTCTTTAAATTAAAATTAAATAAAATATATCAATTGAAATAATTCAAACATAATGTATTTATATCTATTACATTTTTTATATTTCCATATAATAATTTAATCCTTGCAATTTTTGACCCAAAAAAAAAATAATCTCATTTACAAGACATCATCATATAAACATATTACAAAATATCATCATATAAACATATTAACAAAAATTGTACAAATAATATGGCCGAGCCGTGTCCGTCCTGAAGTGAACTGTAAATGGCTGCGCAGTTTTTGCAAAGTTTTCTTACTCTTCATTATATCTTCCCAAATGCGTATGGATAATGAGCAAAAGTTCAGAACACTTTCACTCAAACACTTTAGGGGCCACGACTCGTCGAACGTACTACTGTAATAATAATCAATACACATTCTATAATACTAAATAATCTCATTGATAGGACGTCGTCGGATAAACAAATACGTCACGAAGCGTGTTCTCTCCGCGACCATGCCCACGCTCTCATAGATGTCGAGATGGACAGCGACTTCGAGCTGGAGTGTCAGGATATAGCGCGGCGACGTCAGGAAGAGGGCGACGCCGACAACGATGTTCCCGATTTTATATATACCGCTTCTAATTTACGTGAGTGTTTCTGTAATTTTGTTTATGTGCTCTTGTTTGCTTTTTTTTTGTTTTTTAGCTACACGTTGCATCCAGCATATAGCGTGGTAACTGAAAGAACTTTACTGTTAAGCTGTTCTGCAC
Organism: Heliconius nattereri; assembly: GCA_013403645.1. Lineage (NCBI taxonomy): Eukaryota > Metazoa > Arthropoda > Insecta > Lepidoptera > Nymphalidae > Heliconius > Heliconius nattereri. The sequence continues at coordinate 618,693 of JAAIXI010000231.1, forward strand.
AATGTCCCTCAAAATTATATGGGGTCTGGGGGACAGAGTGTCTTAAAACTAAATCTTCTCTGCCAGCTATGCTGTGTAAGGAAAGAGTTTTTTTTATTATTAAATTTGACAATCGCAATTTTCTAACAGCCGAAGGTTTCGACTCCTCAGTAAATGACAAAACAGTAAGGACGCCGCAGAACGGAGAAAAAAATGAGGTTCACTCGGCAAAACGCAAGAGAAGGAGAATTAATGCGTGGTCCAAAGGTCTGGTTGTAAAGCGGCAGAAGACTACGCAAAAAGTATATTACATTTTTGTTATATTAAAACTATATTATATTTTATTGCTAGACAAATTTTTATAATTAAATTTCTGACTTAACTGAATGATTTAGATTCTTATGATATGCTTTTGGTAATTCATTATTAGCTTGTGAAATTGGTGATATCTTTTAGTAAAGTTCATGAGATGGTCACATATAATTCCCAAACAAAAAAATTAATAGAAAAAACGAAAAATAAATAATTACACCTGTTTTAATATTGCTCCTTTTTTATTTAGACCTATCAACATATTAGTGGTTTCAATTAATTATAATTTATAAGCTTCATACCAAATATTAAAATGTGTATATCCATTTATTCTAGAACTACAAAGACACGTCAATGGCGATAACAGACGAGGAGTCAAAAGAGAATAAGCCTATAACGTCAACGCCTTTGCACAATGGCTCCTGTAGTTCTTCGGGATCGGACGACGACGCCCCGCTACGTAGACCGGCAAATGATGATTCCTTAATCGATTTTAATTCACATTCACAGATTAATCATGTTATTGAGAGGTATTTGTTATTTTTTTAATATTATTTTTTTAACTTCACACTGTATTCCGTATAAAGCAGGGTTGCCAAAGGGAATCTTATCTTGTGTTGCCTCACAAACCGACAATGCCTTTGTATTTAGCAGTGTAAGTTAATATAGGTGAATTTTGTAATAAGTTACTTCTTTTTCAATATGCTGACAAGTTTGAGATTATAATTCGATAAGGATTACAATTATTCTTCTCTTAAATATCTTTGATGTGCGTTAGCCAATTAGGCCAAATATTCTTATTGAGTTATGTTAAAAATTATGGCTAAGTATAACCTTAGACAGTTTGAAGTTGCTGTAACTTGTGAGTGTTAAGACACACCATTCTTCACTTTCCGTCCAATTTTGGTGACATTGCGTGTTGAACGGTAGAATCAACACCGCGCTTTTGCTACCAGAACGGAAAAAATAACATAATTAAAGATATAATAATTTTCCAAAGACTATGTTTCACTGCGCTACAACAGCTTCTAGATGTTTTTATTATTGCACACAATATTTAGTTTGGTTGTTAATATTTCGTTCAAAGCTTTATTTTTGTACTGTAAATGAAAAAAGTTATATTTAGATTATTGTGTTTAAATTACTGTATATTTTTGTTTTAGTCCTGCCAAGTCTACAGAGAAATCACCAACAAAATCATCACCAAAGAAAAGAAGTTCAGGTCCAGAGGCGTCTAGTGGAGGTGAGTGACTTAGAATAGATTTTATTATACTACGTACTAAAATTTAATTAATTTACTTTTTAGTAATATATAATTTTTTTAACATAGTATGAGCCAAACTGTTCAAGCGCTCTTTGGCAATTAAGCCATACTTTCTTATCGATCTATGTCATAATTGTTATACTATTATAAGTAATAGTATCATGAGTTATGGTACTTTATTTTTTTTCCCTGATATGTATTTAACACTTTAAAATATATTTTACTTCTTCAAATCATCTAAATCTTAGATATTTTTTACATTATGTGTAATGTTAATAAAATACGGCAATATTTTTTCAATATAAATAAATTTAAATAAATATATAAATTGTAATTTGAATAATAAGCATTTCATTTAAATGTGTATTAAATATGTAAGTGTATATTACAAACAAAATTAAAGCTTATAATTTCATAAGATAGTATGATATGATTTTCTGCTTTCACGCATTTAAACGTAAAAATTGATAAACACGTTGATTTTTAATTGAGATCCTCTTAGGACGGGATTTGACGATAATTACAAAAATTGAGAGTTTGATCGCCATTCGAGGCATTTAAATTTTTTAATTTTCCTTTTCTGAAGAGCGCAGCGTTGAGATCCGCGACACAACACGAAATGTCTGAAATGCGACTATGCTATTATTGTGCAGGACACAAAGTGAAACTTGGGTTATAATTCTGTAATATTGACATTTTAGAATTTGTAGATATCTTATAAGTCAATTTCACAAATCATAATAATCATCTTTAAAAATTACAGACGAAGACAAAGTACTGATAAACAAGACTGAATTAGACAACATTCTATACAAGAACGCCAAGGCACTTCGCTCCATTGGTCTGGAAGCCCTTCTGGAATTGTACGCGCAACTATCATCAGCGGTGACATCGCACGCAAAATCGTTCCAAAGGGGGCGTCTACCGCAACATATGCAGGCGATCGTGAATAGGTATTTACAGTGGAGGAGGAAGTAATTTGACAGTTCTTAATGACATCACTAGCAATTGTCAAATCGTAAATTGACGGAAATGTTAAATTGACAGCTCCGTTGTTGTGTACCAGGAGGAGGAGGTAATTCGAGAGTTATGTTAGTGTTGTCAATGTAAAAGGAATTATCAGAAATGTGAAATTGGCAGGTCAGTAACTTCTTTTGTTAGTACTATGCGTTAGTGCGTTAGAGCTGTCACACTGTTTTGAAAAGTTTTAGGCTGCATGAAAACCCTGTACCTACTCATTTTTACGTTGTTTTATGTCTATCTTTTTTTATGGTCACTTTTAATGAAACATAATTGTTTAAAGTTTTGGCATTGCGAAAATAATTATCACTTTTATATTCTATCTGTGGCCATATTGAGTATCTATAGTAATGTTAAAACAGGTAATAGAAGTTACCTTGGCAGTTTGTCTTTGGGTAAAAAAATGATTGTATAGGAAAAAAAATGGTTATTTATGGTGAAGTATGTTTAATTAAAAAATAACATTTCATTTATCCTATTGTATTTATCACAATTATGGTTATACTAATACTTGGGTTGAAGGTTTATATTTAAAATATGGGACTTAAAAGAATCCTAATAAAGGAGACATTTTCTCCTTTAAAATTTATTTTGGCCCTTACATTAGCATATATTCGTTCTACCTCTTCCTGAAGTGGTTTATTTAAGATATTGAGATGAAGACAATATTTCTCATTTAGTGTTACAATGACGTAATTGTATTTTTTTTTTAAAACAAATTAAGTATTCTAATGTGTATAGAAAGACTATTTTACATATTTTGCGTCTTTGCATTATTTTAAAAAGTGCAAATACAGTATGGTCAACAAGTCGTGCCCATCTTAAAGTTTAGGCTTCTTGCACTTTTGCGCATTGTTCTTTTTCGAAGAAAATAATTAAAAATAAGCAAAATTCTAAAATCCAATCTGCGCAGCCATTTACAGCTAAGTTCAGGCTAGCCATGAGTGGCTGACCGTAGAGTACGTCATTGTTGCACAAAACGATTGATGTGTATTCTTTGTTTGGATAATACAGGAGTAATTGTAGTTGTTGTATGAAATATGGCGATACGCCCTAGTATAGGACCTAAGCGTTCCATATGTATTGGTCGTCCATATTATATTGTATAAATGGAAGCCTTCATGTCAAAAGTATAAATAATGTGCACGAAATTAACATTGATTGATGAAGTTTTATTAAATTTCATCATAATTTTTTCTTCTGTTAATATCTTCGGATTACTTTGATATTTGGTAAATTGGTCGTTTTTATTATAATTTGTTAGTTAAAATTTCTTCAATCAATGTTATTTATTAACACAAAATAATAGTCAAGTAAGTGCCGACAATAGTACTGAAATTGTATTCCTAAAACGTGAATTTATTGTCTGTGTCATTCTGTTTAATGGATGTATAATATGGATTGGGCGGTTCGTTCCTTAAAAGTATATAAAAAAAATAAGGCAGGCCTTATCGATATTGTGCTAAAATAAATATCACATTGCTTTGAGGTCGACGTAATGCAGCGGAACATCGACTTACTGCAAACGCAGCAGTTATAGATTAGAACCTCTTTTGAGGGAATGAAGTATTTTCATTTCTTTGCTCTGGTAACAAGACAAATCGCAGCGTTAAGTTCCATTACTCAACACGCTAAATATTTGCACGTTGCATAAGTTTCGTTTTCCCAATATTCATAAATCGCACAGTTCACATTATAATGCCATATTACATGTTAATAGATTAGGATTTTTAACTTTTCCAAAGCCGTCCAAAGTTTTTATTAAGCAAAAAGACCAGTATCATATTCGTAGTAAACATAAAAACATTTTGACAGGAGGCTGTCAGGCAGATTGTATGAACATTCCATTTGTATGGCAAGTGGAAAATTTACTTAGAGAAGTTAATGTTATATTATATGTTGTAGATAAAATACGAGAAGTAAGGTTTTGTTTTGTTTACCGTTTTTAAGTCGATTTGATTTTTTTAAATTTAATTTTCAATATTTCCATAGTTTTAATCGTTTAATTATCCGATATCTCTTTAACAGTTTTTATCGATTTATTATACGATATCACCATAATAATTTTAATAGATTACTTTACTATTTAAGGAATGTAAGTTGATTACCTAAATAGCCAAATTGATTGTCAGACTAGTTGTGAAACTAGTATCAGGACTGTGATAAGTGTGGTGTAAATACATTTCATATTTCATAATAATTATTCGCTTATTTATTTTCATATTGCCATTAGGTGTGAAAGTTTTGAGGGTTTGGTGGAACAATTGTACACACTTTGGATTTTTTTTACATATGGCAACATTAGTTAAGGTGTGTGACTGATAAGGAATGAATTGTTTATACTCAGAAAAGAATAGAAAACCATTTAGTTAAATATATTTTTAAAAATGTATAAAAAATGTGGCATTGTCGTTGTAACAGGACTTGAACCTGCTGTGCTACATTCAAATTATTACGTATTTAGTGTGGAGTAACACCCTAAAAATGTTTAAGATGTTTTAATTAATATAAGCTGTTTTTTTTAATGTAATTAAGCGGTCTTCATACGAGAGAGAAATAGATTATCAAAGAGATATATAAGCAAGTATAGCAATATACCTTTTTTCAAAGTCGCCTTTAAATAGCGCCTATGGATAATTATTACTTATTTTATATATTGAGTTTACGTTGCGCAAGTGGCAAACGAATGCACGTTAACGCGACCGTTTTGGGTTCGATTTCCACTCGGGAGAATGTAGTATTTAATATTTTCATTTCTTCTCTCTGGCAACAAGACGCAGCTCGGTGTTGTCACATATTGCAGACGCCATTCGACGGAAGTGTCTTGATGGGAAAGGAATGTCTTAACATTAGGTTCCTAGATTTTCTCTGCCTACACTGTTATGGAGACAACGAGAAGCTCGTTATTTTATCTAATACATACTATCTTAATAATATCTCGACAGTCTAATCCCGGTAATAATCGTTCAAAAGCTACATGAATTCTCTTATGGACACGTTTTATTTCATTCTCCTTATATTAGTCTGAATGGAGATTGCTTTATTTGTTTCTATACGATTGATATGTTGTTCTATAAAATAGTAAATAACTTACTTATGCTAATATATGCTATATTACCTATATGCTATACTTTATAAATTAAGTAATAATGAAAACGCACTTAAGTGCAGATTCGAATCTCATTTTTAAAAAATATCCCTTCTATAATAGTTCTAAGTATATTAATAAACAATGTTTACGCACAATATAGTATGTCCAAAGTGTGGTTTGCCTGTTTGTATAATACTTGTCTCTTAATGTCATCTTTAATGAATGAAAATGTTAATAACATGAAGGTTATTAAATATATAATTAAATCCGCCATGTAAATTTTTTTTTCCATTTCTTATTTTAAAAAATTGTAACAATACCTACAACTGCCTCAATATGTAAACAATGAAATATTAATAATAATTATATCGTAAGATACTCTTAAATTTTATAATAAAAATAATAAAGAAAATCACAAAAGGTTGTGAAAATTTATGACTGTAGACAATTTGGCTTTTTAGGTTCCAATTAAATACTAACAGTTTTTGTATAAGTCATGGTACTAATTCTATTTATTTAAATAACTTAAATAAATAATTACTTATATTTTATTAATTAACAAATTTTGTGTAGGTTTGCATTGCTACTGTTGTTGTATGATAGCAATATATGCAATTTTTTTTGTTAAATTTCTAAGTTCCACATAAATTACTCGCCATTTCAATGAATTTAAACTATTGAACACTGCCACTAATATATCCTCTTACAAAGGCTGATATCTATAAATATCTGACTGTTGGTCTAAAATGGGTGGGCTTATGAAAAATATCGATATTTATTAATAATTATTATATATTTTTAGTCTTTCTATCTATGTTCGAATTATGTGTTTTCGCGAAATATCGATATTGTGACTAAAATATTCGTGACATAATGATATCTCAATTTAATATCAACAATTATTGTCTCCTTTTTAACATATCAAAGTCAAACGCTATCCCATTCATTATTCTAAGAGAACGTAAATGTAAACTAATCTTTTATGTCTTTAAGGCCGTCGTGGCGCAGCGGCACAAGGGCGGGACTGTAACGCGACGGATGTGGGTTCGATCCCCACTCGAGGAAGTGAAATATTTATATACGTTTATATTTCCATTTCTTCGCTCTGGTGTCGAGGCAAAGCGCGGCGATGAGTTCTGCCACTCGACACGCAAAGCCTCCGGAACCCTGCTTTGTAAGGGATACAGCGAGAAGCTCAGTTCATGTCTTTAAAATACAAAATAGAAATCTCAAGTGACTTAAATGTGGAGTACTAACTACACAGTATACTTTGATATCAAATAAATATGGCTTCCAAAGTTTCACGACAGTTATAATATTCGCTGTCTATTTTTTACTGCATCTGCTCATTTCAAAATTCTTAGTTATTTTGTCGACATGATAAAAAACGCGTTTTTCTTTTCCGACTGCCCGAGTACAGCTTGGATTTTACATTAATAACTTTAGTTATTTTATCTCATCACTACATTTTTTTTATTGTTTAAACTATTTCACAAACCTGTCATTTTTTATTTATAAATGTAAAATATAAAATTTAAGTTATAATCAATTCGTAGAATATAAAATACACATAATAACAGTTACAGTACAAAAGTAGCTAAAAGATAATCTTGGCTGAACATTTTTTAGATATCGTCGAATCTACAAGAAAAAAAAATTAACCAAGAAACCTCATGGTTGCTTATAACTGTCACAGCATTTTTTTACACGTGCTCCGTGGTGTGGTGTTTTATTATTTTAACGCTAGAATAGCCTACATAAAAGAACTACGCAAAAGTTGTGCAAAAATTCACAAGTTTCAAATTCGCATTTAATCATCGACTATTGAAATTTTTTGTCCAATCATTTCTGTGCCGCGTCCCCCCCCTTCCCCCACTTCCCATGCAAAACCTAGACATCAGATGAGTGTTATAGTTTATTTGCAAGAGTTTTTGTTTGGTCTGTTTCAAATGTGTTTACACACCTTTCTCCACCGACTTTGTTATGCACGGCGTCGATGAATTGGCTGCCTTTTTTTTCTCTTTCGTAGTGTTATCACAATAATACTTCATTTTTTAGTTTTGAAACATCTAGAATCTTGTCTCGTTAGTGTGGAAATTGAGAGTTGCAATCAAAGCATACTGTGTAGACAATTTAGTTTTTCACTATCGTCGCCATTTTATTTTCTAATATTAATATTTATCGGTAAATTGATCGAAAATGTTTTTGATATTATTACTTATAACTAAGCAATTTGTTAAAAAATGTACTTAACTATGTCGGAGAATATTGTTGCTTAATAATTTGTTTTTAACCCATTGATTGTAGAAAAAGAAACATTTTTTTTAAATACCTTATCATTTTATTTATTATCTACTTCTTTCTAAAAACACTATTTCCATCACTTTTTGTATATTAAATAATTAATATGTTATCCTTTAATTATATGGATGTGTGGATACATAATTAAATATAACAGTGTGATAAATATGGAATAAAGGCACATAAATTATATACGAAAATAGTTACCTCGTTCCGAATAGGAATCAAATATATATATTCAAGTATTGTATATGTAATTAAGATAATTGCCATAAGTATCATATCGGGTGGCGATTAAAAAGGAATTCGATGATCAAGTTGATTATTATATTGTTTTCTCCGCAAAAATAGATTTTATTAAAAAAGAAAATATTTCGTTATAACTGAAATTGACTAGAACATCGAATTTCTCTGAACAGTTCAAACGAATTTGTAGTTTATATGTATTTATAATGTGGCAACACTTGCAATAACAGAGAAAAGTATGATTAAAATAAAATGGAAAGTTTAAAATTAATTTGAAAAGAATAAAAGTTAAATTAGTTTATATGTTTACGCGAGATTAGAGCGGTGATTGCAATCTACCGGTAGCCCAACGAACAATTCGTGTTTTGTATGCGTCGGCCCTTGCCATTTAATTATGGCTTTCTCCACGTTCTGATAGATTATTAAGTTTTAATAACTTCTTTTGATTTTATAATGTTGTCTATATAAATTGTAACAGTACTGGTTTGCAAGTTAATGTAAAATAATTAAGCTAGATATGGACGGGACCGTTGTGTATTTATTAAATTATATTCGATTAGAAATTCACTTTTCTTTATTGCTAAGGTTTTTTTTTTATTTAGTTTTAATCAATGTTAGCACAAATGCTGTTGTTTAGTTTCATAATTTATAATATAAGTGAAAATCTGCTAACAAAATTTTAAATTTGATTTTTTTGAATAAATAATGACACTTTGACATTCGAATTTCTAAATGTATAATAAATAGTAAAAAGATAAATGTCATCGACAAATTGTTGACGACAAAAAAGGAAATAAATTAAATTCAACAAATACGTAATGTGCATCGATTAAAAATAGTTAAATCGATTTGATTGTAATAGCGGAGGCGAGTAATAAAATGTGAATAGCCCATTGTCTGGTATTGCAAGTGTGTCTAGATGACCTAATTCTAATAAATTTTGCTTGCATTTGCTCAATTTCGTGTTTTGGAGATTGTAAGCATCCACCGTTTGCTAGTTTAATAAAATTTGTATTTATAAAATCGTATTTAATTGAAAATAAAAGGGTATGCCTTCATGTGATAACGATGTTTTGGGTTTTATTTCATTTATAAATGTGTCTTAAGTTGAATTTTAAAAATTGATTTTAAATTGGTTATCGGAGTATAAAAAACTTAACTTGGTGGTAAAAAACTTAACTTGGTGGTAAAAAACTTTAGGTGTAGAAGTACCTGAAAATAAAAAAAGATTCAGGGGTGCAATCGTGCGTCTGTAAATGCAGCAGGCTGTGTGTTCAGTTATCGCTCGAGCAAGTTATATAATTAATATTTTCATTTCCTCGCACTAGTAACGGGGCAAAACGCGATGTCGAGTTCCGCTACTCAACACACAAGGACTCAAAAAAATCGACGATTCGAAGTGGAGAACGGAATTGTATCTTAATAGGAATGGAGTGCCTTAACACTAGGCTCCCAGGTTCCCTCTGCCTACTCTGCTATGTGCGGGATACAGTGTAAAGCTAAAAATTTTACAAAGTGCAGATTGTGTGTTATATTAATGAACGTTCCAGTGTGATTTTTTTTTTCATTTTTCTAACACAAGTTTGTAAATTCCACAAGTATCAACAGCCATCAGTTTTGCTTTATGTTATAAATACTTTTTTTATGGTATCGGTGGTTGTAACTACTAAAACAATATAGTAGACTAACAGATTCCTCTTTTACCTAGTCTAGCTTATTGCTAGGGTCAATTTTTCGACTCTAACTAATCTACTTTGCACGACCTTCAACGTCCTCAGTGTTTTCGACCATGGCTTCACACAACGATTTTGGAGCTTTTCTGTGAGTAATATGCGTACTTTTCTATGAGTAAAAAATAATATATATTTTTATGTTTATTATTTTTTTTTATAGTTATGAATTAGTTTTTCTATTCATAAATAGAAAAGTTGTAGTAGATGCCGGCGTCGCGCGTCGAATTGTAAACGCAGCGGATGCAAATCCGATTCCCACACTATTTTCATAGCCTCGCTCTGTGTCTTAAGTCTTCTAACACTAGGTTCCCTCTGCTTACCTTGCTATACGCGGCATACAACGACGAAGGTAAAAAAAATATTTATCGTATTCGTATCTTTTGAACTTTAATGATCGTGGTTCGAACGCTCTCATTAGAATTAATGTATTAGTATAATAATCTTGTAATAAATATTTCTGACATCTGAAGCGACTCGTGGCCAAGTAACCCTGTGAGTGATTGACATACGGCATTCTATATTAAACTTTTTATTAAAATCGATAACTTCAAGATTTCCAAGCAAAAATGTTGTTAAATATTAGTTGATTTTTAATTTTATTTCTCGTTGCTTTTCATTTTCCCTCTATTTTGAGTAACTGAATCCAACGAAAGTGTTGTTAATACCTATTCTGTTTCTTTAATTCGCACTTCGTCTTACTAGACCAGATGAAAAATAATTAAGGATTCGATAATTCTTTTTACGGGATATATCATATAAACCCTTCTAGTGAAGTTTTAACAGCATCAAAGTAGCATCGTCCAATGTTAAATTATCTTCATAGCACTTTATAAAAATGTTATAGATTTAGCTCAAAATCAGCTTCACGCTGTATCCCGCAAACAGGAGGTTAGGCAGAGGGAGTCTAGTGTTAAGACACTCTGTTGCCTACTTTCTGCCGATTTTTGGTTATGGACTGCAATGCAATGAAACAGCATAGCGGTATTTGATATTTTTATTTTTACACTTTACGTCGGTGACCGTAAACGAATTTTACTACAACGCTCCATCTTTTCAATTTCAATTACACGATAGAATGGTACTAGAACGTAAATTTTAAATATTTTTTCGTATTTATTTATTATAAGATCAAATAGATAATCTTTTTTACATCCTAATGTAACGATATTATTTAATTTAATTTGTAATTATATTAGGCAAATACAACAAATAAAAATACAGAACTTATTATAATAATAATATTTACGGTAGAACAATATCTATTAGCTAAAATCATTTTTTCAATTACAATTTATAAATACACGTAACAGAAGAACTAAAGGAACTAAATATTTGTTTTTCTACTAAATTAATACAATCACATATACTTTTTTTTATTATAAACTAAAAAATACATAATTTCTTAAATTTATGTATCTATTAAATTACGTCCTTACATTTGGCTCCTGAAAATCGTCTGTTGCACCATATATAGGGGCGGGCTAAAGAAACAAATAAATCGCCACCTTCATATATTTACATATGAAGGTGTGTGGGGCTATAAAGAAAGTGCGTGATAATCAAGAAAACGAGATTGTTATTGCTTAGATATAGAAATATAAAATAAAAAAATATATATTCTCATATACATCCTATCCCTCGCCGCGCGGCGACACTTTAACAAATAACAAACTTAATTAAAACGTCTCAATTATAACTTTAACAAAATCACTCTAATACTGCTGAATTTGTACGAATTAGGTAAACTCTAGAAACCGACGACACATCCTGCGGTCGCAGGACCACCAGGAGAGGACCACGGACTTGGGAGTCACTCGTGAAGGAGAAGAGAGACAGAGATATGTACGTACATACAATAGAGATAAGGAGCTAGAAGCGCTGGCCGGTAGAGAAGGTCTTACACGTTTTTGGCACATTATTGTATTATTCAATTTAATTGAAACGATATACCGAAACAATCGTTCGCATTATATTCGTATGTTTAGCGGAAGCTTATTTAGGAGCTTAATTTAGTTATTTTACAAAACAACGCCAGAACGAAAGTGCTCAGTGTCATATTTAAAGATCTCGTCGATTTTTATAAGAAAAGCGAAGGAAGTGTAGATAAAGCAATAATTATATAATCTGTAATGTTAAACTATAGGTACGTATTCAATTATACATCTCGTTAATATATAAAATCCCTGTAATGATATATTGTAAGTGACGTGACACTACTGTGCGACTGCGGCGCGGGGACCCGAGGACGCGGGGGCCCGAGGGCCCGGGGGCACGGCTACGGTGTGATCCAATGTAATATACAAAATAGAGTCGAAAATAGTTTCAGTCTTCTGTTAAAGAGTTATGCGGATTTGTAACGTGTACTGACGTGAGGGCCTCGCGGACCGCCTCGGTGAGTGTACTGAGATAGATACCCTACAAAACAAGTAACTATAAATACTATTAAACATATTTGGGAATGTCTCTATAGTTGAACGAAAGATATCTTCAACACTGCTATACTACCTAGACCGTATGTACAGGAGTCCGCGACCTGCGGCACTACTTTAGTACGAAATAATTGTATACGATATCTAAAGCCAGGTAGTGTTGAACCCCGATTTATACTAACTTTCATTATCCACTAAAATGTTGAAAGCTCCTTTTTATTTGAACATTGAGTGCAGACACATTACTCCCTAGACCTGGCGCGCACTGTCTTCATTATTACATCGTTATCGATAATGAACTCTTTGTTTTTTCAATCAGTAATCACAAAGTTGCGTACGTCACGACGCGCGCGGCCCGGACCACCCGGCGCTCACGACCGCGCGGCGCACCGGCGTCCCGCGTGGGCAGCCGGGACCCTCGGGGAAGTAGTGGAGGTGCTCGAGGGAGTGACGAGTGCGTCGCGGACCTTCCAACGGCGACAGTTCACTGTATTCACTTCTCTAATTCTACAACAATTACAAATACGCTACTATTTACCATTTTAGACACTTAATGTCCCCTTAATTAATGGTTAATTCAAATTTATATACCATTAATTTATAATAACTATTTACATTTAAAATTGTTTATCTTCGAATAAAACTATTATTACGAAATATTTTACAAACTTTGGTGAAATGCAGAAGTCAACTCGCACGTGTTACGTAACATTAGGTATCTATATTAGGTTAACACAGGTATAGGCAAGAGTTGCTCCGGGGTCCACTTGTGGAAGTACAGTCGTAGCCCTTAGTGATATGAAATATTAAAAAAAAAAAAATTAATGAGAATGTAAGAATGGAATGTCAACAACAAAGAAGATAACAATCACAACACCTTTCATACTTATTGCACTCCTTCGGAATAATAAATTATCGCCTATCACTTACGCGCGATTTAAATATACATTTACAATATTAACACATCTTTTAAATATAAATTTAACTAATTTCAATGAGGACGTCGCTCGCTCCAGTGGGAGCAGAGAGTGGCGGGCTGGTCTCCTCCCGCCTCGAGCCTGATCTGGCGAAACTGAAATTCTTTCAGCATACACCGCTGTCTTAAACATTAATAAAATTTATCTTCGATAAGATATTGCACGAGATAAGATCCAAGAAATACACAATATAAATCACAATAAAAACGGAGTACGGGGTACGCTAACAAAACTCCAGTTTCACCGTTGCTTCATTGCTCACAGCGTACCTAGTTAGCGATCAAACGTCCATAAATTATAAAGATCTCGTCTCTCTCGGAGGACGCGGCCCGAGTGTAGGAAGGTACGGGTGCAATGTTTAAAACGTTTTAATTAATTTAAAATGGAAGTGGCCTAGAGCGCCTAGTCCTGCCCGTTGTGGTGCAGCAGCGCGCGCGCGTCAGGGGGGTGCGGCTGGTGCGGCGGATGCGCGGGCGCGCGGTACGCCTCGCCCTCCTCGTCGGCGGAGTTCTCCTTCGACCGGTCGCTTTTGCAGTCCTCCTCCTTGGTGACGCCCGCCAGCGAGTCGAGCGCCATCGGCATTGACTGGTACAGCTCGCGCGCCTTCTCGCTCGGCGGCAGCAGGTGCAGCATGTTGAGCGGCATGGGGAACCCGGGCGGGAACTCTGGATAGAAGCCTTGCTGGAACGGGTTGAACATCGGGTTGGAGGAAATGTCCGGCTCCGAGCTCGCCGGCCGCTGGCTCGCGTTCTGGTGCTGGTCATCCTTGTCGTGATGCTTGCCCGGCGGGTGGTTGTTGTTGTTGTTGCCTGAATTTAAATTCAACACTTCCAACGGACCGCCGATACAATCTTTTCGGAGTTGCTCCAGTTTTAAGCTCTTGCCGTATTTACCCCGCACGTACATCAGAAGCGAGTTGTACGGGATGCCGAATATTCTTGACGCTTGGCTCGTGGTCATCTTTTTGTTCCACACGTGTTGTAGCGCTTCCGTGAGTTCTGCGTTGGTCCAGGAGCGGGGCGGGCCGCCGCGCGGCGCGCTGTGCTGCCCCTTCGGCCGCCCTGTCGAACAACAACCATAAATTAGATTTTACGTTTAGTTTTGGAATACTTAATTCGCTAATTACATTACGGAAGTCGTCGTGTTCAATGATTTATGAGAGCTAAATGCAATCGCGGTGCAGGGTGGTTTCGCGTGGGGGGAGGGGAGGTAGGGGGAAGTGCACGACATGTGCCGTGCACCACCCGCCGCCGCCGCGGCTACCGTATGCACAACTATCTAATGACAGTGTTTCGGCGATGCAGCGGGCGGCAGCGGCAACGGGCGGCAGCGGCGACGCGGCGGGAGCTGTCGCTAATTCGGCGCCAGCACGCGACTATTAGGGTTGGGGCGGGCCTGTCAAAAAGAAAGCGCAGCACCGCCGGCGACGTCGCCACATGTAACTTTATAGTTTTATAATTCCGACGGATCACGTTAACTCGATTCCGATCAGATAATTCGAGGAACGTTTCGGATTGCTGCTGGAATCATATTTTATTATGGAAATTAGTTTTCTTTTAATAGTCGACGCGGGTCACGCGAGCCCCCCCCCCCCCCCCCCCCCCCCCCCCCCCCCCCCCCCCCCCCCCCNCCCCCCCCCCCCTAGCCCCCCTCTCCGACCGCGGAAATTAAAGACGGCTCCCATTAAGTGCTCAACCTCGTTAGCATTTCACAGGGAGCATCGCCGTGCGTGTGACGTCGACGGCGCTAGCGATGGGAGCTCATCGATCGCGACTATTGTGTTCGACGTGACGTGCCAGTGGCACGCTTGCCGTTGCCGTGACGTGCCGGCGGGACACGTCGCACGTTAGTCCCGTCGTCTGTTCCCCTATGACTACGAGATAACGCTATCAGATCGTCTTAATAAACATTCGCCTGGAAACAATGGTCGTTTAACATTTTGCTTTAGCGATCGCAGCTCCGAGCGGGAGATGTGTGATGGCGCGCAGCTATCTGGCGGTTGCTAATATTGAGAGACCTATTGTTGCGGCTTTTATCTATCTTATAAAATGTATTTGCTATTTACTTTGAATGTAATGCAAATCGTGCGGGATGTTATGCTTGTATGAAGATAAATATTCCTTCAAGTAATTGTGTTGGCTACGATATATGATTTAACGAAATTGATTGTTTTAGAGTTTGACTATACCTAGATAATATATAATGAGGTCAGTTTTTTTATTTCGTGTTTGAAGTTGCCTACGTACCTACGTAGGTAGTAGGTCTATAAATAAAATTAATTAAAAAAATATAGCCGTCCTCAAATTGTAAAAACCTTCCAAAAATACACATATACATATATTAAAATAAACATAAATACCTACTCATTGCTTTTTAAAAACTTGTTTTGTCTCTCCTGAGAATTTTCTCAATTGGCTGTTCGCAGTTTTACAGTCTAAACCCCACTATATAATATTATATATACGAGTATATACATAATTACATATAACTTACATTTCTTTTTGACGTTCGTGAAGAGTTGCGCGTCCAGCGGCGCGCGGTGGTCGACGTCCATCAGCGGGTACATCTTGTGCTCCATGCCGGGCGGGAACAGCGCCAGTGGGGACTCCATTCCGAACACTGCAACAATATATTATTTTGTTAATAAGACTAAAATTTTATTAAAAGAGAATTAAAATTTTCTAATATTAGTTAGAATATGTAATATTCCTTATGTATTTTTTTAATTAATTGACAAATTTATAGAAATCATTATGAATAAAAGACGATTTTTAACAAATTAGTTATTATAATAGTAGACAATTTGTTTATGGATGTGTATAGTTGAATTAGGCACATTGTACCTATACAGCTATAGATAAAATTATCTTGTGTAAATCAATAATAACGATTCAAAAAAAAATATTTTAAAAATCGAATCAGCTTCACGCTGTATCCCGCACACAGCAAGGCAGGTCAAGCATATTGTTAGGACAGTCCGTTTCCCAATTTCTGTGGAATTCTAATCGATTCGATTTATTCTCATTAATATAATAATTGATTCATTAACATTAATAAATCAATTATAATAATAATTAATGGCATAAATCTTTTTATAGTATGCTTTATAAGTTAATAGAGCATGATAAAAAAATATTTATTGCTAATGTATTTAAATTTCAACGTAACGTGCTTTTAGTTTTGCTATCCAATACTAGATGGCGCACAGCGTATTGGTGTAACCGCGAAAAAGATGACCATATAAAAAGCAATAATTATTTTAGTACTAACAGACAAAATAAAAAGAAAATACAATGAAGACTACACATAATCACAAATAATTATACAATTTATTTTGAAAACTATAACCCATATTCTTAAATAATAAGAAGTTTTAAAAAAATAACTTTTTAATAACAATAGCAATATTAAGAAAGAAAGATATATATATCTATCTATATGAGGTATTTCAGAATGTATCTCGACAATAATAAACGGGGGATTACCCACAGTGAATGTGGACGGAGATGTAAATAGCGGGAGGTGTCGTCCGTTGAACCAAAGTCGACTAATCGATAGCGCTGCTTTATTACTATTCTATCTTATTTCTTACTGCTTTTACCTATAGCTGGATCGTCTGTCTGTACGTAAATAGAGGATGGTAGAGATGCGATTATTCTTTAAGATATTAATGTTTTTTTCATTTTAACAGTGATTGTTACTTATAGGTATACTCGTATATTTATATGCATATAATTGGGAACGGTATCTTAACATCAAGTTCCCAGGTTCCCTCAGTGTGGGATACAGTTTAAAGTTAAAAAAAATAGTGGAATAGGAACTTTGATCTCTAAATTTTATTTAAATGAATGAGCTATCTGTCCCCTTTGCGATCTTTAAATTAGAAGTTGAAATTGTAATTGAATAACCGTATAAATATACCTATTTAACATCGAAAATAATAATATGTGAAACTTATGATGATTTACGTTTTTTAAGTTCTATTTTACAGAGCGAGACAATGGAAATAATTTAGTCCCCCAAGTGGGAATCAAACTAATGATTTGAAACTAAGCTTGAGTTTTATTAAAACAAAATGGCAAACTTTATTTAATTGTCTCATATGAAACCGAAGTGTAATAAATATTAATACATAAAAATACAATCCCAACATTGTAATTTTACTATTGGCTAGGTACTTTATTATATATGCACATAGCATCTAAAGCTGCCTTAGATCCGTATTATCTATTTTGTAAGAGATGTAAATAAGGAGATGTCTGAACTAAGGCTAGAAAGCGACTAATCGATAAGTCCAATTTATAGTTTATTGTAAGTACCGGTACTAGACTGAGATTAAAACTTGTTTTCAAATGGTTGTATAGCTGTGTGTTGGAAATTTTAGAAAATAGTTTTTTTTGTTTCTTGCTTGTTTCCAGCTCTATTGGCTGAAAAGGAAGAGGGAACCTGGGAACTTAGTTTTGAGGCAGTCAGTTCCCATTAAGATATTTCCGTTCCCCATTTATTCTGTTTGTTAAGATGTCATAGCAATCTTTTTATGCCATTTTGTATATTTGGATAGCTAGGTACCTATAACATAAGATATGATAAGAATAAAAAAAACAAGTTTTAGTTATTCGTACAATAAAATTGATTTGGCTTTTAGTTTAATAGTAGGTCCCCATTTGCTGCTATTTACTACCAACAATTTATCTATCTCTAGCAAAAAAGATAGATTAAAAATATATAAATAAAAATCAAAATGTCTCAAATAACAAACTCTCAACAAAATCTTAATTTCTCCATTTCGGTAAAACCTATCGCACCCACCATGTCCGTCTCCGAGCATTTCCTATTGGCAGGTTATAATTTACTAGTTTCGCACGCGGCTGCTCCCGTAACCACTGGCTGGTGGTGTCGTAAGAATAAATGTATGCTGCCACTTGATAGGGTTGTCACATTTTAAACATTATCTTAATTTTCTTATTATAAAAAACTATTTTTTTAGTTCTAAATGTTAATATATTAATTATAGCCTTAACTTTTTCAAATTGACTCCTTTTGATCAAGTATTGGTTTATTTGGTTGTTTGTATACCAAATTTCCCACTTCTTTTACTCCTTATTTGTGATTGAGTTATTAATATTTAAATATATAAAATGTCACATTTACGTGCCTAAATACTGACATACCTATAACTAAATTATTCCTGAGATATTTACTATTTACTAATTCCAAACCCTCCCAAAAAAAGGCTTTAAAAGACTTATATTAAAACAAATTTATCAATCCGTTTCCGTTTAATTCCACTGATCCCGGATCAGCCGGACACTCGGCAACCCTGAGAGGATCTATCCCATATAATTAGTGCGTGTTATGAAATGCTTCCTGGCTTCTGTGCAATCAGCGGCAAAGAAGGGTTATGTGTATAGTAATACTATGTTATTAACAATGTAAGATCTGCATCTAGTGTGCTGCTACCAGGCTACCAGGTCAAATGTATGGAGAAATGTATGTTTTATTATAGATATATGTGCGTATGGCGCCTTGAGATAGTATTTGCACACGCGGGGGTTATAGGTTCGATTCTACTTTGGGCTTTGGGCCTTCGCAATTCGTAAACATAACGAAATGTATGTAAACATTCGTGAATTGTAGAAAATATGTTGTTCTTATTAATATTTCCGTGATGAAGACAAAAAGTGTTGTTCTTTTTTTTAATTAATTAACATTCACAATTGCCATTTAAATACGAACTACCCTCATTTTTCTTGATTGCACTTCAAAATACCCAATCTTATTAAAACGTTAATTATTTTTTCAAAAAATTATTTATATGTTTATTTCAATATGTCGATAAGTTAATTATACGTGTGGTTTATTATTTAAAAGTGGCAATAAACACGTTATAGTGCCTTAAATCCTCCATTGTTTTAGTACCGATAAATTATTAGTAACAGCTATACCGGGTGATGTGGGTGAAAGTTTCGACAAGAAATTGTAACGTAGAGCTTTATTTGCTTGTAGGACTGTTGATGTATGGGCCCATTTACTTATTTGTAAGGGTTTATGTGATAGATATTGGTTACTTTGCTTTTAATAGTCAAGTTTCACGCTGTATCCCGCACTCAGCAGAGTCTGTTTCCTATTTTGCGATGAATGCTAGAAGTATTGCGTGAACTCAATTTCCGCGTTTTTAATATTCAGGCGAAGACTTAAAATAGTTAAAGAAAAGAAAAATTGATTTTTAAATTATATTATAGCTAAACTTTACTTTTTAACTTAACTTTACTATTTATGACTATGAGTAATATGAGGCAGCCGTCACAGGTTAACTTCACGTGCACAGGCTCATTATTTTTTTTCTTTTTTAATTTATTTTATTTTTTCATATTCAACACGCAGTGTCTTCAATATTGACCGAAAAATGGGCAACGGAGTGTCTTAACACTAAATTTATATCTGCCTCATCTATGTGAAACTGCTTGTTTAAGAACATAGTTTTAAATATCTAATTAACATCGTTATACGCAGTTAATGCGAACGTACTGTAATCTTTAATTATTCTATTATAAAAGTTTTTAGTATAACATATTTATAATCTATTTGTAAACATATTTTTAAACACATTTTCCATATTCGTATGTTAAGTTCAGCAGTTACGTGTTTTTGCATTCAACCATTATTGTAGCTGGCTTATAGCCAAGGATAAAGAAAGCTATGGATGCAAAAATCTGTTTGAACTCCAAAGAGAACTTTGTATTTGCTTAATTAGAAGAGTGAAGCTCACTGTTTGATTTTTTAAACTAACCAACACTTGAAAATAAAGTGTGTTATAGGTACCCATTTATCGATTCTACAAAATAAGAGTTATGGCCACTTATCAATGGGCCCTAGGTAAAATATATAATATATCAATTGATAATTAGTATATTAATCTTTTTATAGCTCTTTTAAACTACTTGTAATCGAAAACTACCCTATCCTTGTTAGTAATTAAAAACAGCAAAAAAAGATTCTTTAGTTTTTCGATACTTTAGTTAAGGCGCGTCGTTATGTGAATATGCACTGTACGACCTCACGAAGCAATCCTGAGGTTTTACAGCCGGAGCTAACGAACCGTTAATTCCTATCACTCGTTAAGGCCAGCAGATATACGTTATTTGCATAATTGTCGACAATCAATATGTATTGATCACGTCACCGCCAATTGGACTTGATCCTGCCCCGGCTTTGTTAGATACGCTGTTTCCGCTAATGCGAACTTTGCCGCGACATTTCTACAAAGATTATCCCTCATTTGTCACGGCACGGAAACCTTGCAAAACGAAAAATTTGATTCAATTTCATGAGAATAAATTGCAAATGTTTGTGAGAGAAAACTGCATCGCCAGTGCCTAGTAGGCTAACGCTGACGTCCGCTTTGCATTTATTTTCTTGTTATTATTGAAATTGTATTTTTTTTAACGAGTAAAATTTCTAGCAGAATAACGTAAACCTTGCGGTCAATTAGTCCCACCGGCGTCGGCTTGACGCTTTCTAATTCTAGTGTTTGAGACACCTCACAAACCTATTCGACCATAAACAATGATTTACGAAATACCTACGCCTCCGAATCAGCGCAATACGTTCGCATTTGATCCGACATTTTTTCGTGAAAATTTTGTAAGAAAATCCTAATTTATCTATCTTTGAAGAACAGATATCTATAAATTCTGTTTGAGATATCTGTTCTTGAGAGATAGATGTATTGGATCAAGTTGTATCGTCATTAGGGCACTAACTAATAGACAACAAAGTTGGGATCGATAGCGCCCCATATGGAGCATTGAAAACGAAAGCGCCCGTAAAGTTCGCAACTCGGCTCAACCCTTTCGCACATGGAAGAACTTGTCAGATTCACCCCTTCGCCGTTCATTGAGAGGAGCGAGCGGGACGGAGGGTGGAGGGGGGTGTCGTCACGTCACGGGACACGCATATGTGTTGTGTCTCGTCGGCTGCAAGGTCGGGCTCCGTGCGTAGAGCTCGTGGCGGGACAAGGTTGGGAAGGGTCCCGGTCCCCATTCATGGCGGGCGTGTGGGAGTCGCCGCGTGTTGTCTATGGTCAGGCCGCGCGTGCTCGTTCATTTTGCAACTAGATTTACAACTATAACTGTAAATTAACTTTATCGGCCGCGCTTGTATCTAGGTCGTATGGAATCAGCATTAATTATCGGTCCAATCTTAGGGCCGATGTCGACTTGCGTACAATAGATCACATGGCAGATAGCGCACGCCAAGGACGCGAAAGTAATGAGACTAATGCTGCTGCTGACGAGCGTAGAACATGGCGAACTGGGTTAATCCATTGTTTCACAGAAATACATAAAAATCGATGTGAGGAACGATTAAAGAAAGAAGTCTAGGTCGCGGCGCCTCTATCCTTGCATTGTTCTTGTAGAGATGATCGCGTGTCCGGTGTAAGTCCTCATTGCATAAATCATGAGGGGTGGATACACGGAAACCTGTACACCTTGACTGCGCGAGTGCGAGTGCGAGACATCGACTAGCTACGAGCACGACAGATTTAATAATCGATATTGTGATAAATTGCATTCGAATAAAAAAACTTTTTACGACAGTCAACAGGAGTAACAAATTGCTGCGTACGGTATTTTATAATTAATCGATATTTAAGGAAACGTGTGTGATAATAAAACACTGTCGATCTTTGGCTCTTGTTGAAATTAAGTATGAAATTTGTTGTATTTTATTGACAAAGTGATTTACAATGGGCATAATATAACTTTTACCTTTGCTCCGAATGTCTCGTTTCGAGAGAAACTTGTGCGACGCAAATATTAATCTTTCTCTTAAAACAATAATAAGTGCCAGTTTATTTCATTGCTTTGAAAATAATACTAACATGCTTTTTTAATTAAAGTTCGGAATCGCTAGTCATAGGGTTGTCACACTGCAGAAATATTATACAATATTTTTTTTTAGCGTCACGCTGTATTACGCATGGTGCGAGTTAAGTAGAAGACGCCAAGTTTTAAGACACTCTGCTCTCCACTTTCGGGCGAATTCTGGAGGCATTGAGTGGCAAAACTCAACGCCGATAATATAATAATTTCTTTTCCATTATAATTGATACTTGATAACATTGTCAAAAATGTAATGCAAAAATTTTCCGTTTTAATCTCATTCATATTCAATTTCACTCCATCTCATCATGGAGGATCCTTACGCTGAGCACGATCGACGTAAGACGGAGTGCTTTAAATATATGTGGATCGTCTTAAGTTAAACTCTTCTAGGTTAAATTTGCATTATGATATTTAAAGTTAAAATTGTTTTCATTAAAGTATACCTAAAACATATTATAGTATACCTAAAATATATTTTTTAAGTACCTAATATCTACTTTAGACTTTTTTTTATATTTAAATGTAAAATATTACTATCGATAATTTATTTTGGCGTTGACTTCCGCCATTCAAAATGCAGCTGAAAGTGGGAAACAGAAGTGTCTTAATGGACTCTTATCAAGTTCCTAGGTCCCTACTGCCTTCCCTGCCATGTGCGGGATGCAGCGTGAACCTAAACTTAAAAAAACATTTTTTTCCAAAACGCGTAACCCGCAACCATTAACGGAACCACATTAGGCGGATCACACACGCAAGCCTGGGAAGTATTCGTACAAATGAATTGCTGGCAACGTGTTAATTTTTATTCAACCAATTTGGTCCGCGCTTTGTAATATGTTTTCGTTATTCTCAATACTTCCCATCCCGTGAGATCCATTGTCTCTGAGAGGCCGAAAGAGGTCGAATGCCCTACAAAGAAAGAAGATTTAATATCTGGCTTCAAAGTTTTTTTCGATGCTCGATTTATTCCTATTGAGCCCACGACATTCACACTTGAAATTGGCCATTGTTGGAAACCCGCTGACTTCATACTATTTCATTCTTCGACCAGCAATCTATCGATTTCAAATCGGAACTTAATTTGATTATTTTATTACTAATCTATTGTGGTGTAACGGAAATGAGATGTTTTAGTTCTTTTTTTTTTAGTTTAGTTGGTAATATTGGTAATTTGTATTTTGATAATTTGTTCAATAATATTTTTTATTTCTTTACTTATTAATCAAAGTAATTTTTTTAATTATTAATAGTATGTCTCAAATAAGATTGTTATTGTTGTAGGTATTAAATTTACAAAGAAAATATTGCTTTCATACGTGTTATGGTTTCTACATTTTCAAAACCATTTGTAATGTGGTAGAGGAATAATTTAAGAACATAAATATATAGGGTTTTTTTTTATTACATTCCCTAAGCCACCTTACAATAAAAAAACAACTAAAAATCCACCGCAGATATATTCTGTGGTCAACCAATCCTGACTTCCGTTACGTATGTAATCTATCATGTGAAAGAGCCAAGCGATTGTGGCTCGCGAGAATCGATTTAAGTGCCAACAATGATACAATAAATAAAAATCGATACGGTCATTATTATCAGTTTGCGATACAACTTTCTCTGAAAAGTAAACAAATTGGCACATTTTGACGTGTGAAATTAGAATAACTGTTTTTAAAATTATAACGTTTACAGTTTCCTGGTGTCGCGCGGGAAAAAATTTTTGGACTAAAGTATATATGTACAATGTATATTTTTTATAGGCATTTAAGTAAGTTGACGGGATATTAAAAATTAAGTTATAATTCCAATTGAATCAATTATTTAACTATATTTGAGAGTTTATAGGTATGTATTTAACAAAATTACTGAAAATGATATATTTTTTACCGATGTTATTTTGTAACCGTTATTTGTATGTCAGTAGTACTAACTACGGATCTTTGGTAACTTAACTGTATCATTTAAGAAAGTGTACTCGATTTCAATTCGGCGTAATTATCTTTATGATAATCAAAGATAAAAAATAATAGATAGATATTATATAATCACATATAAATTTGTAAGCATTTGTGGCTATTACGTACAAACGTACAACGTTACTCTTATCACGCATTGCGTAACGCTAATGAAATAGAGAGTGACGTATAATTACATATTAAGTGCCTTTTGTTATGACAATATGCAGTACATTGTAATTATAGTTTCATTAACAAAAAAAACACATGTAGCAATACCTAATATGGTTAGGGCTGTCAATAAGAAATATCGTTTAGAGAACCGATTGTATCGATTATAATAAATTAAAAAAGATAAGTTAAGGTATACAATGGTAGGATTATTGTAGATTTATTAAAAACAACATACGAATATATCAAGATACACACACACACACATACACAATTTAAAATAATTTAAAATTCGAACAAATTTCATTATGAAAAAAAAAACAAAAATTGACGTTTCAAAAATTGATTTTACATTGACATGAACAGATAAATAATAAGCATCGACTTCCTATTGACATTGACAACAAAAAGCATGGATCTATTCCAAATTGCTATTTACGTGTGTGCTTGTCTCGACCGGTGATATCCTGCGCGCGCGCCGGCGCTACTGACTCATACTTGACTCACATATGAGTTATAATGTTTGTAATTATATTACTGGAAACGTAAATGACGACCCCAAGTTCTTAGTACCTAAGACCACATACGAGATTGTATGTGAATGGAAATAGTCTATTCCGGATTTATTTGTGGTAATGATTTAGTAATTATATGGTACTACTATGTGTGTATTTGTATGAAAATATTTGTATGGACTTTTCCTGTTTTAGATCGAATATAATAATTGTTTTATGACGCTGTATTCCGGATATAGCAAACATGGGATACGGAACCTGAGAATCTAGTATTAAGATACTCCGTTTCCAATAAGACACTACCCATTTTACCCCGAAAAATTTCATTTCCTTCAGTGGGAATCGAACCCATAACATATCGCGTTTATAGCCTCACGCACGTGCATCCGCGCAGCGGCTGGCATAAAGTTCAAATTTAATTAAGTATGTTTCTAAAGATTTTATTTGTGATTATGAACCATACAAATATACTTATAATAATTATAATTAAAACTTTACAATACATGCTTCGAATGTGGTCAGAGGCACATTTCGGGGAGAAATTGTGGTTTGCCGCGCTTTGTTACGTTCAGAAACTTTGTAATCGCAGGGCACATCATCTGATTTCGATTTCTTACTCGGCTTTTTGTGGACGTAAAAAAGTGGAGGAAGGTTACGGTCTGCGCTCCTCTTTGTAATATGTCTTATAAAACTAAGTATTCAGTTGTTTACACTTGTTTAAGTTTGAGGAATTTCTTATATGACATATATATATTTCTTCTATAGGCAGAGGGAACCTAGTGTTGAGACACTCCATTCTCCCTTTCCGCCGCACACTGCCCTGTCATATTATTAAAAAAAATCTATATTTCTATTAGCTCTGTACATTACCGTCAAAAGTATTTAATATTCACTTTTTACAAAATGCAGTTAACTTAAATATGAATGAGTCTAAAATCCTAATGCCCCTCTATAATTATTGCATCATTAAGCTCTATAAAGACCGGGTTGTTAAGAGAACGTAAGAAACGAGGATAAAACAATAGAAAGAGTCTCCAGACGCCACGAGACTTATTAAAAACATACTTATTACAACGGTATCTTTCTCTCTGTCTATCCTGTTATGTGCGGGATACAGCGTGAAGCTGATTTTTTTTGTTTATTACATTTTTTTATCGCTGCTAGTCACCGCTCTGCAGTGCGGTGTTTTTGTCAAAATCATTTAGCGACTTCCCAGAAATGTTTGGCGCGCGTATCAGAATTGCAAGCCGATGGACGCTAGCAAATAGGCTCGATATAGAATTAGGTTTGTACTCCATCAAAGTACGGACGAGATGAGCGAAGATATGTTTTCTTAAAAACCAATTTCGTTATTCATCTCGTCTCCAATGGAGATCGCTAAGCTAGTCTTGTAAGTCGCCGTATTGGTTTTTGGACCGCCGTTTTGGTGGAGTCCGGGCCTTAGCGGTGTACGTAGAACGTCGTAAATGTATCGATGGTTAGCAGTTTCGGTAAACCGTTTCATGTGCACGGATTTTAATTGCTTTCTAAAGTCCATCTTCGCCCGATTCCCATGACGGCCGCGACCAGCCAGCACACGTAGATGCATGACATGTAGTTTTTTCGTAGAGTTTTTCTGTTTATCGAAGAGAAAGATCTGGTTCGAGCTCGGTCATTGCGCCGCTTTGGGAACCGAGAGCGACTCCGAACGCACTCGACTCGGTCTTATTTCTATTTCCATTCACTATTTCAATTCTCATTCAAATTTAACGGCGAAATCGATTTGAGGCGTCGCGTTCGTGACGACACATCGCTACCGGCAACAAAGGTGAGGTGGTGATGACTGGGTGAAAGGGAACGTATCGCAGTCGGTAGGTACTGAATGAATGGATTATGGAATATTAATTATTACTAGCGACCAGTCGTGGCGCGGGCAAGATGTGACTGTAAACGCGACCGGCTGTGAGTTCGATCCCCATTTGATGAAACGAAATATTTATTTCCATTTCTTCGCTCTGATGTCGAGGCAAAGCGTAGGCTGAGATCCGCCGATCACGCAATGTCTCCAGAATTCGGCGAAAAGAGAGAAAGGAGTGTATTACCACTAGGTTCCCTATGCCTACCCCGCTGTGTGCGGGATACAGAGTGAAGCTGATTTAATTTGTTTGTAATTTAATTATTATCAACTCTCTGTCCGTTTGTCGCGCCCAGCGGGCCGGTACCACCGAGCATCATACATCAACATCAATCACGGCCCGGTTTGCGTCGGCACCTCTTCATCACACACAAAGAATCGACCGCTTTTTTTCACATGGTCACTGACAAAACAATAGCTCGGGCGCGCATCTCTCTCGTTATTAAATTCGTATAAAATTAAATATAATGTGTGATTCCACTTCCGGTTGCGTGGTGGGAATGTTGGTTAACTGTAGTTTATGGAAAACGTCAGTCAGGCCTGATGTTGCGGCGTAATGTTGTAAATTGGCAGTTGTTTACATAAACCAGTGCGTCTATCGCGTCCATCTTAAATCTCTCAAGCCTCTGTCCTGTACTGAAATTGATATTTAGGTTGCTCTCGATGCGGATATTATTGATGGCCGCCGTGAGTCGTAAAATGCATAATTTACAGCGGAAGCGGAGGAGACGCTTGCGGATTCTTGAAGTCAATACATTGTCCAATTAGACATATAGTTTGTAATGTTCATTTAAATATAATTTGCGTAAGTAATGGACTTTACTTAAAAACTAAATGAATAATTTTATTCTTTTGTGTGGGTGTGGAGGGAATTCGTAGTACAGGCACAAAATGTGAGTGTAAACGCGACAGGTTGTGACTTCGATTCCCTCTGGAGGAAATTAAATATTTAATATTTCCATTTTCTCTTCTCTGATATAGACAAAGCGTAGTGTGGTGTTCTGCTACTGCAAATGCCTTCAGAATTCAGCAGAAAATGAATGGGGAATGGGAAACGGAGTGTCTTAACACTGGGTTTCTTCGGGTTATCCTGAATGCGCGGGATACAGCGTGACACTTACAAAAACCAAGATAAGGCCATATGCAAATAAGTATAATATAATTTGATTGCCACATTTTCAAACTTAGGTAAATGAAGGTAAGCGATATATAATGTGCGACGACAATAGATGTTATTTCCGTAATTGTCACAGCTATGAGACTGTGAAAATGTAAGAGAACGCAATGGTGGTAAAATTTGACACTAAGTAGATATTTATGTTAGAATGTACTTCGATAAAATTTTTATATATGTTTACTTATATTTACTTGTCCAAGTTCCCACAGAATGTGGTCGCAATTTTAATATAGTAATAAAATAGCAATTTAAATGTCGTTCAGAATGTTTTTGAATATATATGAAGATGGCAACATGCATAAAAATAAATAATAAACTAGCTATTTACATGGTGATCTAATTGAAAACCATAAAATAAATAATGTTGACAATTTCTTCTACGTTTTAAAGAAAAAAAAACCTGTCAAAAAATTTACGTAGCGGGACGGCAGCGGGGGAAGCGGTTCAGCCTTGCTAGGGTGTGATTATTTGTCCAAAGAACGTAACAACATAGAGACCCAATAATATTTTACCAAACAATCGTTGACATTTTCCACCAGGAGCAGTGAGCTGGATAGTGAAAGTGTAAGGGAATTTTTTAGGTTAAAATTTAAATATATATTTTTTTAAATAATACTTCAAATACCAATAACTCATCAGCTGCGTTATAAAAGAGTTGATCAATATCTACATATATCTCAGAGGCCAGTCGTGGTGCAAGGGCAGGAGCGTGTGACGGTAAACGCAATTCTCACTCGAGGAAATTAAATATTAAATATTTTCATTTCTTCGTGCTGGCGTCGAGGCAAAGCGCGGCGCCGAATTCTACCACTCAACACGAAATGCTTCCAGAATTCGGCGGAAAATGGAGAACGGAGTATCTTAACACTAGGATTCCTCTGCCTGCTGTGAGCGGGATACAGCGTGAAAGAACCATATATAAGTACTATTATAGAATACCAAGTTTTTTTTGTAATGTAACGTCAATTGCTATTAAGATCACATATCGATAAGTCCAACTGGCCTCTAACCTTTGATCACGATCAAACCAAATTGAATTATCATGCTAACTTAAGAAAAAAAAGTATGAATCTTAGCCTTAAAATGAACCTAACATATTACTATTTATTTGATATGGACAGCGGAGTCCGCACGAGACACTCCGTTCCCGTTAAGACACTTCCGTTTTACACTTTCCACCGAATTTTGGAGACATTGGTTTGCTTCCTAACCAGCTTCACGCTACCAGGGCGGAGGCGGCAGGAAATATTTATTATATATTTTATTTCCTCGAGTGGGAATCGAAGACACAACCTGTCGCCTTTACAGTTATACGCGGGTGCACCTCTGCATCACGACTGGCCTCCGAAAATATTAATTGTTAATTTTAATCTACATTAAGGATGTTATCGATTATTTGAAATAAAAATTGTGCGAAATTCAATTAAAAATAGCCTGAGCACGCAAAAAATTATGTTACTATATATACCCCTAGTTTAAAATCAATTTATTAGTTAACTATTGAAGCGACTTCAATAAAAAAGGTTCTCATTTTGAATGTATATTTTTTGTTATTACATATAACACTACATACTTAGTTTAACGTTAAACATATTTGCTGTTGGTATTTTTACGACTGAGTTGTACAATAAATTGTAAATTGAAATAACTATAATAAATACCGTTACAATTATAATAATTTTAATTGAGTATATTTGCTTACAAGTGATTGCTGTACATAAAATATTCTTAGTATTTACTTTTATGTATTTATGGATATATTATGACAAAATCCATGTATGTAAGTGGTCCAATCTAAAAAAATCTTATTCAATATCAACAGGCCTTGCGGTGATATTTTTTATAACTGATAAGAAAAATCATAATTTTCTACCGAATTCTGGAGGTATTGTGTGTAGAGTGGCGGCAGTCAACGACGCACTTTGCCTCCACACCAGAGCGAAGAAATGAAAATATTTAATATTTCATTTCCTCGGATGAGAATCGAACCCACAATCTGTAGCGTTTACAGTCACACGTTTAATAAATATTTATTTTTATTGATATACCTCTTTTATATTAATTATATACCTACCTTCTAAAGTTCTTTTTATTATTATTTCCATACAAACAACACAGATCTTGTAGGCCAGAGAGTTGAGTGATGTTTTATTCTCTTACAAAATTGTACGACCAGCAAAAGTATGGAAAGTTAAAAAGTAAAAGCAAATGGTATTTCTCTTAACTCAGAAACTTTTTCACTTTAACGACTTTGTAAGGTCAAATCAAATACTTAGAATTTTTTTTTTAGTATTTTTCGATGAAATACAACATTTAAATATCGTATACAAATAGATATTTAAAATAAAAGCACCTGTGTCTCAAATTACAGCCATTGTTGTAAAATAATTAAATTACAATCCCAAATAATAGATGTGAGAATATAAAATAAATAAAATTAGTCTATTAGAATATTAATCATGTATTAAGAAACACTATTCTATTACCCACTGATAAGGAAGTTCTTAATAAAAAAAAAGTTTTAAAACTTTAATGGATTCATTAAAACTTTTTTGTATGTTATAATGAATATTAAAATAGCTTAGTGTATTTTAATTAAGACTTTCGATTAAATTTACATACTGTAAAGTATTGTATAGGTAGTACATCACATGTACAACTAATTTGAAGTTGTTATAATAGGAATCTATATAAAAAAAATTGTAAGCGATGGGTGTCTACACTGTACATAGAAAACATATGACAAAATGTATTATAGAAGGCCAGTATCAAAACCTAAAACAATGATTCTTATTTTTTTTGTCTGTTTATTTCAGAAACAGATGAACTGATTTAAAAATATATTTATATTGTTTTAGATTTTTATAAATGTCACATATATGATATCTTGAAAATTGAAAATATCTTTTACATTGACAAGGCAAAATACTCAAAAGAAATTATGATAAAGATGAATAAAAAATAATCTTGTTTCTTTTGTGGTCTAACTAGAATCTTCTATAGCATTATGAAGTTTTATAAGGGGGGGCAATGGTAAAGTATGTGGTGGGCTGGTGGTCAACATAGTGAAGATTGATCTCCTTATACAAATCGCGGCACAGATAATAAAAATAAAGTGTTGTTTCATACATCGACGACTGATTAATTTCTCGCGTGTCGCTGTTATTACATTCATTTGTGTAGCCTTAAGCAAAAAGATATAATATTAAAATGTTATTATGTAAGTATATAAATAGATATGCAAAGTATAAAAACTTATAGTACAATTAGTGAAAGTTGATATATCATTGTTTTTAAATTGAAATAGGTAGACCCTTGTGATCGTATTGGGGGTTCGATTTAAACTCGTTTCTTGCTTTGATAACAAAACAAACGGCGTTGAGCTCCACCACTCAAAACATAAAATCTTGGAAAATTAACGAAAAATCTAGACTAGATGCCTTCTGCCTATCCTTCTCCTCATCCCATACGGGGTACAGCGTGAAACTAAAAAAAGAAAAGAAAAGAAGTGCCAACCGAGCGCCACACGTGCACAACCGGCCAGGCGCTCGCTGGCGCCGCAAAAACAACCAGCTACTCAACACAATGGAGAAGTGGCGCTGTAATTAGCACCAGCACGATATGTATGTATCTCTTTAATTAATTACACGATACGGCTATGTGCTTATTGCGAAGCAGTTTAATTATGTAACTTTAGATGTGTAGTTTGGATGAGGTAGGTTAGGGGTTCGATTCTCAGTTGAGGAAATTATTTGATATTTCCATTTCCTCGCTCTGGTGCCGAGGCAGAGTGCGGCAGAAAGTGGGGAGCGGAGTGTCTGAGCACTAGGCTCCCTATGCCTAACCTACATGCGGGATATACAGGGAAGCTGAAAGACGATTTATTTACTATGTAATGTTGTCTTGGTTACGTATGGTTACGGTATTTCATAGCGTGTGAAACGCGATGTTTGTAGGTTCGAATCCCATTCGGGGAGTAAATAACTTTAATTATACCTCACTCTGGACACAACATGAAACGCAGCGTAGAGTTGCGCCCCTCCACGGAATGTCTTAACATTAGTTCCCAATGCATAAAAATATAATGTACGTACTTAATTATTTTATGATGCTATGGATATGGGTTTAATATCCAAAAGAAGGATTATTAATATTACCCAGACTTGTAAAAAACATATCAACCGAATATCAAAAACATACTTTTTTGTTACTTTTGTTCTATTAATATCCAGTTTTTTGCCTTATCTATAGGTAAATGTAACACTGAAAAAAGTATTCTATATCAGAGTCATCGTTTGGCCAAAAAAAACGATAACAGTTAATTATATCGAGGCATTTGAATAAATTGACGTGTATCTAATTATGTAAATATCGCTTATTTGTTAAAAAAATTATAAAACTAAATAATGATTAAATAAATTTAGTTTGACGGGTTCTATAAAAAGTGTTGATAAACTATTAAGCTGCTAATAGCTTAGCTAAATCAGGAAAACGATAGGTTAAAATGTATTAAATGATAGCATTAATACAGCCTTTTTACTTATTTATTTTTAGAGTTCCGTACATAAATGGTAAAGAATAATAGTCTTAGACACGGGACTCTTTCGGCCTTAAAAATAGGATTCCGTCCCTAAGATTAAGACTGCGTTGTCTGTTTGTCTGTGCATCTGTTACCAGGATGTATCTCAATAATCGTGTAATTTTCTAAATGATGTATTTTTGCCGTTAGACAAAAAATATTATAACAGAATCATATAAATATTTAAGGCTGCTTCTATACGCAAACATGTTTTCATAGATAATGGTCCGGAACCCTCTTCTTGGTGTGCGAATCCGACTCGCACTTATCAGTTTTTAAATAGAAACAATTAACTTACAATTATTTGTTGAAATTAATTTAGGTTTCTTGTGAAACTTTTCTTGGCAATAGGAATAGGTGAAAGTGAAAGTGGGAAAGGCGATTTTTTTAAATTATTGAAGTATAAAATTGATTGCTTATGCAACTAATTTGTATTAATTTTGCTTAACGATATTAGTAGAAAAAAATAATAATACGTTATATAAAAGTACATCTAATGCTAAAAATTAAAATGTTTGAAAATACAATATAAGTAGGTACAGTAAGAAACCCGAATTCTTATATAAATATATCGTATACAAATATATTGTTGATTGTGTACAAGTACCTCCTAGTATCTTAGGAGTAACAGTAGCTTTTCACATAAGTACCTAATTCGTGAACTATTTTATAGCAAAAAAATATCTAAAATTTATAAAAACTTTGATATTAAATATCAATTGAATACATGGAAATAAATAAACAAGAAATAGATATATTTATTATTTTTCTATTTTTATATGATTATATATAAGTAATAAATACATATAAGTAAGTCTGTAAGTCATGTAATAACGTATTAACCTATTTATTGTTTTTTATTTCAATTATCATTTCAATACATACGTATAATCTATTGTCATTAATATACTTATTATGTAATAATATTGTATTTTTATGTTCTAGGTTTGTACCTAGAATATACTTAAGACCACGGTCTTTTTTAATATTTTTAGTTAAGCTGAGGGAACCTGGGAACCTAATGTTATGACACTCCGGTTTCAATAAGATACACATTTCCTTTCCCCACATTCCGCCGATCCCAACTCCTCGCTTTGCTTCGACACCAGAGCGAAGATAAGACAATATTAAATATTTAATTTCCTCGACTGGGAATCGAACCCACAGCCTGTCGCGTTTACAATCTCACGCTTGCACAAGCGTGCGCCACGAAATATCTCTAACCTCATTAAGTTTTTTTTTAATATACAGCCTCTATTTTATTAATTAAACTACTTTCGACTATTTTAAATATATCAATAAGAAAATAAGATGGGTATTTCTACGAGGTTTTTTCTAAGAACAATTAAGAAGCTCGTTAAAGGGTATACATTTTCTATGGGTAGGCAAGTAGGTCACCAGCGAGGAGTGTCGATTGAATGTAAATGCGCGGGAGTAGTGCTCGCCGTCATCCTCCGAGGGTGCGCATGAGTTTGTATAATTTCGTACTTTAAAATACTATAATAATATTTTTGATCTAATTTAATATTTGTGGTAGGTATAGCATGGCTGTATTAGACACAAGTTTTTTTTTTAAAAATTAATTAAAACACCTACTTTATATTTATATTTTTACTGAGATGGCGAAAAAGTAACCATGAACGAATTAGTATTAGTAGTAACAAAAGGAACTTTATGATATAAATATATAATTTGTAAATATAATATTACTATCTAAATACAATATAAATGAAGGCAAGGAATTGTTTATTCGTATTTAAAATATATCCCTGTATCAGTTCAACCGAATATATACGTATATGGTATATCTACCTATCTTTATATTGTAAATCATGGTAAAGTGTCATTTAAAAACACCGATGCTTGAGAGTCGAAACTCAAGCAGCATTAGCTGACTTACTTTTGCCATATCAGCTATAATAATGACGTGCTATAATAATATTGTAATAAAATTGTATATTTTTCATGACAATAAATATTCTATTGTTTTTATCCATACCTATATTATAAATTCGAAAGTAACTCTGTCTGTCTGTCTTTGACGCAATCAGGGCCAAACCACTAATTTAATTGTGATAAAATACTCATATAGAGATACTTGAGGGCCTCGAGATGATCATAGGATACTTTTTTTCTCATATTTGTAATATTTTTGATATATACCAATGTATTAAAATACTTATTAATTTGAGATGAAATTTATTCCGCCATGTTTATAACAACCGCCGTTGCTAAGCAACGATTTGCAAAGTTTGTTTTTAGAAAACGTAACCCAAAATAAGTTTGCTTACCGCATACATGGCGCGCGCCGACTCAACCTTATGAGACACAAAAACAATATTCTCCAAAAATATTGTCCCTTAAATATTGTTTAAAAAAGTCCGCGTTGATATATACTATAGATATAGATTTGTATACATTAACAAAAAATAGATGATTTCTATAATTATTTTCTTACAAATTCTATTGAAAACCGAAAATAATTTTATAAATATATTTAATAAACAATCGTATAGTTCAAGCGGGCGTAGCCGCGTCCGGGCCCACTAGTAATATATATAATGTTTAAAAATTAAATTAACAAATAACAAATGTGACATATTCCCACTAACACACAAACGGTAGGTACTCTACACACCCTCGCGTGCGCAGCTTCGTGCCAATGTCGTGGGCTCCGTTTTTTCTGGCACCCCTCAAGGCTGCGTACCCAATGCTTCACCTTGCGTGCGTTTATCTCCGCTATTGTTGTACGTAGCACCGAGCTATTAATGTTCGCTTAATATTGATTATCTATGTAATTATGTTCCATTTAGATTATATTTACCGTTTCTTTTTCTAAATATGTAACCCGTTTAGGTATGCAAATTATATTTTTCTTTATTGCCTCACATTATCTCGGTGTTAAGTTACGTCATCTCGCCAAATTTTCGTGGCATTGTGTGTTGAGTGGCGAAACTAAACGCCGTTCTTTTGCATCTTTTGTATTTTCACTATAACGAATTAATGAAAATATTGATAAATAATTGTTCATTCCCGGTTGGGAATCGAACCCACAAACGTCGCGTCGTCGCCGAAATTTTGCTTGCAATGTCTTGCAATTCCAAAATTAATTAGACCAGTAGGTACCTACTGCCCACAAAGTTATCCATATCAATGATTGTTGATTATATCAGTGACCTATCCACTAACTAGGTATATATTAATCGATTCACATCATAATTGCTTTACGACTTACAGCTTGCTAAATTAAACACATAGTTTAGTAAAAATTCCGAATATATTACTTAATAAATAATTAAAATTATAATCTGTACTTTTCAGTTATACTTATTTAAAATGAACTATCCATTGTTTAGACGCCACACACGAAGCCTCAGCTATTTCAAATTGCAATTTGTGTAATTGTTAAAACAAAACTATTAGCACATTATACTTGTATACAGTTTACGAGTTTAATGATGGCAATGCCTTTTCTGGGCTGTAAATGAAATGGTTTAATGAAAAAAACTAAGAAAATCAAATTTGGAATTACTTCAAGTGGGCACAATCAGGAAGGCGAGGTAGCTGTGATTGCAGCACCAGCCCTTCATTATGTTTACGCACCACCATTAAGCGTAATCAAGCTCTCATCACACACGGAGAGGAAACAATAAAATGGACTATTATAATTATTCTCCACTGTAAGAATTTTAATTATTTTATTTTGTTTAAATAGTGTCAATTTTAAATTTAAGCTCTGGTTGTTATACTGTTAAGTATAAAGTATTTAAATTTAGAACGCGATAATTTGCTTACTTTATTTTTTTTTATTGCTCACCGCCATGGATACACGTCTTTTTCCAAGAACTGGAATTATATATAAATCAAAATTAATGTATAATATATATAATACAAAAAAAATAAACATTTTAAAACGATTAGAAAGGCAATTTCAAATTTGGAACACTCAGTAAAATGACAAGTGCGGAAGCGTAGCTCCCCTCAACGTTTAGTTACCCCACGCACGTCGACGGGAGTGCGTGCAACCCTTCCCCGTAGACGGACTATTATGACGTAATCAACCTCTCCACACACGAATGTATGAGGAAACAAAATTTTGTACGAAACTTTTTTGAGTATCCAAAAGTGCATTTTTTGTTGTAACTAACCAAAATATTCGTTAGTATAAGTTTTTAATATTTTTTTTGTAAGTTCATACTTATTAAAGTTACGAAATATTTGTTTTGTGTATTTTTTATGATTTTTCAAATGCATAGCTTAAATAAGTTAATCCTTCGCCTTTATTCTCTTTTGTTTATGACTTTTAACTATGCGCGTTAATTATTCAAACCAATGCTTAACAATTTCACTTTCGTTCAAACCATAAATTCACTTTAAAATAATACGACTTAAAATTTAAACACACATAAAACTTGCATAAAAAATAGAATTGTCTAAATAAATCAACTTTAACTTTACGATGCAAATAACAACAATCACTGTCATTTCCTCAATAAACACATTTCAAAATCGAAAAGGGTTCATAAAACAAGATGACCGCTGTGATTGCTTCCTTTTACAGGCGTAAGGAGATCTCTAGTAATTATCCAAGGGTTAAATTTACACTGACACACTATTACGGAATGCATGCAGTGCCAAGGTAGGAATGGGACGCCATTTGAAATTACATTTTACACCGAGCCCCGCGACAAGCGAAGTTAATAGACCATATAAAGCTAAAACCTCTTTGGATACCACAGATAAGACATCGACGTATGAATAGGTGATCTTAATTTATCTGTGAAAGGTTCCGGTTAACACTCCGCGAGTCTGTGTCGGTCTAATCGAATCGTTAAACCTACACGCGATTTGAATTATCGATAACTGTCCATTAGTTGTAAAAATATGTAAGTGTTTTATGACTTTTACTTTTAATTTCGTTTGAGTTTAAATTAAATAATTATTTCAATACAGATAATATTATTTTTTTATAATTGTACACAAAATACATCAATGTTTTTCTTAATTATTAAGTGACATTTTATTAACGAATGACGTGTTCTTATAATATATAAAATGTTTAACATTGACTAAATATAAATGAGAACCTTATTCCACAATGAGCGGGCGAGGTCAGTTTTTGTGAACTATTATTTAATTTATCATTTAGCAATTGTTCATCCACAACGACATTGTTGTTATCGACCTTATGTTTTTTAACACTCACGGTACAGCATCGAGACTGACGTGGAAAATTATTTATATCATCAGTAAAAATGCGGGTAATATCTAAAAAGTGAAAGATACATTGACGTGAGACTGAGTGTGTATCTATATGAGGCAACATTATTATATTTACTACTACTTCTACTAATACCTTCATTTCTTATCAGTTAATTAATCACCATTATGCAACGCGAGCTCGCACGCTGCCCGCCTATTTTCCCGCTTCTATCTTATTCGATAATACAGAACGACAAATTCTTTGCAAACCAAGTAGGCATGTATTTGACATAATGTACCTACTAAATGTGCGTATGTGTGCTATGTGTGTGTAGAAAAATATTTAGCACTTACTGTGAGGTGGCGTCAACGACATCGCGGATACGGCAGGTGGTGGCACTGGGGGGAACATGTCCTGGTGCGGCGGGAACATCCTGGGCGGCGGCGGAACCTCCGTCTCGGGCTCCTCGGGCTCCTGCTTGTGCGGGGAGCGGCCCCGAGCGAGTCGCACCGCCTTGAGTCCGCTGGGCGAGCGGCGCATTGACAGGTTCTCCGGCGTGTCGGATTCCCCCGAGCGGCGGCGCGGCCGGGCCTGCTTGCGGCGCGGCTGCGGGCTATGCGGGCTGGCCGGCGGGGATGGTGCGCCGCACGCCGCCGCCGGGCTGCCGGCCGGCGAGCCCGCCTCGGCGCAGTCCCCGGCCTCCTGGTCGGCGAGTCCTCGCACCTGCAGCGACTCGCCCGCGCGGATAACAGTGCCCAGCTGCTCCTGCGCCACCGACACCTCACCGCGGTACATGAAGTCCACCACCGCCTGCACTTCCCATCCTTGAAAGTCTTTGAGCACGATCACGGGGTGCTTGCACGGGTTCTCGCTGAATATCCGGCGGAACAGCGGGCTGCAGGCGCCCAGCAGCACTTTGTGAGCGCGCACGCGGCGCTCGGCGCACACCAGGGTCACGTCCACGAGCGTCTCGGCGTGCAGCAGCGCCTCGAAGGAGCGCAGCAGGTGCGCTTGGTGGTTGTTCCAGCGCAGGCTGTAGTGCTCCTCGCCGGCGGTCGGCTTGTCGTCCATGGCGCGGCCGGTGCTCCTAAACGCGGCTCCCGGAGGACGATGCGAGCATCCCTCGCGGCACGCTCCGGTATCACTGCACGGCACGGCACTGGTACGTGTGTCGCGGCGCGGCGCGAGCGGACATATACGTACGACGCGGGCGG
This sequence comes from Heliconius nattereri, assembly GCA_013403645.1. Classification (NCBI taxonomy): domain Eukaryota; kingdom Metazoa; phylum Arthropoda; class Insecta; order Lepidoptera; family Nymphalidae; genus Heliconius; species Heliconius nattereri. The sequence goes on from JAAIXI010000231.1 coordinate 657,641, forward strand.
CTCGCGAGCGCGGAGTGAGCCGGGCTGGCGGTGGCGGCGGCGGGCGCGGGTGTGCGGCGCACGGGGAGCGCGCGGCGGGCGCGGGCGGTGGGCACGCCCCCGGCCCCGCCCTGCGCACACACGCGCCCGCCCCGCCGCGCCGCGACACACGACACACGGGCACATGTGACGCCTCCTCTATGTATTCCTGGATACCTACCGGCAGCACGCGGCTGCGGGCGTGCTGGCAGGCGTGCGGGCTGCAGGCGACGGTGCCGGCGACGCTGTTTGTTTACATGCCAGTGCGCGGCGCGGTCGTCGCACAGCTCGTCAGTCGACATCGACCTTATTTTATTTCTCTCGCGGGAGCATCGCGTGATCGCTGATGAATATACACAAAAAGAAAACGGACACTTTGGCGGTTATTTTAAAATACAGGAAAACGTCTCGATTTTGAATAGAAATGCTATAATGCTAAGAGACTAGATAAAGCCATTAGATAAAAAGTATCTTTTTATATTTATGTTCACGCAACACATTTGTTTAGTTATTCATTACAAAAATACAACAATTGCGTAAACATGTAAAGATAGCATTTTAAATAATTATATACTTATAATACGACGTAAATCATATTATAATACCTATGTAGTTATATAAATTGTACTACTTATCTGTTAAATCGTCCCATTTCATTTGTTTTTTTTTTAAACTTAATTGTCCAATTTTCTAAGTAACTTATAATGCGCATCCCTAAAGTAAAAAAAAAAAAGATAAATGTACAGCTTATCTTTGCTAATATATTTAAGAGAAAAGAATGAACTTTAAGTATATACTTATTTGATATAAAAATTATGGACATCAAATGGAAGCATAAGAGGAAAAAGTTAACAAAAAGTTAGATCCCACTTTGAGTTTTTAAGGTCAGGGCTACCGACATCCCTCTAACAAAATAGAGATATGTAAAAAAGATTTCCTATAAATAGAAACGAGAAAATTCTATCATTTTTAACACAGTATTTTCAAAAATTTTATATTCTTTTGTTGCTTTTACACATACCTATCTAAATTACCTTATAAATAATCTTTGAAAAAAAAAATACTTAGTTAAATAATACTTCTATAGACTTCACCACTAAAAATAAACTATCAGAAATGTATTAAATAATATGTGCAGACCTATATGTTTTTGATACAAAAAATCAAAAATATAGGGTAAAAACGGGATAGATAGTTTCCTAAAAATCATATTTACAAAAATAAAAATACCTACAGGTACCTATAGCTACCTAAGTCCTGGTCATTTTTTAATTAGGTGAGGTATTAGGTAACTCATATATTTTTTATTATTTTTTATGATAATTCCATAGCATTATGACACAGTATTTTGAAATCATTTGTAAAATGGCTAATTAACATAAAATATATTAGATATGTAAGTACTTATTTAATTCTTACTATAATGTGAAAGTGTCATATTAATATTTACAAGAGGATTAGTCCTTAATGAAGGAGAAACAAATAAATCTTTGATATATAAACATTTTTATTTAACTAGATTTAGATTTTTCTATAATTTCTATTTTTTGTTCTTTAAATACGAGGCCAGTCTACAGTAAACGCGACAGGTTGTAGGTTCCATTCTCACTCGAGAAAATGAAGTATTAAATATTTTCATTTTGTCGCTCTGTACAATGCTAACCTACAGTGTGAAGCAGAAAAAAATATATAAATAGCTCATTGTAATACAATTCACTAGGTTACTATTACGTACGTAGGTAGGTACTAGGTTCAGTTTATCTTAAGATTAAAAAAAAATATATATTTACATCTAATTTTTAGGTTCAATAATAGTCATTTATTTATATCAGAATAACTATAACTTAATATAAATTAAAACTATAGTCTTTATTTGTACTAGCTTAGGTAGAAAAAACATATTAACGTGATTAATTGACACGTCAAGTTACGTGGTAGAGCTAATATAGTATTTCTTATATGAAATTAATGTTTAATTAATAAATTTGAGACAGACTCGCAATTGACTGGTTTCTCTTTATAGATTCTTTTCTATTTATTATATTCTAATATTTGATTTGTTAAGCGCCACTCAAAACGCAATGCCTCCAGAATTCGCCAGAAAGTGGGGGGACGGAGTGTCTTAACACTAAGTTCCTTCTGTCTACCCTGCTGTGTAAGGCATACAGCGTGAAGCTGATTTTTTATTTTTATTATATTTGTACGAAATAACTTAATGCTTTTTCCTACATTTCAGGTAAAGCATTTAGAACCAGGATACACTACTAGGTACGCTTTCCGAAGGCATTTGACACTTTTATTATATTTATTGAGTTGCGGAACACAACGCCGCCCTTTATCTCGACAGAGTAGGGATCGAACCCACGACCATTTCGATTACAGTCACACGCTGCATACGTACCCATAAGCAACATTATATATTTCGAAACATATTTTAAATTACCTATCTACTTATTAATTATACTTATTAAACAGGATTAATGGTGATTTATAAAAAAGTGTAATTAAAAATGTTTGTGTCGTTAATTGCGTTAATACTATTTTAACAAACATAAGTCGTTTTTGATTATAAATGAATATTTAGAGATGAATGTCGTATATTTTGTTTTTTTTTTTTAATAAACAAGGAAGTGGAATTCGATTCTAAAGGACAGATCCAATTCTAGGTGTACGTTCAAATTTTTTTGTTGTTAATAAGACGACATCTGGGTACAGAGTGCGGCGTTAAGTTCTGTCACCTGAATGGAACTTCATCAACATTTTAAATATTTTTTTCAGCTTTACGCTGTATCCCGCATATAGCAGTGGTAGGCAGAGGGAACCTAGTGTTAAGACACATCATTCTCCACTTTCCACTGAATTTTCGAGGAATTGCGTGTTTGGTGGCGGTGTTCAACGCCGCGCTTTTGGCTATTTACCAATTGTGAAAATATTAATAAACAATACCTAATTAATTCCTCCGAGTGGGAATCGAACTTACAACCGTCGTGTTACAGTCACACTGCCCTCAAGGACTTGCTCATTCAAGTTAAAACTAATATTTAGTATACTCGTTACCTATTGTAAAATTGAAACTGTTGAATTTATTGGCGACTCTTCTAACTAAGACTGTTCTCCGAGCCATTGATTTCTATAACACTAAGATAAAACTGACAAGTTAGTGTTAATTATTGACATGTTAATTTTGATGGTTGTTAATTTTGAGCGAGCAATTCCCACTTAAGCCATTTCCATTAATATTTTTTCTTTTGTACCGCTGAATTTCGGTGTAGTGTGTTAATCATTTCCTCGAATGGGAATCGATCTCACAACCTATCGCGTTTACAGCTCACAGACTGGCCTCTAATCGTCAAGCATTCTTAATAACATTACTTACCACAATATTAATATTAAAAACAAAGAGTCGTTCAAATAAACATGTTCACTGAACTAAATCAAAATTGTTCGAAAGTCGTTGGGCTTATTAGCCGGGGTCAGATCGTATCGGCGCTCACATACTAACGCGGGTAGGTAGGTAAGGTAACACACGTAAGGGTAATAAGGGTAATTCGGGGTGATGTATGGGGTACCGGCCACGCAGCTAGGGTTATTTTGTTTTCGTTTAATATTTTTGTTTGGCGTGAAAAGTTTGTGGTTTTTATTTTGTTTCTCAGTTTTAAATTATCTAAAAATATTTAAATTCCACTTGCAAAGCACGGCGTTGAGTTCCACCACTCAACGCCTCCACAATTAGGCTAAAAGTGGGAATTAAAGGGAACCGTATTTCTAACACTAGGCTTCCAGGTTACCTCCGCGTACCCTGCCATATCCAGGATATCTACATCTACAAAAAAATAAAAAAAATAGTGTACACAAACAAACACTAATTAACAATTAAAATACACAAATAAGTACTGTATCTAGGGAGGACATCCATAGTACATTTAATTATACTGAAACGTTCTAATCACGAACGCTGGCATGCCGATAATGATTCGAGGAGCTGTATGACTTGAATGTGACTCAATTGTACATCCTATACTGGCCGTGACATAGTTCGGTGTTGCACGTAACTTAATTACGCTGGCTGTTATATTAGCATTTTGAATGCTTCGCTTATTGTTAAAATAAATTGTTTACAAAGAAGTACAGGTAAACGTTTTTGTTTAATTTTTTGAGTGTGGGGATTTAAATAATAGTTATTTCCATTTCACCATTATCTTTGTCTTTTGTCTTTGTCTTTCCTAATTTTATGAAATAGTAGATAATGTCGAAAATTTTATACTTATTTGATAATTTTGGGACACACACATGGGAACGGAAAACATTTTTGGACGGCTTCTGAGAGTCGCGGATTCTAATCCCGCTCGTGTTTATATATTTTATAAAAAAAGTAATAATATAGTAATGATTTTTAAGTTAGGTATACCTAATTATTTATGATTTTTTGTGCTATTTCAAACGAAATATTAATGACCTTACCTCATGTTCAGTAGACATTGGTACCTACTCGTTTCGTAAACACAAATCGCACCAAGCATGCTCACAGATAATGACGTCATTAGACAGCACCGACTTCTCTTATCTCGTTAAGGACTGAAATGTGAAGATAAATAGACATGTATTAACTTCATATTGGAAAATACCATTCATATTGATTCTGCAAGTACAATTTTTTTCTTTTATATTAAAATGTTTTCATAGTTTATGTTTTTATATTAGTTATTTTGTTTCCTATGAAATTTTATGTTTACATTAGCTAACTAGGGATCTGATCGCGGCTTCGCCTGCTTAAGCCGCACAATAATTTATTTTCTCACTTGAATTACTTTAGGGATCCAATAAGGAAAGTTGTTAAAATATAAATAGTGAAAACTGTTTTTAAATCGGTTAAGCCGTTTCTGAGAAGAGATATAGACGATCCGATAAATAAATAAAAAATTTAAAAATCATCGTTTCAATAGAGATCTATTTTATTGGTAAATGTCTCTAATAGTAGTTATTTCTCATATATGTCTCATGTACAGACATTCATTAGATATACAAATCTATCTATATTATATAAAAATAATTTATATTTATTTAAAAAAATAAATTTTAAAACAATATTATTTTAGAAATAAATTTATATCAGCTACCAATTTTCCACACTCAAAATTCCACCACCGCCAAGGTGTATGGCGAAGCGTGGAACCGGCAGAAATGAATGCTTTGGCTTCACTGTTCACTCCTCGTGCCGACATGTTTCCGACAAAACGTGCAGAATAATTCATATCTAGAGCTTAAAATGTCTTATCTTACACAAATAAATAATAAATTGTATTTCATATTCTGTTAATAAAATCTTATCTTTGTTCGTACGAATAAATGGTAATGTCTTAAATATGTTTAGTTTAAATTGTATTGGAATTATAAAGTTTTCTATTAAATTTAACAAAAAAGTCACAGTGGCGCAGCGATAGGAACAGCATCTGAATGTGACAATTGTGGTTCTGGTAATAAGACTCGTGGTGTTGAGTACCGCCACTCAACACAAAAAGTGAAAAAATCCGATAAACCTTGTATATCTCATTTTCCTTTGGCAGTTAATTCTTTTACGGACTTTGAAGACTTGAGATCTCTAGTTGAGTGCTACAGTCCAAAAATTGAAAAAGATGTACAAGTACTCTAGTAAATAACCAATAATTATGTTGTAAAATTTTATTTTGTTCTATTAAAGTTTTATACTTCGAATAAATTATTTACCCTCTGTCCATCATTACTCTATCTCTCTTTCCATGCATGTTACGATCATATCACTGCTTCGTTGGCGCTGAAAGAAAAAAGGCCACGTCGGCGCTCGTCTGCCAACTTGTACGAGCGCGGCACTTAGATTAGTTCGGAACTTGTACAAACTTAGGCTGTAAAAATAGTCCCCATTGCTTTATTATGAGTACGTGTTTGTATGATAGTTTGAGTATCTCGGGAACTGCGAGCCTATTATGATAATTATATTGTGTATTGAATAGGTGTTTCTGTTTATTATCTATAGTTGTTAGTCAAAGATTTATTGAAAATTTCTTGTTAGTTTAATTTTTTTATATCTAGTCATTAACACTGCCAACACTTCATTATTTTTCTAAAGCGTGACACAACTCGCTATATTGAGTCATTATATCTCAAAATAATATACAATTAATAATAATAATAATAATAAATAGATAAAATTAATTTATAATGCAAATATAACGAACGTCGGAATCACTATGTATAGACAATAATTCTTCTCTTCCTGAATCATAAATACTATTTTAATCCACTATGGAGTCCGTATATCATGATTCCACCTCCTGACACGGGCGTGCTCTATGTTGTATAGTCTGTGGTCTATGGTCTATGGTCTATAGTATAGTCTGTGGTATAGATAATATAGATCGGGCGCGGTAATGAATCAGATGTGTATCGGCGACGTGTGAGAACACACGCCCGAAATACAGCTAGTAAATATTGCCTCGCGTGCACGAATGTTTGCACTGGGCAAGGGGTAGACATGACTCTTGATTATAGTAGTTTTTTTATTTGAAAAAGGATATTTTATCGTGTAACTGTTATATGTAAATCGCTATGAATTAAGTATGTATTTTTATTAATGGAAACTACTATGTTTATTTGTTCTATTCATTTTTGTAGGTGAACGAATAGGGGTCGATAAAAACAAACAAAATTATTACTATACTATAAAAATACAATTAAAAATATATATGAGTAATGAATGAGTATTTTAAGCTAGTTTTGTTGGATTTGAATGCTTAATTCATTCCGATTTAGTATTTGTTTCAATTATTACGAATCTTTATCGATAAAATTATATTAAATGAAAATATTACACAAAAATATATCACATATTAAAAATATTGCTGTTATTGTAAGAAAATAAAAAAATATATGAACATATATTCTTCGCACTAGTTTACTTATAAAAATATTGTAATATCTATTTCTTTGTAATGCTATGGGTAATTCGTGCACACAAGCCCGCCTCGGGCACAAAATAAAAGTTAAATTTGGCTTGATAAGAGCCAAAATTTTCTATGGCTCTGCAGTTTGCGAGTTCACTCCTGATTAATATACTATTTCGTTTGCATATGTTATCTAACAGGGAAGTAGGAAACTTAGAGCTGGAAATGGATTTTTTTATTTATTTTTACTTTAAGTAACGGAACGGAGTGTCTTAACGCTATGTTTCCTCCGCCTACCTTGCTGTGTCCGGAATACAGTGTGAAGCTGATTTTTAATCTAAGTATTAAAACATTATTTTATGGCCGTTACTTAATAAGTTATTTTTTTAGTTTGCTTTCGCTTATATTTAAGCTGGAATTAGGTACTCAGATACTTAACACGTACGTATGCTATACCTGCTTCGTACTTGTGACAGGAAGATTTAGTACAAAACATCGTTGAATAATAATTATGAGGTTTTCAAAGTAAGCTATTGTTTTTAAAAGATTATTTTGATCCTTTCTTTTATTTTGTGTTATAAGTAGAGAGTGGTGGAAGTGGAGAGTAAAAACAGTTTTAAATGGGTTTCCCAGTTTCGCGAATGGGAATCAAATGTACAACCTGTTGCGTTTACAGTCACACCTTGCTCTCTTGCGCCATGACTGTCCTTCTCGCCACGCCGTCCTACCTTTTTTTTACATTACGAAAAATTACTAGAAAAAAACCTAAAAGAATACACGCACGCCTCATATCGCAAATAGAAAGTTATATAGCTATTGTATATAGCTGCAGTAATAAACATTTGGGTTGCAATGCGATAGCAAAAACAAAAGGCGTCTTCCGTCTTTACCTGGGACTTACCGGTCACACATTCGTTTCTTGGAACAGATAAAAATGGCTATACAAAATTTTTGTACATATTATTAGTATGTTCGTCACAAAAAATATGCCGTTGTTTTCATAGAATTAATATGAAATGTGTTTATGATGGACTAAGCTGCGTATGCGCACAATTGGGTTGGTTTAACGCTACATGTTACTCATAGTGTTTTGAAATTGAAAGAAAAATATTAAAGTATTTTCTAGTACAGACAGAAACACAACGGAAATTACGCAGCGAAGAAACCTGACATTTGGCATACATGGTCCTTGGGGAGGATAGGGATACATTGAAAGAGGATTTTCCGAAATTCCTAGGAGAACGTGTAAGAAAACGTGATTTTATATATATGATTAGTAAACGGTAACGAAATTGTGGGCTACAATTCAATTCAATTCAAGATACTCTTTATTCAAATAGGCAATTATTATAAGCACTTTTGAATCGTCGAATGAACATTTGAACAAAAAGCTACCACCGGTTCGGAAGACAGTTCTGCTGAGAAGAGCCGGCAAGAAACTCAACAGTTGCTTTTTTCAAAATCAATGGTACGTCGTTTTCGTTTAGTGATACATATTTCTTCTATACCTTCACGCTATATCCGGCATGTAGCTCCTGGGAACCTAGTGTTATGATACTCCGTTCCCGTTTACATATTTCCGTTCCTCACCTTCCGAAGTATTGAGTGCCAGCGACCAGTTATGAATATGACATTTACTACAACGTTTTTTCTACTTTAGCATTGTTTACCTAGCAGAGTCCTTTTAAATTTACTTTAATAGGTAAATTTTAAAGCCCATAGAAGATACAAATGAACTTTTGACATTGCAAAGACAAACTTTGTGGCCAAAACGCGGTGTCATGCCCCAAAACTATAAAGCTCTAAACACACTTTACGAAACACGATTTCGGAAGTCCAGATAAGGGCATTAATGGATTGACTGACATAAATGTGACGTCACTCCACATATTTCGTCCGATCGCATGTACGAACGTCCAGGGTAAAGTGAACTTTGAAATTTCATATATTTTATATATAATCTTAGACAGTCACAGGCCTAGCTGAGCTGGTCGGTTAGCTAGGTTATCTGATAGTTGGGTTATATTTTCGTATGCGTGGTCCGGCTTACGCGTTAAGGGTTAGATTAGGATCTCGCATTAGCATTTTCTAAGGTGATTTTGTTTCGGCTGTCTTGAGGTCGTGTGTTTAAGTTAACACGCGATTTTTATACTTAGGTACCTTTATGGAGTATTACGTATGTGGAAAATGGAATGAAACGTGCTTTTTAATGCCTTATCGCTTTTGTTTAGTGCTGTGGTGGTAGTTTTAATTTTCATTATGTGCTAGTTTTTATTGTAGATTTTTACTTTAATAAAAACTATATATTCAGCTTTATGAAGTTTTTGTAATTAGCTGTTTTATAAACTAAACATAAGTATTCATAAAAACAATATATTGAGAATATATAGTTGTCTTCCAAAGACTGATTGCAATAATATTATTATTGCAATCAGTCTTTCGCTTCAGAAATGTACATTAATTTTTAATTGCATTTAACACAAACATTTTAAGTACAATTGTAACTGTGTTGGCACATTTATTAAGAAAAACGCAGCTATTTATATATGATAATTTATATTCTATACTAATATTATAAAATTAAAGAATTTCAGTTAAACTTGTTAAAAATTTTTTTAGGATTGATCCACCTCTATACGTAATGCTTCCAGAATTCGACGGAATATGGGTAATGAAGTGTCTTAACACTCTATCTACCCTGCTGTGTGCGGGATATAGCGTGAAGCTGGTCGTTGTACCTTCTATTATGGTACTTATTGGCGTAAGCTATACTGTCTACCTAACTACGTTTTAACAGTTAACTGCTAGTGGTAATTTCATCCAAGATTAATTGATAAGGCGTAGAAGGAAAGGTAGCAAACTTCACTTAATAACTCGTTACGATCAAATATTATAGTTATTTTCGAGGTGTTTATTATGAGAAATACTGGGCGTCCATTCATTTTGGATTGTTTCCGTTAATAGTTGACTGTGAGTGGGTTGTATTATAATTGTGATTTGGTTAACTTATAACTTACAAAAACAAAAATTTTTGAAAATAAACTATTACTTTTTTTGAAAATAAACTTAACTTACAAAAACATTTTATAATTCATATTAAATGTTTTATTATGTTTTAGTAAGTTTACTTTATTTTCGTTCATATATAAAAGAAAAATATTGTATTGAAACTTTTGTTTTAAATGATCAAGTCCTTTTGACTCTTTGCTATGTCACCTTCAAAAAGATTGCAGATAGATATGTATACTGCAGGATAAAGAAACATGTAATGTTATAAAAGTGCTTTATTTATAATATCTGCACAACAGGTTAAATTTCAGTTTTACAAATATATTCATATTTTTTTTTACTTTAACTTCATATTGTAAAACAACGAATCCAAAATCACATTTAAAGTGCCGAAAGTAGTTTGCTATATTTTAACATCTATTCTTCATATATCTAAAATATAAAAAAAATTGAGTGCCCACGTTATCATACATTTTATTACTATTTTAAAATATCATACGAAAAAACAAATACAAATACTTCCATTATTCTATGTCTTACGCGTGAATGCCGACAAAACAAATAAGCGAGGTAAGGTAAGGTTTATTACTAATATCCTAAAAATGCAATAACAAAAGAGCACCGTACGACTTTACCTGTGTGTCGTAAAAGATGTTGTTCATAGAAATTTAAATGTCATATATAGCTTCATTTCTACGCTCTGGTTGACAAAGAGCAGAGTTAAGTTTCGCCACTCAATATGTAATGTCTCAAAAATATATAGTTTCAATATTAGTCTCCTTGTGCCTACTACTACTTGTGCTTATATATACTTTTTCTACGTACGCAATCTAGTGTTAACACACTCCGTTTCCATTGAAACACTCCCGTTCCCCGCTCTCTGACGAATTCTTGGCCAAATATATTAAATATCTCATTTTCCTGAATGGGAATCGAACACACAACCGTCGCATTTCTCGTCGAACTCCTGTGGCTCAGTGCCACGATTTCCTTCACGTAGAACACATTTTACATATCGCTAGTAGTAAAGTTAAATTAATTAATTATTTTATATAAAGATTAAGTTAAATGGTGCAGTGTTTAAATGCCAAGTACAATTAGTTTTTTTTTTAAATTTATTTATTATGAAGAAATATGTTCATCTCAACACGCAATGCCACCAGAATTCAGCAGAAATTGGGGAACGGAGTGTCTTAACACTAGGTCCCCCCTGCCTACCCTGCTGTGTGCGGGATACAGCGTGAAGCTGATTTGATTTGATTTTATTTTTAAATATCATCATACATATTTTGTATTTGTCGTATCTATTAGTGTAGATAATACAATTTTAGTAAGCAGATAAGTACTAAATAGCTTAAAATTCAAATGGTTTCTAACAGGGACATGCAATATTGATCACACAAGTATTAATGAGGGTTACGAAACAGTTTCGGGGTTGTGATTCATTAAGCGATATATCGCCGACTCAAATTCTGAACGAGCCATAGAATATCATTATAATATATATATATTTTTAATTTATTAATTGTTTTATTGATATTTTTTAAATAATAGTCAAGTCAAGAGCGGCTCTTGTTCGTTCTTCCCTTCACGGTAGGAATTGCGAGAAAATCTTTCTCAGTGCTCCCTTAGAATCCTTAACTTACCGTACCTAGGTACACTAAATTTGAAGAGTGTAAATTATTTAAAATATATGTTTTCCACTTAGAAAAACCCTACAAAACGAAACACAAATATAAATCCGCTCCCCACTTTCCGCAGAACTCTGGAGGCATTGTATGTTGAGTAACGGAACTTAACGCTACGCTTTGCTTCGACACCAAAGCAAATATATTAAATTTAAAAGATTAAATATTTCACTTCTTCGAAATTGAACCCATAACCCGTTGCGCTTCAAGAGTCACACACCAGTGCTCAGCGCCGCGACTGTCTTTTGTAAATTTTTTACAGTATTTTCGTAGAAAAGTGTACAAAGTGAAAATTTCTTCACAAATTAGATATTTGTACCGAATAGCAGTTCTGCAGCAACATCATCGCATACTCGAACGTATTTGATAATACATTGGTAGCACGCGAGCACACGTGCCCCGGCCTTCTACGACAAATGCAAATGAATAAGCTTCCATATTAACCGACTAGAGGTTGATCGTTACTAAAAAAAACGGGAATAATTATTAAAAAAAATTAAATATTAAAAACTACATATAGTGAGGATTCTTTTAATAGAAACAAATACGTATTTTTAATTTAAGGCTTAAAGATTTTAAGGTTCTTAAGTCTACCAATTAGCAATTAAGTAGAGAACCAATGCTCAGCTATGACAAGCTAAATGTACGGAATACAAGCGCCTCGGCAGGTGCTGTTTCCCCATTAGCGACGCCACAATCTAGATAGCATAGACACAGTCTAACTTTTTATAATGACTGCCAAAAAAAAACACCCTGTATGAGCAGTAGCGCAAATTCGGGCGGTACCAACCGGTGCCGGCACCCTGTATAATTGCCCGTCTGTCTTCCATGTGTGTATGATCACTAATCTATGCTTCGCTAACTTCAAACATTTCACAAGTAAACATTTCTGTAGCACTCGCCTTCTTTGTTTTGGACTTTTTTTATGGAGTTTGTTTAAGCATTATACGCTAACTTTATCTACAGGGGGTTTACGTAGCGTGACAATTATTAATAATATAAATCTAAAAGAAGCAAATGTTTACAGTTATTTTCGAATTATCTGGTCTAGATTTAATTACAAATAGCCTAGAAGTTTCGATTAAGTATAAAATTATGTCTCGTTAGACACACCGATGTCTCACTTGGGAAATGGTCAATAAACTCATATTCTGCAACGTGATCCATTCAGTGTGGAAACAGTATGAAAAATCTGTCGAAAACGATTTAACGGTTGATTAGTCCGGTTGAAACAAATTAACGATGTTGACATACAGGTCTGGTGTCGCGGTGTCGTGGTGTCACGGTGTCGCGGTGTCGCGGTGTCCAGCCATCCCACATCGACCGTGGGACAGCTGCGTGAAACGCAACAGTGGTGAATCGATTAGCTGGAATAGATTTTTTCCAATATAACGGTATCCAGATGATTTACATCTCGATAGTTATATTGCAATTTGTGAGCGTGATCTATGAAATTTTCTATTGCGGCTAAACGTTTGCTCATCGAAGCTTCAATTGTCATTTCTTAAGCCGCGACGACGCAATGGCACGAATGTACACAACGTAGACAAGCGGCCAACACTCTGTGACCCTTGGCCGGCGGTAGGTTCCATCCGTTTTAGCCGATATGTAACGACGTACAGGGGCCGCGGTGGGTCCAATTAGGCTGGCGAGGTGACACATTGTCACCGGCCGCACGACTCAATGTCCGGCCAGACGTGACGAGTTACGCGTGGTCGCCGTTTTTATTTCTGCCAATGACGGGTGTCGAGGCGTGGTGATGGTGGCTGCAGATCCACCGACGCAACGGCGCTAGCGGTGGATCCTATCACGGTAGCGGAAGGTCCATTTTGAGATCGCCTTATCGGGTTATTAGTTGATTGCTTTGTAACCGGTGAGAAGTGGGTGTGATATGTTTTTTCATAGAGTCTCAGAACACACGCCCACAATTTCAAATCATTAAACGATGAATGTAACCGAGGTTGCGTTACGCTATTGCTAAATCGATTTTAGTGTAATATCAACACTTTGTTACATACAGATTTGTACTTGACTGGAATTTCTTTAATATGGAGAATTTGGAGAATTATCTTGTATTTCGATATGGATATCGAATTAAAACATTGCTATAAGATATGAAATAACGCGTTGATTCCGTTGAACAGTAACGTAATTGTAGTTAGAATTTGTTAAGTAATCCGGACGAGATATCTCGGAGATTCGATTGGGCTTTATGTATTGTCCGCTATTCTGATTATGACATGACTGGCACATCTGTCTGTCGTAGCACGCGCCTCCCGCCAAAACGGGGGTCAATGACCTGTCAAAAAATAGTTTTTGGTCTGTGTGTGCTTGTTTCTCTGTGTGTCTAAGCTGCATATGTTAAATTTTCGAAATTAATATATTTTTTTTATTTTTTGATTACCTACAATAAAAAATATACGATATTTTTCTTAATTTCTGCTCAGATATTTATAATAATAATGATAAAATCTCCGTTTTCTTTTTAATATTTTACATACGATTCTACAGCTAATTTTTTTAAACCTATTTTAAAGTGTTGTTGTAAAGCAAATTACAAAGGCCTGATTTTAATCTGGCTCATTTCGGTTCCCATAGTACATGCAAGTAATGGGAGTTATCGACGACATATCTCGATATATCGATAACATTCACACGTAGCACACGCTCTGGACGTCTATCAATAGAGATGGACTGGCGGTGCTTTGTGTCCGTATCGATTTGATATCGATTTTTCGACGGCGGTCCTGTCACTCAAAGTTTTTGGCGTTTTTTATAAACTTGATATATAATCTATGCTGTAGTTTGTTAGGAAATTATTTTGTATTAGATAATATCTGGATGAATGGAGTTTTAATTATAATTACATATAAAATATAATTAGATCCAGCATTCATTATGACAATAAAGAAATTATCGATGGTTCAGGTAGAATTTAAAAAAAACGGTTTATATTTATTTTATTAATTTCTTTGAATTCTGAAATACACATATGTTTTTTTAATAATAACCTAATATGTATTTTTTATTCTTAGGTAACACTAAAGCTTAAAAAAAATCAGTAAAATATATAACGCCTTTTTTACTCTCCTGGCATAATAACTTGAGCTGCTGCATCTAATAATTAAACTGATATTAAGTTGTGTGTAGACGTGAGATATCGAGTCGGCAATCTTAAATGGACGCCGTAAAACGAAACCATAGATGCTCGAGATTGTTTTAACACTAACATTTTAATAGAAATTTAATTTAATATTAAATTTAATATAATTATATTTAATTACAATAAAAGTTAAGATATTTAAATTATGTTTAATAATTATAATAAATTCTTATAATACTGCATACGTTTAAAGAAAATTGTAGCGTGACTTTTTTATTGGTTATACAATAAGAGTTATTTTTAAATTTAAAAAAAACGATCTCCTAAAAGTCTAATTAGCGGAATGTTTGTTGCGTTATAGCCAAAATTTATGCTTTAATTTATTATAAGTGCAATAAACTTCAAACATAATTATTTGAAGTACTTACTAGAAAAGTTATCTTAACTCATACAAATTAAAAACATATCCGTATACCTATTATGTTTCAGCATATACAGATTATATTTCAGCAACCGAGTTCAGTGACCGTTAAAAAGTTCACAATGGAAAAAAGTGGGTAAATTTGAAAATACAATGTCAATAGCCGCCGGCCGGACCTGCCCTACGCGCCCTTGCCTTGCGATAGGGGGATGACCCACCCCGATGGACGCTGCCCGCTAATTCATCTTTAGATGTAGACAACTTTAGAAAAATGGTTGTTTAAGAAAAGAAAGACAAATATGGGTTATATGTTATGCTAAAAGATAAATAAGTTAATTAAATTGACGATTAAGATTATTTATTAGTGGATTTGTAGTTATTGAATTGTATAATATTTTAACCAAAAGAAAACTCTTTGAAAATATTTGAAGAAAGAAAATTACCAACACTTTTGCCGTTAAAACGAGATTTTATAGGAATATTTATATTCTATAAGATCACATTGAATAATGGCGCCAAATTTGGTCATGTTCGACCCAAAAATTTAAACATTTTGGCCATCAAAATTTTTGGAACGCAAATTTTATTGGAATTTAAGAAATGAGAATGAAAAAATCTTAATGAGAATTAAAAATAAATATATAATTCTGGGAAAAAAACAATTTTTCGATGCGAAACAATTTTTAATACATTTTTTAACCAATTTGCGCAAACGTAACGGGTGCTGCGTTTATAGCAGCTGATTGTAAAACTGTCCCCTCGGCTGCGGCCTTGAACTACACCACTATTTAATTTATGCAAATGGCTTCAAAGAATTTTGTGTATTCATTTTTCTTTCTTTTTGTTATTAGTTGATTATTCTTATGTTACAACATAAAATATATTAACAAAATAAAATACATTTATTTATTATTATTTCCACTTTTATTATCTTTCATATTTTATTATTTCGTTCTGTTTTATCTGTGCTCTACAAAATAGTTTCTTAATATCACGGTACGTTGCGCTACTTAAGCCTTTGACTCAAGTTGCGAGGTGAAATTAAAAATAGAATATTTAAATGATTATTTAAGCAACAGGGTAATCGACAAAAAAATTAAAATTTGTAAAAAAGTGTGGAAATAATGTCAGTTTATGGTTGATCGTAAATCTGTCCCCTAGCATTGACCTTGAGCGACCCCACTATTGAAATAAAAACTCCGAGGTTACTGGCACTCTGCGCTGCACACCCACGGGACTATCGGCTCCGTGATTTGACAATTTCTTTAATTCTAAACTTTTTTGTAGTAATAAATCTGAATTATTAATAAATATAATGTTTTTATGGAATTATTTATTCCTTTTTATTTTATTTTATCAATAACGTGGGTATAAAGGATAACCACGTGTGAAAAGAAAAATAATATGAAGCAAAATTGGTTAAGCCGTTTCTGAGATTACAATGCACAAACGCACATACAAACAGACATCCCCATTAAAAATAATTGTTTTTGGTATCACATAGCTAAATGCTTATTATGTTAATAATTGATTGTTCATTAAATAATAACTTGAAAGGAATAAAAACTTTAAGCCATGTTTTATTAAAATATTTACTGGTAACAGTGCAATATTGAGTTTTGCTACTGAATTCTAATATTAGGCATATGTATATGGCTCTAATTTCGGGCGAAAAATTTATCTCTATATCGAGGCAAAGCGCGGCGTTGAGTTCCGCCCTCAACACGAAATGCCTCCGGAATTCGGCAGAAAGTGTGTGTCCTAATATATTATTCCAAGTAGATTCCTAAAAACTTTTAACTATAATCAACAAATTGTATGACTAATACCAATAACTTTACCTGTGTAATATGTAAAACAAAAAGTCATTGTATCTACGGACCGATAGCTAGGCCGAAATCTAAAAAAGTCAATTCATAAACGCTCTCACAGACTAACTAGGTATGCAGAGTGGCCACGAAAACTAACTTATAATGAAAATTTAAAAAGATTTTTACCTATCCGTACTGTAAGGACATATTTCTTATATATACATTAGTAAGGATATATTCTTCATCATCATCATCATCGACAGCCATCGTTTGTCCACTGCTGGACATAGGCCTTCCCCAATTCTTGCCACCATACTCGATCCTCAGCTCTTCGGACTCATCCGCTTCCCGCCAACCTCTTTAGGTCGTAGGTCCATCTAGCAGGGGGTCGTCCCATATTCTTACATAGATTGCTTTCTTATCAGAATTCTAATTGTCTTATTAGTCACAATGAAATATTATTATTTTATGATTTATTTTTGGCTTATATTACTAATTTATACTACATGTAAACTGTTAAGAAATACTTAAATATAAATAAATGCTTTTGTTATAAAACATACTCTGCTCCTATTAATACACTTTCGTTTTCTACTATTATTTGAACCTTTAACATCTAGTAACTAGATGTTTCCATTATTAACTTTAATAATCAGTACTCTCCAACACTCGCCAAGGAACCCACATGCCAATTCAACTTCCTAAGTCCAGTATTACCGTCTCTGCGTTTTACGTATCAAAATAAAACTATACATTTCTTGTACAAAATCGATACTACCACTTAATTCTAACACGAGGAATCAATGGCCAAATCCACACAATCGGGGGCCAACGTCCACCATGTCCATTGATTCGGCTTTCTTTAAGATATCACGTCGGACGCCGGAAGACAATTCGACGCGCACCACGCAACCAGAACGAGAACTGACCAAAGAAATATTCAAAACGAAAGGCAAACTTATGACTACGTAATATGTTTCAAATTGAAAAATCTTATTTGCTATTTTAAACGAAATTTAACGATAATTTAAAATATACCTTATGTTTTGAAGATAAAGTTGTTTTTTTTTAAATTGTCGATAGTATAAGATTCGATTCCTTAGTGTGGGGGATGTAAATGCTAAGTCACCGACAGATGATGTTCCGCCCTAATAGACGAGGTGTGTTTTTAAAAACACTTTGAAAATTTTAATGTTATAGACGACTGGTCAACACTTGTAATGCTATTTCTAATTACAAATCGATTTTCTTTTTTTTATTTAATTTCGAATCATTCAGATGTGAAAAGAATGGATATATTATTACTTTTATACAAATTAAATAATTTAAAAAATATATATATAAAATTGTTCTATTAGTGTTTTCTTACAGTTTTTTTTATTTTTGGAAATCCTTATAGTAAGAAGTTATAAATTAATTAATAATTCTGATTCTTTTTATATTACAAAAAAAAAAAGAAAAAAAAGTTAACTACTAACAAGACAAATATCTATTAAGCTAACGTTTTCGTTGAACTCTTTCGTATATTACTACGTGTGTGTAGCACATGCGTGTGTCGCTACGATACGCTACGTATAAATTCTGTGGTTATATACAAATTGACGTAAACATTTATTCATACATAATAAATAGGGTACGCAGAGGGAACCTGGGAACCTATTGTTAACACACTTCCGTTCCCCACTTTCCGTCGAATTCTGGACTCATTGCGAATTGACGTGCGGATCTTAACCCTGCACGTAAACTATTATACTTAATTTTATAATGTATTAATAAAGTGAATTCAATTAGAATTTTTATTAAAACAGAAATCAACATAAAATTTTCCTAACCCATATCTAAATATAAAATTACTAAGAACACAAGAACACACCTAAATCAACAATAACCATAAAAATACCCCCACCGGAACCCCCCCCTCACGTCAGCGGCGTACCAATCTAGCTTTCATTAGTATGAAACAATCAATATTCATATCCCATGCGAAATCTTCATGACGTAAAGGAAAAAAAAAACATTGAACAAGATAGACGAACGACGACTGCGCTCACAAAATGAAATTAAAAAGAACAAGCCATATCACTTAGCCGCACACAGGCGAGTTTTTATTAAAAAATTCTACATATCTTCGTCGCCTTTATCTTACCCACCCCCGTAGAAGGGGATGGAGTGGAAAACACGGCAGCGAGAAAGGGACGCAAGGGGAAAACGAAAATTATAATTGCCAAATGTACGTAAATTAACACCGCGGATTCGTTTCGTCTCATTCTGTCCTAGCTTTTCATTCGGAGAGGCTTTTTGTTTGTTTGTGTGTGCATTTGCATATATGTGTAGGTATTGTGCACAATGCACAGAGCACTGCACAGACACAGATCGAAGGTATCGGCAGTCTAATTTATTCGTTGCATTTGGGATGCGCGGCTGCATAATGGATACGGACATACTTTATTGAATGGAGCTATGGGAAATGCTTCTTTATAGATTTGAATTCTATTAATAGCGGAAGTTGTTGTTTTCGTTTTTGTGACTTAACGTTTTTATTAAGTAGTATAGTTTTTAAATTATTATTTAATGTTTGTTTTAGAATATTTGCTTGTATTATACTATTATTATTAATAGATATACTATGTTTAAATATATTATTTATACAGGTGTACTAAAGTAATTAAAATAAATAAATAAAACAGAAAGTCAACTGATGAATCACATATGTACATATTATGTATGTTATATATCTTATATTGTATTATAATAATTCAAAAAATAAAATGTATTAATATATTTGATAAATAATATATAATAATTTTTCTATGGCTCAACGCCTTTAAGAGATTTGTGATTAATTATATTTCACAATTAAATTAATAAACAATACATAAAATCTATACCATAATCACAATCAAATCATTAAATAATAAAAAGAAAAAAAAAAGATAAGCTCTTATGCTGTTTCTTATAGCAATATAGGCAGAGGGAATCCTAGTGTAAAGACACTCCTTTGTCTACGTCCAATTTTCGAGACATTTGCGTGTTAAGTGGTAAAACTCAACCACGCTTTGCCTACCACAGTGAGAAAACGAAGATGGCCTCAAAAGTAAAATTATTTTTTATTTTTAAATTATACATTATAAATCAAATAATAAACAGATAGAGAACCTCGTGGGGCAGGGTCGAAAGCGTGAGACTGTAAACGCGATGATCGTGGCTTCCATTCCCACTTAGGGAAATTAATTATTTAATATTATTATTACATCGCTCTGATAAAAATAAAATGCGCGGCGTTCAATTCCGCCAACTCAACAACGCGATATCTCGAAAATTCAGCGGTATGTAGGGGATGTACTCGTAAGTGTGTTAACATAGGCAGCAGGAACCTATACCACCATAGTCTACGCTTTAGAGGCGGGATACAGCGTTGAGGGATGAAGCGTGAAGTTTTCTTTACAAAAATAATAATAAAGAAACAATATATAATTTATATATAGATTAATTCGTAGCTCGTACGCAAAACAATGGCGACGACGGTTGACCTCGCGCGGCCACCCCATGTCTTGCCTCCCGGTAGCGCCGCGTGCAATTAATATGCCGAGCCCGCGTGTAGCGGGATTGACTGTGCTGGAGCTTTGGAAGATATTCGTTTTTTTTTGGTAGTGTAATAATATAGTTAAAATGTTAATTTTCTTGCAGGAAATAGTACAAGTTTAGACATAGTTACACAGTTCCAATTTTCTAAGAAGTTTAATTTTTCCACACCTAGGAAAAAAATGTTTTTGGAAAACGTATAAAGTATAAATAACATACAAAAACTTGAACTTGATCCGAAAAGTATCCAACATGTACTATTGTGTTGAATTCTCGCTACGTAAATAAGATGAGTACATACATATACTAGCACTGGACATATTAGATTGTATGTATGTCACATATTAGTTAGAAAAAGATGACCATGGAAATTTTTGAGGTACAAACATATTTTGGAAATAAGCATAAAATTAACTCATGTATTCTAATATTTTAACGTCATCATATTTCTTTTCTCTTGGATTATCATAATAATATAATCAATCAATTAATAATATTATAAATAAACTATACATTTATAAAAAATACGTAGCTTTGTTACCAGTAAATCTTAATTATCTGCCTAAGTGCCTATATACGAATGTATATATTTCACTGATCTAAAAATATATAAATATACATATATTCAAAGAATTTTCTAATAATTAAGTAAAAACTTAATTTCAAAACAACAATAAGCCATAACCAAAAAAAAAAAGAAATCAATTAAAATTATCTAATTACAACGACCAAGCTACACCGGTTGACACATAACCCGTCCAAGTTTTCTTTTGCGAAAGAAGAGAGAGAATTTTTGATCAATAATTGTCACTGGGCGGAGGGGGGTTGGGGCGGGGGCGGGGGGGCACGTGGGAGGGGGCGTTGGTAGTAGGGGAGGGGGTGGTAATTACCAGTGCGTTTTGTTACCGAGATGATAGGCGCGAAAAATGGTTCGCGCGTGCCTTTACGTGTCTCTCCGCCTTTAGTTTTGAATATTCAAGTCGGCCTCTTGCCCTGATGAAATATTGAATAGACAGAGTAATTTATACCCCGAAGAGATCTTTCGAACGAACGTTCAGTTCAGTTCGGATATTGAAATTAGATGGTAGGAAAGCGTCCGTTTGACGCGTCCTTAGGTAAGGTAAGTTGCTGATTGATATTATTTTACCTGGTCGCGTCTTCGTTTTCGTCTTATTGATGTTTCCTTTTGAGATATTGTAAGTTCACGTTTTAGATATATAAGGTAACAACACCGTCAGAGTTTTGTATTTATTATATATGCCATAAGTTATATTATATACGTTGACTTAATTTAAAGGAAAATATAAAGATACGTAGGTAGAAAGAAAGAAAAGAAAGAATCGTCTTCAATTCTTGATAATTTACAAAAATGGTGTGTTGTATAGTGGTGGGACTCAGCAACATTGTTGTTTTTTTTAGGTTTAAGCTGTATTCTGCATATAGCAAAGTAGGCAGATGCTTAGTGCTAAGGCACTCCGTTCCCCCATACCCAATTTTGCAGACATTACGTGTTGAGAGGTGGTACTCAACGCCGCGTTCTTTCTTCTTACAAGACCGAGAAAATTTCCAAGAATATATACATTTTTCCTTAATTGTCCATCTTTATTTGTTCCAAAGTAAAATTAAAGAAAAAAAGCATCATCACATATAAAATGTAAAATTAAATTAGCAATTCCAGATAAAAACAACAATAACTTGAAATAAAAATCATATTAATTGTCAATATTAAAAGAGAAGTAGAGTAAAATGGGTAAATATTAAGAATATCTGAGTGCGTACAGACAAGCTATTGCACTTAACGCTTTGAATATGCAAATTCATGCTCCTCATCGCCGGCAGTGTGTCGTGCGAGGATGGCGGACAGCGAGATGTGTTGAGTGGATTGGTTATAAAAAAAATAATAATTATTTTTAAAGTTTTATGTTGGTTATTTTTAAATAGTCTTTGTTATATTTCTCTGTTATAGTGCCACACTGCTATAGTGAGATAGATCCTGGGAACCTAGTGTTAAGACACTGTTCCCCTTAAGATATTTATCTATATCTTTCTCTCGCTTGCCAAATCTAAGAAATTAAATTATTATATATTTCATTTCATCGAATGGGAATCGAATCCACAACTTGTCGCATTTAAAACGTGCGCCATTTGATAGATCGTAAATATTTTAATTCTTCCAACACTTATTTTCTAGATAATTTAAAATATTACCAATAAATCTATTTATCTATAAAAACTAAAACTATAAAAATTAAAACTTTAAATGATTGCAATACACATTTTGTTTTGAAATTAATTAGATTTAATTTAGTAACCAATATCAAAGACGTATCTTCACAATAAAATATTTTAAAGGACAAACTGTTTCTAAAGTATAACAGAAATCATATAAACAAATAACATCCTACAAAGCTTACTTTGAAATTCAATAGAAATCTCCACATTTTATGGACCAAATCCTAAGGAGAGGGTGGTTAATGAATAAAAAAATTCCCATTTTTTTCATAGCACAGTGATTAGTTACCCTCATAATGAGTGGTGTGTGTGTGTTTGTCGTAGGGGAGGGGAGGGTTTTTAAAATCGTATATGACACAAGAGGGATGATTATAATATTCCATCGATGTCACGATGAGAAAATACTTTGTCATGTTCATTTCATTTATAAATTCTATTGCAAATTTTTCTTATTTTGTTTTTGTTTTATTAATTTTTCATTATGTAACGAATTAAATTTTAGTTGTTTTATTTTCGTATGTTTATAAATTTTGTTATAGGAATAGCATTTTAAAACAAACTATTACAATTCCATTAAAGTTCCATGACTCTGTAGCTGCTAAATTTCATTCATAAAGTTACTCAAGACTTTTACACATACATTCAAATATTCCAATTTCCCATTCTTTCTCGTTCAATATTAAATTAAAAACAATCTTTTCTAAAAAAAAAACAAAGAAGCGTAATAACTTTAAAAGTAATTAAGGCTAATAAGTCCATACAACAGTAACGTACTTACGTCAAGAGTGAATTCTTAAAATCTGCGCAGTTTTCCCCAATACGATGTAACGTAGCCGCAAACGGCGTGTCAAGGTGAACCCCAAATGAAATCGGCTAAGTATCACACACATACAAAAAGAATAAGTGTACTGCCTGAAGAAATGGGGGCTTTCTTACTTTTGCCTCCCTCAGCCCTCTCATGTCCAACATAGGATGAACTCGGACCAAAAGTATCAAGACGTTACTTATATTTTAGAGCTAAGGAAACGCGACGGAAGCGGGGGCTCCCGAGAAAATGGTTCTCATCCAAGTAGGGATGTAAGAGTGACTCAAGTTAAATTAAGAATGTGGAGCTCGTATTTTCTTTTACTTTTTTCACTCACTTTGTTTGTTGACGGAGACTTTTTTGACATCGTGGACTTTGGGAGCGTCCTTTTTTTAATTCTTGAGGCGTTCGTTCGTGTATACACACCCTTATGTTACATTTTATCGTATAAGTTGCGTAGGGAATATTTTTTACGTTGTATTAAGGGATTTTGGTATGGGAAGGTGTGTTCTTTGGATTACCCGCGCTTTGAAGTCCCTGATTAAGGTTTTGCGCGATGCGTTTTGTTTGTTTTCTTCGAAAATTGTGAATGAGGACCACGTTGTACCATAAGAAATGAGACTTACTAAAATTTGGAAAGCAATAAAAATTAGATATAGATAGATACAAGTCACGATTTCTAAGAAACAAATCGCCGTTGACCAGAAAAAGAGTGAAGAATTAATTAAAAAAGTACAGCAGCTACCGATATTGCTAGATCGGTAACGGACTTTATTATGATAGTTGTAAGGTGTCTCTCAGGTGTCGAAACGATCTAAGGTAGCCATTGTGACGGGCAGGTGAAGCGTGTCGCGGACGGTTACTTTTGAGAAGAGCGTTTGTGTGTGACGCCGGGGCTGGTAGACTTCAATTCATGTCAAAGATGTCACCTAGATATCCAGTGGTTAGTCTGCATGCGTATTTATTTTGCTTGGTAAGTGGCTTGCATTGCATATTGTGTGGTGGAACTCAACGCTGCGTTTTGCTTTATAGAAAAAAATATTGGAAAGCCTTATATAAGTAACTTTTTGACGACTTTGACTAAAGTTACGTCAAAACGTTACAAGTGTACCAACAAAAACTGTAGATATTGGCAGAGTGCTGTTAATAAAACAATAATTTTACTTTTGATTTCTTTTTCTAGTTGCATTTTTAAATGTTTTTTTTTATCTCTCTTCACCTTCACGCTGTATCCCGCAAAACCCGCTGAATGAGAGATATCGTACAAATATTAACGTTAAGTACCGAGCCCCAAAGCCACGCTTTTTCAATAGTCTGAGAAAGACAAAATATATTTGCTTGTGGGTCTAACCCTCATTTTCACATATAACAATTGAACCTACAACTATCATGTGAGTAAGTTTTCCACTGTGTTACAATGCCATATTTTTTTTTAGCAGGGTACGCAGAGTGAGCCTGGGAACCTTGCGTAACCTAGTGGTAAGGCACTTCCGTTCCCCACTTTCCACTGAATCATTAATGATTGCGTCTCAATACGCACTCTGCACTTTGTCTACCATAATGGAGAAAATATAATAATTATCTCCCCCTATTGGGGATCGAAGCCAGAGCCATCGCGTTCACAGTCAAGCACTATCCCACTGCACCATGAAGACATAAAGTTCTTTAGTTTGTTTATATTTTAGGGTTATGCAGTGGGTACTTAAAATTTTGTTTGTGGTTGAGTTTATTTAGTTCAGTCACGTTCAGAATTAGCGGCCTTCCAAATAGCTCTTTTAACTTCGCCTTGTTATGTTTAGCGTTTTGATTCTTTGAATGTTTTTGTTTCTTACGAGTAGCTGGTGGTGAAATATAAATGTAGCTTTAATATGAAAATTATGAATAGCGTGACGTTGACTTCTGCCACTCAACATTCAATGTCTCAAGAATTCGGTGGAAAGTGAGGAACGGAGTGTCTTAGCTCTAGGGTTTCCAAGTTCTCTCTAGTTACTCTGCTACGCGTGGGATACAGCGTAAAGCTGAAAAAAATTAGACGTTTGATAATTAATTATTTGCAGATGGCAGACATAATCATTGGCAGATGAAACCTAGTGTTTAGACACTCCGTTCCCCACTTTCCATTAAGTTCTTGGGACATTGGACTGTCAGCCAGAGCAGGGTGATCTAAACGTCTACTTTAATATAGTAAAGTTTTTAAATGTTAAATAATTGAAAGAGCAAAAAGCATTATAGGACCTAATAGTAAAAATCTTGTCTATAATAGTTATATCTTGGAACGTTATATACATTATTCATAGTATTTGAAACTAAAGTGTCAGTCTTATATCGCTATGGAACCGCAAATTTCCTGTTCTTCCGATGTGATTGAGGAATCACGCTCCGTTCCACGCACCTGCTGCGGTTGTACAGAAAAATATCGACACATTCATATTGGATATACACAACAGGTTCAATTATCGGCAATTACGCTATGCGTGGCGGCTCAACTGTGTGACTATACGTAACAGGTTGTAGGTTCCATTACCACTCGAGGAAATTAATTACTTAATATTTTTATGCGTTTGCTTTGATTTTGAGACGTTGAGTTTCACCACTCAACACGCAATGCTTTCAGAATTCAGTGGAAATAGGGGAGCGGAGTGTCTTACTAATAGATTCTCCCCCCCTGTGTGTTACTCATATAAATAATAATTTAAGTTATTAAAATATTCCGAAACATAATCGTTCATAATTTTCAAAATAAAAAGTAATTCACGACAGACGCCAATATAAAATATCAAAAGCATTTTTTTATTAAAACAACATCGAAAGTTAGGATGTTCACCATTTCACGACAGAAAGTCACGTAATGGGAAGTTGAGGTACCTTTTTGTTTGTAATTTATACTGAAACTAAAACTACTGAACTAATTTGGTGGGCACACGTGATTTGCCCTGCCTAGGCCAGGGGACGGACGGGTTATGTTAACTTTTACCCTTGAAGTATAGATATTGCCAGTATTGGTATAGTTGGTATAGTTGGTTGGGTATTGGTATAGTTGGTATAATGAGTATGAAATGAAATGGCCACTAAAACTTTTATGATATACCTACTTTTTTATAAATGATTGAAATAAGCGTGCGATTATAAATGCGATAGGTAGTGGTTTAGATCCCCTCTCGCTTTGGTAACGAGGTAAAGCGTGGCGTTGAGTTACGCCACTGAACTATGTTTATTATTGTGAATGATTATTTTTAATGACATATTTTTTCTTGCGTATATATTTAAGAATATTGTTAGTACATTTTGAATACAGATTTATAGTTATAATAAAAGTAGGTAGGCTACCTGCGGTTGATAAATATGGAATATTCAAGATTCCATTAGGTACCTTCACTTGTAGCTGTCAAATCAAATAAGTGACATATGTAGGTGTTTTAAATATATCTTTTTTTTTTCTTTTATGGAAACAGGACAAGGCAAACGAGCGTTCGGGTCACCTGATGATGATCACCGCCGCCCACGACTCCGTGCAGCACCAGAGCAGCTACGGGTGCGTTGCCGGCCTTTGAGGTGGAGATAGACGCGCTTTTAGACGATATATTTTTAATAAAAAAAAAACAATTATTAATAAATATACACAAATTTATTAATTAATTAATTCAATGAATACTAAATATACTATAATTATATTGGACTACCCTCCAATATTCAGTCCAATTATTCAGTATAACAATCTTCAAATTAACAATAATATCGCTTATTTAACAGTCCATATTAAACCGTAGTACCACAAAGGTAATCGCGTGCCAGACCTCGTAAAAATTTGAACCGCACGTATCAGCACGTATCGTCGGCATTTCGGTAATAAATTACAAGGGTAATATGCAACCCTTCCTGTTCTGTAATTAATAATATGATGTGATATCAACGAACCAATAGATATATAGGTTTTTAAAAATAAAAGGCAATTGGAATGTTCTTTTTGTATTGATGATGTAGATTCGATTCCCACTTGGTATAATAAGTTAATTTTAATTCCCGGCTCTAGCATAAGAGTCCAACATACAAGGATAAAAAGTAATACAAGGCAGATATAGCTTAACACTAGGCGCTTTGCACACCTTTATGAACGTAATTAATATTTATTTAGCTTTACATCGTAGCCAGTACGTGGCATGATAAGCAAAAGGAACCTGGGAACCCAGTGATAAGACACTTCGTTCCCATTAAGACACTTCCGTTTCCGATGTTTTGCTGAATTTCGCAGCAATCCATATAACAATATCTACATATCAAACTTGCCGCCGCACTTTTTCTCGTTACCAGAGCGAGGAAAATGAAAATATGAAATATTTAAATATTAAACATCCACAATGGTGGTGTTTTCACCAAGAGACGCCAAGCTGGCCTCAACACACTCTTTTGAGATACGCCAAAATAGAAAAAAAAATCACACAGGCAAATAGGCAAAGACAGCAGAAAATCTAGTTCACACCAAATTTCAATGTAAATAATTCGACCCTAGATTACTACCATGTTTCCGATCGAGATATAGATAGAGATTAAATCAACTTAATTTTACTGAGAAATTAACACTTTGGAAGTTTATGCTAAAATATGTATTCGTTTATAATAAATGGTGATAATTGGACATCTAGAGCTATAAACTAAAGAAGGAATTCTGATAAAATGAATGTCGCAACAGGTCTCTTGAAATGGTTATTTCAATATAAGGACCAGCTAATATTTCATTTCTAGATCAGTTTATATAGGTACTTCCAAGTGAAGGCTGCGATAGAAAAAGGGTTCCGCACGTTCCGTAATGCTGTTAGGGTACTCCAGTTTATTATATTATGTTTCCAGGTCGTGTAAATTGAGATGCGCAGGTAATGGAAATGTTATGTATTTATGTTACTTGTTAGTGGGAATTGAAAAAAATTAGTAATAGTTTTGAATGTCTAAAGAAAAGTTAATAGCAATTTTTATTTTTTATTGTCTTCTTTGTTTTAAACGCATTGGCTGTGGGTTCTATTTCCAGTAGGGAAATGTATTATTTTCATTTCTCCGCACTGTCGAAACAATTTGAGAGCGAAATTTGTGTGGGAAGTGAAGAATAGAGTGTCTTAACACTAAGTTCGTACGAAGGTGGGATCTCAAGTAAAGTGAAAGAGAAAAATGCATTTTAATACAAAGTAGTATTGAAACTAGTAGTTCTGTAAATAGTGTAGATATATTAGATAAACTCACTCTTTAGCTGTCTCTTAAAGTACTTGAAACATGTAATATTATCGACAATACATAAATAATGATCAAAATATCATATAAATTCACTTAAATTATGTGTTTTACTGCTCTATGAGACTTTTAATATTTCAGTAATAAGTAAAAAAGTATAATTTATTCTTTGATAATTTGTTTGGGCATATTTTACATATTTAGTTTGTGTTTTAATAAAGAAAATTGATTTGTATTGGGTTATGAATTTAGTTAGGCTTATATATACGTTCAGACAAAGCCAAAATAATATAATAGTGTTAATTGTAACAATTTATATTATATATTTAGCTTTATTAGGCCATGATCGATATTCCACGTCGATCCGTATCGAGAGCGGTGGCCGATCGCGAAATTCACTTAGAGGATCGGACACCATTTGAATATTTTAGACGATAACAACCCTTCGGGTAATTTTAGCTAATAAAAATATAGTGGAGTGTTCCGTATTATTTCTAAAATTATATATTTTTGTCATTTAATTATATTATAACATTTAAATATATATATATATATATATATATTTTTAACTCTACCTATTCTCCTAATTATGTAGACTAGGCAGATGTACAACATTTTAAAGGCAAAGCCTTTATTAACTTTCAAGCCTGTATAATTTTTTTTCTTCTTCTTTATTATATAATTTGTATTATAATAATATGGATTTGTATATGCCTCTATATAAGTTACGAAACGCTATGTCACTTGTGTCTTAATCAATCTAAGGAAACATTATTAATTACTAATATTGATGAATCTATGGCATTAAAAAACAATACAGTAGTACAAAAATGTATGAGAATCGTGGGAAAATATAGCGAGGACTGCGTTTGAGGACCCCTGCGGAGGTCGTCTCGGACTCGCGGGTCGACGGTAAAGCAATTTGTGACAGAGTGACGTCTGCGTGCTCTAAATGAATCTGAGAAATACTTGTTAAATGTGGCAGAATTGAAAAATATTATATATTTTTTTATTATACAATAATGTAATCTAATTATAAATCATTATTTATATAGATTTACTAAATGGCTATTTTTGGCATGCATGGAGTTTCTTATTCTTAACACAAGGGTTCCCTTTGCCCATCCCGTTGTGCGCGGGATACAGCGTGAAGTTGATTCAATTTAATTTTATGGCATGCAGGAAACTTTCAAAAAAAATTAAAAATGTCCGTAAATTCGGCCTCCTAACCTTTTCTTGCTTATATTCAAAGCGCGTCCTGGGATGGTTTTAAAATATATGGTTTTAAAATATAATAAGAGCTGAGCTAAGCTTTAAGAAAATCAGAAAATTTATCAAACAATAATATTTAAAACTTAATTTCTGATCAGAACTGATTTTTTCTATAGAATCCTACTAGGTTCCTATAAAAAAAACTCCCCTATCAGAATACTTAACTTCAATAATTATTCACCGATCTCGGTCCTACGCAACAGCGGATGCAGTACGTTAAAGGTAGCCATACCAAGAATTAAGTTGTCGCATATCGGTACTCGTTG
The DNA here is from genome assembly GCA_013403645.1 of Heliconius nattereri. Classification (NCBI taxonomy): domain Eukaryota; kingdom Metazoa; phylum Arthropoda; class Insecta; order Lepidoptera; family Nymphalidae; genus Heliconius; species Heliconius nattereri. The sequence goes on from JAAIXI010000231.1 coordinate 687,982, forward strand.
TCTAATTAGTACTTGCGCGTAACGGTTGTGCCGTAAAAGCGTGTTTATTCTGGTCCGGGTGTAGGGAAATCTCGATCTCGATATTCTATACAAAGTATTTTATGAGTTTTAATTATTATTCAAATGTGTAATATAGCTTAATATAGTTTAGGAGGGTACTTAGAACACATAAAGTTCTTTCATCACATGAAGGAATTTTCATTTCTTAAGGTAGATGCTGTTGGTGGTGCACTGTAAGCGTAAAGATTGTGGGTTCGGTTCCTACTCGGGGGAATGAAATATTTAATGTTTTTATCACCTCGCTCTGGTAACGAGGGGAAGCGGGGAGTTTCCCCACTCAACACGCAATATCTCCAGAATTTAGCGGAAAATGGGTTTGGGTTGAAAAGTAAACAGGCTTTGTGTTGCGGGCTCTATAATGTATACTGTAACCAGCTAGTAGCAAATTAAGCGTTTGCTATTATATTAAAATATTATGAAAATGATACAAATGTGTAACATCAATTGGGAAATGAACCCAGAACCAACGTATATACACATCCTCATTGTACCACAAATGTCTCAATTATAATAATTTATGATTAGTCAACCATAAAAGTAACTGAAGATATTCAAAGGCAATTCAAGTGAATAGTTTTATAACGAACTTGCCTCTTTAGTATAGTTAGTATGTAAGTAGTGTTTTATACGTTTCGAGATACGTAATTACGTGTTAAGAAATCGCATACGTCAGGGTGGAATGCGATTGCGCAGTAGACTTTGACTAGGTTAAAATACATGTTCTGTATGTTTTTATAGTATTTTAGAAGTAGATTTAGAGGCCTCGTGGCGCAGGGACCCAAGGACATACTTGGCTCCATCCTACTCAGTCGTCAGTCAGCCGTCGCATTACAGTCAGGCTGTGGGTTCGATCCTCACTCGGTGGAAAAATTAATAATCTTTTCATTTTTTCCTCTTCCACCATGGCCCGACGTCAGTTCCTCACCACACCTCACGCAGTGCCTCGAAAAATTCGGCGGAAAAGGGCCTACCGTGCTATATGTGGGATACTGCGTGAATCTCATTTTATTTTTTTTTAAATATACAAATAATCACCAACTATAAAGCTAAGCGCTTATCCAACGCGCTAGTGTATGTCATTAAAGAATACTCGCGACGTTTTAAGTCATTAAATATGTAAATATACAGAAGGAATAGAAGGAATAGGTACGGGCGTCCATTGAAGTGACATGTCGCGACGTTGGCTCTCAAAGGACTTCTACTTTCATTAGAGTCTTTATATATCTATATATATATATATATATATATATAAAATCGAAAGGTCACTCACTCATCACGAAATCTCAGAAACTACAAGTGTTAGGAATCTCAAATTTTGCATAGGACTTATCTATAGGACGTAGGTGCTCGCTAAGAATATTCGACTTCTAAGGGGTTGTTTTTGGGGTTGAAAGTTTGTATAAAACTTCGTTACTACAAATGCTAGGAGTCTCAAATTTTGCATGGACGTCACTTATAGGACGTAGGTACTTATGGAGACAGAAATTAATAATAACGTAGTTCACGCGGGCGAAGCCGTGGGCGGGCCGCTAGTATCTTATATATTCTATATTCTAATGGAAGGCAGAGGGAACTTAGTGTTAAGACACTCCCCACTTCCACCCAATTTATATTAAAGTATTATTATTAAATTAAATTATTTTATTTATATTGATCCAAATATTTTATTTAAATCTCGTGCATGGAGTGAGCTATAAATATTTTTTTATTAAGCTTAAAACTTTAAAAACAAGCTTCAGTTCCCACTACCCGGAAGGATGATACTGAACTCCATCGTCAAGTCCTCGACAGTATACATGAAACAAAATATATCAAAAATGTTTTTTTAGCTTCATTTTGTATTTCGTACATAGCAAGATGTACGAAATACAAAATGAAGGAACCTGGAAACCTAATATTAAGACCCTCTTTTCTCATTAAGACACTTCCGTTCCCCAATTTTCGTTTAATTCTTGAGTCATTGCATGTTGAGTAGCATAACTTAACGCCGGGGAAATGCGAAGATTAATTATTTCATACCACTTACTCGGAATTGAACCCCCAACCCTGCGCCACCTATTTTACCTCCTTTATAGGTTACCTCATCTATATGTATGTAATATATATCTATAGTATACAAAATGTACATAAAATATGGCAAATGTTGGTTTTATAAGCACACAGCGCACTCTGCAACTAGATTAAGATGAAGTGAAGACTAAATAATGAATTGTGATAATTATTTAAAGACAAACACTGGTTTTACAGAATATGAGACGTGGAAATATTTTTTCATTCGACTTTAAGCTGCCTGTAAAAAATGTAGGATTGTATTAATGACTTATTTTCTTTTTTTTTTGCTTTGGTGTCAAGACAAAGCGCAGCGTTGAGTTCCAGCAGTTAAAAAAGTTGTCTTGAAAAAGTGACGAACGGATTGTCTTAAAATTAGGTTTTTTTCTGTTTCGTTCTAACGAAAACCTATGAACTAAACATAGAACCTTTACTCAAAAGGCAAAAAAAAAAATCATTTAAAAAAAAATCAATCCCAACCAGCCATCCAGGAAGTGTTCCTGAGATTAGCGCTAAGTGACCAACAAAATCTTCAGCTTTGTAATATTACTTCAATAATAGATAGCCCTATTAAAAACAAGTGGTACACACGCATGGCGCTATAACGAAGGCAGTGGGATCGTTGGATTGTCATTTGTGCACTATTGTCCATTCTGTACGCCCACCGCGTGTCGTCTCGATTTGGACTGTCTATATTATATAGGCATAGATCTATTTGATGACCAGTGTCCGTTGGTACCAGCTAAGTGGTAGCTTTAGTTACATCACTAGTTCTTTGTTTTGTAAGCTTATTTTTTGTTAATTTTCACCTGTGCTAATTTTAGTGGAGTGTTCATATGTGTATATGTTTATTTTTTTTATGTAAGCAAAATTGCAGCTCGGCGACGTTGGTTGCGTGGACTTTAAGACGTTAAAGTGAGCATCCTGTTTTATTTTTCCATTACCGTATTTAAATTTTTATTAAACCGTAATTTTATTAAACGGTAGTTCTCATTCCAAGTGCTTAAATTTTTTATTTTCTCGCTCAGATAAATTAATTTTTTGCCTCCTGAAATCGACGGAGAGGTGGGGAAAGAAGTGCCTTAGCACTAGGTCTCCTCTGCCTACCCTGCTATGTTGGGATTATAGCATGAAGCTAAAAAAACAGTAGTTCCCGAGATAAGCACCTTGAAACAAACAAACAAACAGTTCAGCTTTTTAATACTAGTACACTCAGATATAGAGCAAACCTATTCTCTCTATAACAAGTCTACATTACAGAGTTCTCCTACACTGGTCGCTTCTTACGTATGGAGTTATATTGTCAAAGTTACAGCTTTCTTCTCGGTTACTGACTTAATTAGTAAGTTGGATATGTGAATGGCAGCGCAATGCATTCTACCATTTCTGTGTAAATCTAAGAGGTCATTATGGTAAAATATGGGTGGCGGCGACCGACCGCCACTGTGACGTCGACGTCGGCCGCTTTGTTTTCTTGTGCGTATTATTTACGATAATTACTATTTGGTAAGGCTGGTTTGTGGTGAGCTGGTAAAAACAAGATGTTCTATTAATGTTGTGTGTTTTCTATGGTGTTTTCTTAAATTGGTTTGTTTGTTTTTGTTTTTGGAAAATGTAGTAAGAATAGGTGGGATGCGACGCATACTGTGCCTTGTTAGAATAAGAAACTATTGTTTTCTGTTTGTTTGCGCGATAATAATAATAATAATAATAATAAAAAAAATATTAAGCAAGTTTCTTACAAAATCCACTAGTGGTTGGAGCCTCCTTTTAAGCATGTTATTGCCTGTACCAGGAGACTCCGCTCTTCCATTAACATTTAAAAACCTATAACAATGATAGAAACCTTAAGTCAAAGTATATTATTTTACAATATATATTTACTTATTATAACATTTCCTATTTGTTTATATTTTTTCCAATTTCTTTTTATTTTGTTTATCTATTCCAAATTATGTTGTGTATTTATAGCTGTTGATTATTATATAATTGTAGGTGTATGTATGTATATAAATATATTTAGTGTAATGCTACCTGGCATGCTCAATAAGTGCTTCAGTTTCCTCGTATGTAAGTGGTGACAGCCATCCTTTAAGTTTCTTTTTACATTCATAATATCGCATGTGGTATATATTTATTATTTTATTTACTTTATTATACAGAAAGCTTGAACGTGACTCATATTGAATGCTAGCGAAGAAAGTTCTTGATAATGAAATAACTCAATATGTACCTACTTAAACTTAAGTATTAATTCTTCTTGTTATTAATTTTTATTCAGATTCACGCAATCAGCAAGGTAGATAAAGGAAGCCTAGTGGTAAGATACTCCACTCTCAAATTTTCTATTGCATGCTGAATGGCGGTTTATATATGTCATTTCCTCGAGTCGGATTCGAACCCACAATCTATCACGTTTACAGACACACGCTTGTGCCCTCGCACCACGACTGGCCTAAAAATATGATGCATTTAAAAATTTAAAACTTCAGAATAAAGTTAATAATTACTGATAAATGCCGTAGTTTTTTTCTGTTTAAGAAACTTTAAACGGAATACAAACTGGGCTGGAGCTCGCGATCTTCCGACATTAAAATACAAAACTATGCGAAATATTATTGAAGCGAACGAAGCGGAATTTCCGCGTAACATCCGATTTATTAGCAAAAGTTCGAGTTACCAGCCAAGGTACTGTGGATTGTGGAAATTAATTGGGGCGAAATTTGTGTTGTTGGGAATGTGATGTTTATTGTATGATTTGTGTTGAGAACTTTTTTATTTCTGGGTATTACATAGAAAAAAATTATTACAGACTTATATATGTAGTTCATTTCATACAAAATGAGTGCACTCATACGCCCGTAAACTTATGTTTTAGACCGACAATACTGAACCAGTACGGAAGCCTCGGTAGGCGCGTTCAACTCGAACTTAACAGGTTTATAACCAAATGACAAAACCTATTGGATCAATCCTTTACCTTTACAATCTAATTATTTTTAGTTTGTTTTATTTTCTATCAACCACCAGTACACCAGCCAGTGTACTGGCACCCAAATTCGATAATACACGAAATGTAAATGATACGCCCCTCAATAAACATATATCAACAAAAGCTGTATTAATTAAAGCTTGCGTGCGCGTAGACAATACTGGCACGAACAAAGAATCAATAAGATTAAAACCGCGTTAAATCAACATTGGACGAAGTATAAGAAACGAATCCTAGAATTTATGGTCGCCGTCCACAGACTTGGCAAACACTAGAGCCGGTAAATGATGCTATAATATGTCATTGTCGCCGTGCTTTGTGACTTAGGAGCAGCTGTTACGTTCATTTCGGACTTAATTAAGGATGGATTTATGTGGCTTGGATGTAAAGTGTTTGTTTAAACGTGTTTTTTTTACAATTTAATTTAGTTTTATTTGGCAACTGTTAATAAATAAATTATTTTGAATTTAAGCTAACGGAAAATATATTTCTTAAATTCGTTATTAACTGCAGCTTTGTCATTTCTATATTCCTTTAAGTCTATTATCTAAACCTTAATTTTATTAAGGACGCGCCCGCACCCGAAAAAGGCGCGAAACACACGCGATATAAAAAATGGCGGCATGCGATTTGAATGCGTGAATTATTGCCTTTTAAGGAGAAATAATATACTACCGGATGGCCAGATGCCCTCGCTGCGTTTGTCTATGTAGATGTACGACCAGCTAATGTTTTGTTAACGATCCTATTTTATATCACTGTGGTATATTTTTTGGTTAATCGCTTCTGTAAAGCCTAATCGATTTTGAAATATATCATTTTCAATTAACTAAATATGATCGAATTAATCGATACGCAAAATCGATAATCAGCAGACACAAATTGATTTTTATCTGTGATTGAGATTGAATAATTTATTTTAACCTGTTAATTACATTTAACATTCACTGAACGATTTTCTTTTATCAAAATATTTAATGCATAGTTAAAATAATCTTAATAACGTTTGTGGTTCGATATAAGTAAGGGCAATCGTATCGTAAAAACGAGTTTTAGATAGTTTTTGCATATCCTTGGCGGTTACGAGTCAACGCGCGGCTTGATAGCCGTCTGTCCGTCATTAAAGTAATGAGTGGTAGGAAGTGTCTGTAAATACTCACTTATAGATATATAAATAAAATGGATTGCCTTAATGTCTCTGTGATTAATTTGTAGGGCGGTTGATTATGTATTGAGTTTGTTTTTTGTTTCAGTAGATGTAATGTTAGCTATGAATATCTGATATAATATTTTTATTTCTGCGCTCTTGCGTCGAGGCAAAGCGCGGCGTTGAATTTCGCTGCTTATCTCGCAGTGCCTGCAGAAATCGGCGGAAAATGGGCAACGGAGTGTCTAAGACACTAGTACTAGGTTCCCTGTGCCTGAAATCAACGCCGCCTTTTGCCTCGACACCAGAGAATCCACAACCAATCGGTTTACAGTCACATCATGACTGGCCTCAAATGAGTGGTGGCATGAGTGGTTCGAAATCGAACCATTTCTTCGCTCTAGTATCGAGGCAAGGCACGGCGTTGAATTATCACACTAAACACAAAATGCCCCCAGCAAAGTATGCGGAGTGTCTTAACACTCAATCCTTCTGCCTATCCTGCTGATGCCGAATATAACGTAAAGCTAAAAAAATATATAGCGCATAAATGATATTCTCAATAAGAATTCTCTGATATAAAATCAAGATAAATAGATACAAATGTACATTTAGTGTCAGTTAACGTTAATTTATATACTTCAATACATTTATAAGTTTAAAATATTAATTTCATTCACAAAACTAAAATATTCTAATGTCATCGGAAGATATGGTCATGATATAGAATAATCTATAGAAGTTTTACATATTACTTAGTTTTTCATATGTAAGAGTTAGCAGGACTTGCAGATTTATAACCTATTGTATACAAATATATGCATATAGAACGGAATATTTAAACAATATATGCTGAGAATATCAAAATATATCATTTCTACATTTTGTTTTACGTCCCATACAAATGGTGTATCAGTTTAACATAAAATAAAAAAAATCAGGTTTACGCTGTATCACGCACCCTGCGGGTTAGGCACAAGGAACGAAAGGAGGAAAGAAATCTAGTGTTAGGACACTCCGTTCCCACTTTCTGCCTAATTCTGCCACCAGAGCGAAGAAATAGAAATATAAACAAATATTTCATTTCCTCGAGTGGGGATCGAACCAACAAACAGTCGCTTTTACAGTCACACTTTGCGCCTCTGCACCACGACTGGCCTCAACATGTTTATTATAATCTCCAACTCTCTTACTATTCCTATAAAGCGTAGGTACTTTCTTACGTCCATACAAAATAGCTAAACGCAAATGAACCAGCAATAACGCTCACAAAATGGCCGATTTGTCAAACAAATATATGAAACTCACGGCTTATTACGTCAATGCATTTTATGTGGTCAATAACAGTTTATCGGTAAGTAATTCTAGCATTCTATTAAAGTAATATATATAATATAATTATATCTATATGATAAAATGTGCCGTGGTCTAGACTTATGTGTCTATAGTATCGTTTTCTCGTATCAGAATTGCTAATATAGAGGGAATGTGTGCCTGCGCAGGCGCAGCGTACGGTGGCGCCCTCCGGACAATCGGTTAAAATGAATTAATGGACGCCCGGACAAGCTTTTTGCATATAGTTGAACACGATTTTATACTAGATCTCGTACTGTGTTATTAGAAACGGTTATTTCAATGTATATTATACTTAATTTATATACGTGATGTGGGCTTAGATTTGATAAATTTTGTGTTTTGGTTCTATATTCACAGGGTCCCTTTGAACTTTCCCTTCCCTTTTCAAGTTGATGGGAGGTGACTGAACACGACGGTTGTGAGTTCAATTCCCACTTGAAAATGAAACAGTGAGTTTTTTTAATATTCATGCTTTGGTAACAAGACAAAACGCGATTTCGAGTTCCACTCAACAGCACACATATCTCGAAATGGGCCAAAAAATTAACAACAGAGTGTCTTAACACTACGTTCCCTCTTCCTACCCAATACAGTATATTCGTGAAGCTGAAAACCAACTAACAATTTAGAGCATCTCCATGAATAGTACAATCAATAGTTGATTTAAATAAATGAATCAAGTCCATAATGGCTGGCCATCGAGAATGTCGATTTAGTTGCTCTGCATATGCTCTAAGACACACCCTACTACCTGGTTGTACAAACTTAACTTGCATACTTTCTTAGCCAATTGGAACAGAATTGCCTCTCACATTGACAGCGTGCTTGTCGATTTACACTAGAACTAAATTGTACCCTCTTCCTGTTCGGAGAAAATTATTCTGGGATTTAGATTATAAGAATCAACGATATTGTTCTGTTGCTTCGCTACATGGATTAAGGAATGTGTTTTAATTGAATTTGTGTTAAAATATGATTAGAAACCAACGTGGAGCAATGGTGACAGTCTGTGTTTACGTTACAGGTTGTGGGTTCCATTTCAGCTTTAGGAAATTAAATATTTAATTTTTTATCTCAAGAATTTGTAGGAAAGTGGAGCTTGGAAGAAACGATGTGTCTTAACACTAGGTTTCCATAACCTACCCTGCTATGTGCGAGATACAGCAAATGGGCGGTATGGTCACGATACTACTCTCACTTGAAAAATATTTTAAATGTCTCCCGCTCAATTTTCCTAAGTGGTAAGTTAATAACGCCTTCCCTTTGTTCTTCTATTGTAATTTATCGCTATGTTCTCTAGAATAGAAGTATGATAAAATAATTATAGGTATACTAGTGGACTTAAGTTTTAATTAAGAGATGCATTAATTTTAATATTAATTATCACATGAATGATACCAAAATACGTAAAAAAAACATGTCAATGATTTCTAGCATTAGATACTTACTTCTTTCAATTCTTAGAATAGAGTGATTCTCTCTGTCTTCTCCTCAAAAAAAATGCAATGCGTAAGATGGGATACAAAAAGAAAATAATTCTGCAATTTATCAGTTTTGCCGCCATTTTTTAACTGTCATATTTACATAATCTTAATAGTGATGTGCTTTGGTGGCGCTCATTTAGATTGCTTCATATGCAATCGATATCTCGAACATATTACTAAAGTACATAAAATATAGAACACGTTACATTAATATATTCAAATATAGGCAAAATCAAATAAAACTATCTATTATGTATATATATATATATGTATATATATATTCTTATTATATATATATATATATATTCTTTATTATATATATATATATATATTCTTTATTGCACATGTAACAAAATAGTAAGAAAACAGTTAAAAAGTTATGTTTACAAAGGCCAGCAGTGGCACAAATTGTGACTGTAATCGCGACTGGTTGGGAGTTCGATGCCCACTCGATGCTTCATTTCTTCGCTCTGGTGGAAATTCGACGGAAAATTGGGAACGGAGAATTAAAAATATGTATTTTTAATGAAAGAAAATTAAAAATATGTAAGTAATTTCCATTCGTGTTTTATTCCAGCACTACTACCTGACCGAGTACCTCCCACACTCCAAGTCCGAGCACGTAATAATACATATCATTTCCCCTCATTACGGCGCCCGTCGTATGCTTATTAGCATGCGCTTGTTAATTAAAACCCGCTCTATATGTCATTGCTATTTTATTTGAACATTTAGTTTGTACTGGGTTTACACGTATGATTATTGGATTTTTTTTAAAAAAAATCCCGTAGATTGCAAGGTAGGTAGAGGGAACCTGGGAACTTGTTAAGAAATTTCTTTCAAGCTTATTAAAACACTTCCATTCTCCACTTTCCACCGAATTCTGAAGGCATTACGTGCTGAGTGGTGGAACTCAACGTCGCGCTTTCGATAATTAACAAAGCGAAAAAAATAAAATACTAAATAAATTAAATATTTACCCGCAACCAGTCGCACACTTTAGCGATATTTAATTATTTATGACATTGTTTTTTTGAAAGTGACTGGAGCGATATACATAACATATCTCAAATATTTACCTACTACTTAATTTTTGTTGATAGTTTTTAACTATTACATATGAAGACTAGTTCTGAATATAAATTAGAAAATATTTATGTTTTAATATACCTAAGCGTTGCCTAGAGTGATGTTCCGTTTTATTTCTTATATACCTACAAACAACATATTTTTTTCAAGGAATGATAAGGGATTGGAATTTTAAAATTGAAGAATATACTTGAGAAAGAAAAGTTAGAGATTAAATTATTTCTTCATTGAAATCACATGTCAAAATAATAGACAGCCATAACTAAGTGATTGATATTGAGTTGAGGGTTAATTTTGCTTCAAGGGTTGTAAATATAAAATATTTATCACACAATCAATAAATTTTATAAAAATTCTACTAAAAGCTTATTAAGTAATATACATGTAAAGAAAATTATAATTTTCTTTAAATTTAATAGTACAATTCCTGGCCATAGACAAACTCTATGTTTTACAAAACGTCTATGATTTTAGTTATATAATCTGTGATGACGCTTCGGACTGTCAAAAGAAATCTCAAAAACAATTTGCTTCATATTTCCTCTCAAAATTTACTGTACCATATCATTCGTGTGTTTTCTACTATACGTGACACTGGCAGAATATTTTGCGCCTGTCATCGCAAAATCAGGCCATTAAAAAAAAAAAAAAAAAAAAAAAAACAATTTGCTTAACGAAAGACGTGTACAATTTTGTGATATTAGAATTTTTGTAATAATAATAATAATGAACATTTAATGTTGTTTCTTTTACAGAGAAACTCAATGTGTTTTAATTGCTATTATCCAAAACCAGTAACATATTTACATTATATACATATACATTTTAGGTTAGGTTAGGTTCTTTAAATCTGGCGAACAACTTACTAATGCAACGCTACTACCGTTTTATATTCTCAACTAATATTAAAACTAACATTTAGAATCATATTAAACGCTAGTGAAGTCCAAGCATTACACGAACTGGCGAATAGACTATGAATACATTAGCTTAATAATACAGTACTTTATACTTACGACTTGACCATTCTATATATTTAGGGGTAGTTAATAGAACATTTTTATTGACGAAAGTTAACCTTTAATTGCTTAATTTAGAGACCTAATTATAGTTTTATTTGATTTTGCCTATATTTGAATATATTAATGTAACGTGTTCTATATTTTATGTACTTTAGTAATATGTTCGAGATATCGATTGCATATGAAGCAATCTAAATGAGCGCCACCAAAGCACATCACTATTAAGATTATGTAAATATGACAGTTAAAAAATGGCGGCAAAACTGATAAATTGCAGAATTATTTTCTTTTTGTATCCCATCTTACGCATTGCATTTTTTTTGAGGAGAAGACAGAGAGAATCACTCTATTCTAAGAATTGAAAGAAGTAAGTATCTAATGCTAGAAATCATTGACATGTTTTTTTTACGTATTTTGGTATCATTCATGTGATAATTAATATTAAAATTAATGCATCTCTTAATTAAAACTTAAGTCCACTAGTATACCTATAATTATTTTATCATACTTCTATTCTAGAGAACATAGCGATAAATTACAATAGAAGAACAAAGGGAAGGCGTTATTAACTTACCACTTAGGAAAATTGAGCGGGAGACATTTAAAATATTTTTCAAGTGAGAGTAGTATCGTGACCATACCGCCCATTTGCTGTATCTCGCACATAGCAGGGTAGGTTATGGAAACCTAGTGTTAAGACACATCGTTTCTTCCAAGCTCCACTTTCCTACAAATTCTTGAGATAAAAAATTAAATATTTAATTTCCTAAAGCTGAAATGGAACCCACAACCTGTAACGTAAACACAGACTGTCACCATTGCTCCACGTTGGTTTCTAATCATATTTTAACACAAATTCAATTAAAACACATTCCTTAATCCATGTAGCGAAGCAACAGAACAATATCGTTGATTCTTATAATCTAAATCCCAGAATAATTTTCTCCGAACAGGAAGAGGGTACAATTTAGTTCTAGTGTAAATCGACAAGCACGCTGTCAATGTGAGAGGCAATTCTGTTCCAATTGGCTAAGAAAGTATGCAAGTTAAGTTTGTACAACCAGGTAGTAGGGTGTGTCTTAGAGCATATGCAGAGCAACTAAATCGACATTCTCGATGGCCAGCCATTATGGACTTGATTCATTTATTTAAATCAACTATTGATTGTACTATTCATGGAGATGCTCTAAATTGTTAGTTGGTTTTCAGCTTCACGAATATACTGTATTGGGTAGGAAGAGGGAACGTACGAACGAACGTCGCGATTACAGTCACAATTTGTGCCACTGCTGGCCTTTGTAAACATAACTTTTTAACTGTTTTCTTACTATTTTGTTACATGTGCAATAAAGAATATATATATATATATAATAAGAATATATATATACATATATATATATATATATATATATATATATATATATAAAAACATTAAGATACTTGTACACATATATCTGTTTCGCACGTCCTCGTTATCGTCCATCTCTTACATATGAGTGCAAAAGACCATAAAACGTATTTAGTTTATTTTTATGGCACTTACAGCAAACGCGCAAAAGACATGTAAGGATTTCGACAGACAGACGTGATATTTTTATGCACTGGTTATTTATTATATTAATTATTTTTCGAGACTACCAGAGGCTGAAGTGATACAGTAGGGCAGCGTAGTGGGTTCGATTCTCTCTCGGGATTCTTCACAATGTTTTAATTTTATTTTCCCGTTTTGTTAAGAGAAAAACAAGGCATAAAGTTCCGCCACTCAACACACAATGCCTTGTATTTGGCCGAAAAGTGATGAACGGAATGTCTTGACATGCTAGGTTTTCTTTACCTATCCTGCTGTAGAATAAAATGATTTATTGAAGTGGGTTCTAAGCTTTGGTTACGTAATTTAAAATGTTATAGAAGACAATTTAAACATGTTCGTTCAATTGCAAAACTGAAAGTTATGTTTTCTTAATATAACAAAAAAAATAGTATAAATTTTAATATGAAATAGAAAAAATGGATGTCATCGTTTTTATCTACTTAATTCCTGTAAATTCAAAAAAAATATTTATGTTTTTTTTTTAAATGTAATAAATTAAGATATTATTATAAACGACTACAAGAAATTTTATTAATATCATAAATTAATAAAAATGTTGTAGCCTGGACAGCCCCTAATATAATGTCTTATATCGAGTCGTGAGACACACCACTTGTAGACATGTACGTGAGTGTACAGTGTTACGCAAGTATTCGCAAACTTTATTAAAATCATATAGAAATGGTATATTATTATATTGTAAAAAAATTAGACATATGTATATTGAAGATACTAGTGGCGCAGGGGCTGAGGCATGTGACTGTGAACGCGACAGGCTGTTGGTTCGATTCCTACTCGGTGAAATGAACTGTTTAATATTTTATTTCTAGTGTGATTTATGCGGGGTACAATGAGAAGTTGAAAAAAAAAGATTCAAAAAGTTACTATAATATACACAAAACAACACGTCCTTATGTCTCTTGTAAATGTAGTATAATGTGAGCTCTTACTCTATACAGATATGCTGCTAGACGCCAGCCACTCTAGCCTCACGGAGGTGAGTACCATGAAAATAATAATAATTTAACCATCGAGTTGTAATTCATACACCAATGGATGATAAAATTTGTATCAAAAAAAATATTTTTTTTCAGATTAATTAAAAATCCATATACGTTCACAATTTTTTTATAAAACTGTCCTATTTTACTATATTTACTAAAAATATTGGATATATTAATTTTAAAATTCTTCTTATATTGAGAGTGAGGAATAGAGAGAGGATTTCTCGAAATTTATACGGAACCGAGAAAAAATGGGATCATCCGTTTTGCATCTTAAAAATAAATAGGTTTTTTTCGATAAAAAAACAATTATTAGTTCATTCGGGATATGTGAAATATATCCTTATATATATTCACATGAATTATTTGTCAATATTTAATGACAATATAAAAGTGACGCGAAAGTACAATCGCTTGTATAACGTCGTGACCGTTTTAGATAAATGGACATGTGGGGTTGCACAAGGCACGAAGGCTGTGTACATAAGAGATATAAATAAAATATTTATGTTATATTATTAAAAAAAATCCTTTGAAATATTTTACCCGAAACTATGGCCGAAGCTAGATTCTTTGGTCAAAACTGGTCGAAACTGAAACCAAACCTACAGCATATCATTAATTTTGCAGCTTTGCTCATAGTAAATTCATTAGTGTATAACATTGTTGTAGGCCACTTTCATTCTTCTGTTATTAGGTATGAAAATTTTAATGTACTAGAGACTAAATTTTGTTTAGCTGTTTTTATTATAAAAAATATTCTATATGAGTTAAATTAGACTTAAATTTTTATACAATTTTCATAAAAGAAATATATGGAGATTTTAAATGTTACATTTTCGTTCAAGTAATTTTATAACATCCTTGAGCTTTACGCTGTATCCTGTACATGCTAGGGTAGGTACAGGGGACCTGGGAAGTAGTGTTAGGACACTCCCATTCCTCACCTTCGCCTAATTCTAGAGGCATTGTTTGTTAAATTAGCGAAACAATAAAATATAAGAAAAAACAATATCCTGTCGGAAATTTAATCCACCATGTGTACTATATACAAAATGGCTGGTATTTAAACAATGGTAGCCCGCAATTTAAAGTTCACCACAATTTACTAACGCGTTTTGTAACATGTATATTATTGTGTTAACTTATAAATGGATATCGCTTTCTAAATTCTTGGCTCTAGATGGCAAGTGTGGTGTGGAAGTCGTGTGAACTGCTGATCGTTACTAATAGGGCATCGTGAAATTTTGTCTTCGTTTATATTATTCGCTTATAATATTATTTTTTTAGGTTCTCACTTTGTCTCGCTAGTGCTAAAACACTATATTTCTCACTTTCCGTCCATTTCCATTCCGTCCGAGAGGTTGCTTGCTGACTAACGCAATTCGACGCCGCGTTTTTCTTTATGAGTGAAGAAATAAACGTAATTCTCCTTCTCTTTAGAGATTGAACCCACACGTCACAATATCGAAATAAATAAAAAAAAAATGAAAACGAAAATTAATTCAAAATATTTAATTATTTTTCTTTAAATTCAGTTTTACAGTTATTTTTTTAAATATTTTATAGGTGTTATTTTTAATAATATTATATTAAAACAAATATATCAATTATATAACAGTCATTACTATTATACTGGCAAACGATTAATATATCAAATACGTATAGATTAAATTTAATGAGTCGTATAATAGCGTTGGTCGTATTGGGTGCGCGTGCGCACAATGCAGATAATCAGGTGTTACCCGGTGCCCTATATAATGCGAAATGGAAACGCTAAAGGACTTATTGTACAGGATGTGCTTGGACTTGGTTGTTATTGTATTTTTTTTATCTTTTATCTATTTTGTTGTATCTATAATGTAATGTAATTAATATTTTGGATATTTTTATTTGTGGAGAGGGGGGTACGATACAGTTCATTTACTAAACTAGTAATTATTCAACTTTAACATGATATATTTTTATATTTAACTTTATATTTAAGTTCCAATGAAAAAAATAATTTAAATTCAATATCTAGTATTAAGGTGCTCCCAAAAGTATGTACACTTTCCCCGTAATTCTCGAAACTTTGCATATTAGCGGACCTCAATGCTGTAGGTGTTTTCTTTTCTTACCAGAGCAAAAAAAGCGAAAAAAACGAAGATAATTTATTCCTCCGGGTGGATATCGAACTCACAACCGTTTCGTTAATGTTTACGTTTATACACTCTGCCGCTGCACCACAACGAATTAATACACAGTATTTATCAACTTTCGAGGTTGTGTGGGCTTAAAAATGGAATAGGGAAACATTTATATTAAAAAATGTGAAATTAGTCAACAGAAAGAAAACGCCTTCATATAAGTATTACTTCTAAGTTTACCTAACTAAAAAGAACCAGCTTAACTTAACCATATACTAAATAACAACACCCTGTATAGTACTGTATAGCGTGTTACGGTACATTGTACCGCGACGTGGGCGCTCGCCCACGGCCGCCGCGCTGGGGCCGTGCTGATACTGATGTAGCTACCACGGTCCGGCTACACCTGTGCCTGTGCCAGAGATATTTGCTGATTGATGAATTATTCATATTGAAGGCTGGTTAAATGTTTAATGAAGTTGGGGAGGTTTAATTTCTTTTTTGTATTTTTTTTATTGTTATTACCGTTTTTTCTACGTTCTAAAGTTTCAAGGCTGTTGGTAAGTGTATTTATTTTTATAAATTTTCTTTTCTTATATAATCTATTGCTGTCGTTGTTCATTGTCAACGAGAACAGATATTTAAAAATATATATCTATCAATGGACTCAAAACATTCGGAAGTATAAGTATTATATCTGTTATGAGAGATTTCTATTTTTTTCTAATTTTTTTTTGACATGGACTCTGAATCAGATCGATCAGACGAAAATCACATTTCGACAATATATTTCATAGTATTTAATAATTATATAGAAATTTGTATTTTTATATAGATGACATTAATAAAATCGTTATTTAATATACTCGTACGCATAAAGGTACAATCATCACACCTTATAAACAACTTCCAGCAAGTGTCAGAAGCAAATATTTTATGGAAATATAAAATACAAACACAATAAACATAAAACCAAACACATTCACGATGAAATAATATAAATCACTGCTTTCTCATATCAGATTGCTACAAAAAGGGACCTAACACAATTTTTATAAAAAATCATATGTAATTTAATTTAAATAATATTAATTTAATCCGATTGAAAATGATTTCTTATTTTTAAATTAACAAAAATAAATAGTTCAGCATTTTTTTTCACTATACACTTTTTCACACTAATAAATCTTAGCGGGCACATTTATAATTTTATTTCCAATAAAAAAATTTCAAACTTGAGGCTACGGTAATGAAATTTAAAGGCGTCCAAATGATAACGCGATGGCCGTGGGTTTGATCACCATTTTGTAGTTTGAAAAAGAAAACCCAGTACAACCAATAATTTTAATTTTAACTTACGAATATAAAATATTCGGTTATACCACTTTACAACTAACCATCTCATATAAGATTATGGAAATAGGTTGAAATGAGTAGCAACTCATAGGATACCTAATGCTATTCTATTCTATTCGTAGACTATAAATACGCCTTAGCGTCGATTCGTAACGGAATGCAAAGCTTGACGTGTACATGTATGTACATACATTCATGCACACATTATTTTATTATATGATTTGTTAATAAAATTGAATATTTTGTCAGTGTCTCGATATTTCTTTCTGCTTCTCCTAGTGTTAAGACTCTCCTTTATCCATTGGCGGAACTCAATGTCCCGTTCGCTTTATTATTAGAGCGAAGAAATGAAAATATTGGGCACCAAGTAGGAAGACCTTTGATATAAAAAAAATCTGGGACTTGTATTCTATATTAAATGAAAAAAAAAACGATTGTTTTACAAAAACCATTAATCTAAATATTTGGACTTAGCCCATGAGATTACCGCCATGTGGGATGTTAGTGCGACTATCATTGTGCCGATAGTGGTTTCGGTTAACGGTTTAATAGCGAAAAGCCTCGACCAACACCTTAAGAGGCTATCGCTGAGCTGTTGGATCAAGAACCGGATACAGAAGGCAGTGTTACTTGAGACGGCGCGTATTGTGCGGAGGTTCCTCTCTCTGGAGCCCTAGCCACCGATGGCTTGGACCCTTGTTCCGCCCTCGGAAGAGTGGTTTTTTTATATTTTTGAATGTATCTTTTTTATAATAATTTATATTTAAAAATGTAAAATTGATTAACTGATTTAATAAAAGAATTAAAAATAACTTTGAATTTTTTCATCCAATTTTACAAGTACCAATCCATATATATATATCGCTATGTAAGAGGTATGTAGGAGGAGGAGAGGTATATATATATATATTATTAAACACATCTAAAACCTCAATTAAAATCCTTAATCACCAATTAGTGCTATAATTAAAAATTTATCAAACCTAAGAGTTCCGCTTGCCAGCGACATGTCCGCGGCAGATTATCTCGGAGGCTGTGGTCTAATGGTGAAATAAGTTACCTAAGTTCAGGTCCCATTCAGATACCGATCATATCTCTGAGTAAATTCAAATTGTATTTACTACAGTATAATTGTATAGAAATGAAATTGTGATATTTGATAACATTTCATTTTCAAGTCGCGTTGGTTATAATGTTAGGCAATTACTGAATTTTGAGTGGTACAGCGATAACATCTTTTTTGTATCTTTATATGTATATCTATTGTTTTATACGAAGGGAAGGAAACATTTATGTACCACTAGTGGACCCGAACACGGCTACGCCCACTTGGACTATACGAATATTTATTAAATATATTTATGAAATTATTTTCAGTTTCCAATAGAGACATGCGTTAAGCAAGCTTATTTTGGGTGACGTTTTCTAACAACAAACTTTGCAAATCGTTGCTTAGCAACGACGGTTGTTATTAACATGGCGGAATAAATTGCATGTCAAATTAATAAGTATTTTAATATTGGATATATATCGAAAATATTATAAATATGAGTAAAAAAAGTATCCTATGTTCATCCCGGGACCCTCAAGTATCTCTATATGAGTATTTTATCACAATTAAATTAGCGGTTTGGCCCTGATTGCGTAAAAGACAGACTGACAGGCAGAGTTATATTATTTTATATATTAAGAATAACAATAAAAATTATTTGATTGTTTTTGTACTGACGTAAAACATTTGCATTCCGCTCTTTTCGCCGAATTCTGGACGCATTGGGGGTTGAATGGCGTACTTATTTCATTTTCTCGATTGACTTGAACGCACAACCTGTAGTGCTTACAGTCATATGCTTTTGCGCCGCGATTCCTTTCACTATTATGTATATAAAATGCAAATAAATAATATAAACAATAAACTGAATATGCCTTCATATATAGTTTCTACAATAATACATAGAAATAAATAACAATCACCGCGACTAACGCACTCGCTGCGTCGCCTCCGAGATCGACAAATCAAACGTGCGCTGACCAGTCGTTAGCACTGGATGCTCACTTACGATAACGTTATTTTATGTATAGAAGTCTAGCCCTAGAAGTCTTGAAGTTAGAGCTAACTTGATATAACTAGAAGGTTAGGTAGAATTACATTAAGGGAGTGTTGTAGTGGAATAGTGTACTTTTGTGTACTATTTACATTAATAGTTCCGGTGGGACTGTAAACGACTGGTGTGGGTTCAATTCCCACTCAAGGGATTAAGTAAAATGTAATAATTAATATATTTAAAATTTTGATTTTTTCACTCTGGTGTCGAGGCAAACTCGCGGCGTTGAATTCCGTCACGATACCTTTACGAGATACGAGAATTAGACAAATTTCTAGAATGATATTTCAAAATTATGAGAAACGTATTACTAAATTGTCTATTAGTTTTTAGCTATTTAGCCGTATCTCGCATCTTCTTCTTCCTGGCATTAATCCCGGCTATTACCAGGGTCTGCCTTCCTACTTAACCTACTCCACTTTGCACGATCTTTTGCGTCCTCGGTGGTTAGACCATTGGCTCTCATGTCCTGCATCACGACATCCAACCAGCGCTTCCTTGGGCGTCCGGGAGGACGCACCCCAGGAACTGGTATAGCAAGGCATTTGCGTCCGTCATAGTTCTTAGGCCGGCGCGTAACGTGGCCAAACGATCTCAAGCGACGCTCTTGGAGCTTATCCGCTACGTCACGGACCCCAAGACTACCTCGAATGAATGTGTTGCGTATGCGGTCAGACCGCGTTACGCCGCACATCCACCTCAGCATCTTCATTTCCGTGACGTGAAGCTCCTGAGTGTGCCGAGATAGTGCTGGCCAACATTCGCTGCCGTATAAAAGAACCGGTCGGACGATGCTCTTGTATATCAGCCCCTTGAGCTTGGGCGTTATTCTGCGGTCGCAGACCACACCAGTGACCTCCCGCCATTTGGCCCGGGCAGCGCTTATCCGTGCATAACGGATCCAAGGTACCTGAACTTCTCCGACTTAACGGCTGGCTCAGGACCTATAAGGATGGTGCCGTATCTCGCATATAGCATGGTAAACAAAGGAAACTTGGGAATCGAATTTACAACCTGCAGCGTTAATAGTGCACCCTCTGCGCCACCCCGCTGGTCCCAGTTAAATTCATTCGGTTATTATATATTTGCTTAACAAATTTACTTTTAAAAGTATCCTTCCGTATTTAAACTAACACAAAGGTATCTTGAAGGATACATTTCTGTTATTATTAGCACTAAAGGATACTTACTTAGTACTTCACTTTCCAAGTGTAAATAGGCTAGTTAACAAGCTCATCCGAAGCAAAATACTTGGCCGTTTATTTGTGTATGCAAAGTGACCTGTCACTGCGACTATGAGTTAGTGACGTTTCTACGTCTGAATTATGGTTAGGCTATGCATATGTGGGAGAAAACACTCGTTACTGATGATTGATGTATTCCTCTAAATTATATCCTATATCGATGGATTTCTTCTTTGGTGTGCTCTGTTTATTTACATATTGTTATTGGTGATTATAGCTTCCGTTTTGTTATTTTCTTGTGTTTTATGCTTTTGTTGTGTCGTTATTAAAAATAGCAGAATATCTTATAAAAATATTTTTTTTGGAGTGTACAGTTTAGTTTTGGCGTCGATTTCCACCGCTCCTGGTCCTCGCGAAGTAGGGAAGGAAATTATCTTAACAAGAACGGAGAGCCTTAAAACTTAAATGTGGTTATGAAGATCTCATTGTGACGAAACTGGTATTCTTAGCTTATTTTTTATTTTGATATACTTCTGAAACTGTGTGGGATAAAAGTGTTACTTCCATTCCAGCTAACAAGGTCTTCGCCCGCATAGTGCAATTTCCGCATCTGATTAGAGTCGGAAATAATTGTTATAGTATTTTAGGGCTAGTAGTAGGACTTTAACGTTGTAATGAAAATATTTTTTATTGAAAAAATAACTGCAATTTGAAGCTTTACAAATTGTTTAAATAAAATAGTACTGAAAACATATTTTATTAATACAAATATCTACAAAGATTTAGTAATCGTTCCTTTTGTTAATAAAAACTGTCCTAATATATATTTTATCAAGCACTTTTGTGTAAGTCGGTTAAAATACTCCAGTAGCTATTTGTAATAGAGGCATGTAATATAGCAGTTATACGTTTATATAGCCTCCAATTAAAACCAACTACGGGAACCTTGTTCCTTTAATCAACAGAACAATTAGATATACCTAAGTAATCCTCAAATATATTTAACTTTAATTGTTATATTATTATTTATTAATATAAAATGTAATAAAAATGTTTTTTTTTTGGTGAATAATATATGTTGCGAATAAGAAAAAAACTAAAAATTTAAAAAGTATCTTATTTTGCAGCTACACTTTCCTCATCACATAGGAGGATAGGAAGTGGGAACTTAGTGTTAGAATATTCCATTGTCCACTCTCCATCCAATTTTTGAGATATTGCATGTTGGGTCGCGGAGCTCAACGATGAAAATTCAAAATGCATTATCTAAATACTAGCAACGTATTTTTTTCCGCTTAACCTTAAGCCTCCACTAATAAATAGGTGATTAGAACTCCAGTGAGAGAGTAGTGTCGAGGCCCTACATTATTCGTTCTAATTCAAGACATTGCGTGACATGTTAGACAAGACATCCCTACTTAAATTTCTAAAACATTCAGAATCATCGAATTATACACTAAAGTAGAGTACAACAATCACTATATCAATGGGTACCTATTAATAATTATCACAATCATATGTCATACTGGAATGCAAATATTAGTTCATTTAGCGAGGTGTTCCCGTATTTACCCAATCAAGTAACAGTACGTGACCGAAATGAAATGGAGTGGACCGGCAGGGTGATGATACTTAAAATGTTCAGTTGAGACTTATTTGATGCAGATTTCTATTTTGATGTTAGATAAATATTATAAAAGCATAAGCTTAAGTGTTGCTTCGAGCTATAACTATATGCAGTTTCACGCACTATCTCGTATATAGCAGGATAGGTGTATTTTTTTCATTTTCTCGTTCTGGAAGGTAAGCGGTGTTAATTTTTGACATATACAATGTCTTCAAAAGTTGGCCGGGAGTCGGAAACGGAGTGTCTGACACTAGTTTCTCTTCAAATGAAGCACGAAGCTAGATTAGGTTTAGTTATTAGTCATTGCCTTCGATCCTATATAAGGTACCTAGGATAATTTAGGTTGCAAAGCTCACGATAATTCAAATGTTTCTAATCAGATCGAACAAACGCACGTATAATAAAACGAAAGTGCTTTATCGTAAAAGTTGTAAGCCGACGGATGTAGATTGTAGAGAATAGAGCAAAAAACGGAGAAATATACCACTATATCACATTTCTACAAAAATATATACAATAGATGCATAAAAATAATTCAACAATATTTAATTATATATTATAATAAATAATAAATCCTGTCTACCGTAAGAGCATAGCGTAGGATATCTTTGATGCAAAACCGACCCCATTCATTATCATCGAGTTGTAAATGTAAATTATTTTACTCCACATCCACTGCCGTACACGTACTGTGCTATAAATAACCGACTTTTGATTGGAGAAAATCTTTCATTACTATGTATATTCATATGAAAATTAATTGGGTATAAGCTAATGAATTATTGAGATCAGAAAGACCTCATGATAAACTTGTTTTTGCCCGCGGCGTCGCATATAATTCAGGCTGTATTAAAATACGGTAGATAAAGTTAAATGTCCTGTATGGAGGCTATTTAACGGTAAGGTGTAAATCATTTTGTCATTCCTTATTATTTATCTATCTATCTTTATAATATTAAATTAATAAAATTGATTTTAAAAATTGAATTTTAATAGGAAAAATTGGTTCCGATTGAATTGGGGAAAAATGATTAAAAAGCACTTGACTAAATATAGGTTGAAAATTTGTCTATAAAATTGTCACTTTCTAATTAAATTATCGTAGATATTTTTTTTTACTTTCAGGCAAATCTTAATTATTTATTAACCTTGGTATCATCCTATTTCCTTTTCCTTTAATGAAGTCTATTTTATCTTCAAGTTCCACTTGGACTACCCGTAAATCTGATCTCATCAGGTTCCTTTTAGCAGGACTGTCCGTAATCTTAGACTTCTGAGTACCTTGGCTGTATGTTAGATGGAGTGATACATGGTCAAGCTGTCCTCTAAAGTAAAGAGCAGGTGCATGTAGTGCACTCTCATCTAAATTTAGCTGAACTGAGTCGTAGAGAAGTAAAAAAAATGTGAGAATATAAAAATATTTATTATATGAGACCAGAGATGCATTTTAGATAATGCCAATGCATGTTCCCATGAACTATAGATATTATAGAAATTCTAAACTAGACTGGACTAGACTGGGCTATTGAATAAGGCTAACCGATTTTTCAACAGTGTTGGCCGTTATTAATAAGAGATAATAAAACGGCTTCTCAAGATCGATCTCAGACCTGTTAACAGTGTATAAACACGGACCATAAATAACATATTGGACGAGGACAGGCTGATAAAGATGATGGTGATGATGATGATGATGAATACCATATTTAAATAATTAAAATATACATCTAGAGGTAAAAGGTGTTGGTCAGACTTATGTGAATAATAGAGTTAATTTTCGCAATAACAAGTGGTTTCATAATAATCACCAATAAAAGCTCTACTCCAGTTTTATGGGCTAAGTACTGTATTGACATATCCTATCAGGCTGTAAAGGCACTGTTTATTGCCTACTCTCGATATAAACTCGATTAAGCAATCCGTAACGGTACCATTTTTTGTTACGTACGCTGAAAAAAAGTAATTTATTAATTTGTATAAAATTAATTTGTTTAAAAAAGTAGTTTTTTGTATCGTATCAAAATTATAACGTTTTACTAATTGATATTATAATTTTCTTTAGGTATTTGCGGCTTCGTCCGCTTGGTCAGTGGAAATATGTGTAGTTAAGAGTCTAGCCTCATGCTCAGATTAGGTCGTCCAACCAATCAAGCTATGTAGGGTATAAAGAAATTAAATTCTATTTTAATATAAAATTAATTTAAATACTTTAATTCGCTATTTCGCTAATACAAAGTCGCTATTACATTTTTTCTTATATAAAAAGATGCTTTTCCTTTTTGTTTCTATATATTTTTCAAATATTTTTACAAATATAATCTACCGTTGGGCAGAACGAGAAATGCACTCCCGCGAACCTCTCAACGTTTTATTGTGGGATAAGGATACGAGTGGGTAATTGAAACGAAATGCGCTCATAAATGGTCCCAGAAGTAAGTTTTCCAAGTGTTAAAAGTGGCATATACGACCAATTTATATATAGGTTTTCTAATCTGGTTTTAAGTGAATGTTTGTTTATATTTATCTCGAGAGTATAGAGTTGTAACACTATTTCTATAAGGTTGCATATTTTTTTTACATTAAGCCTTATTATAGAAAGATTTTTGCAAAATTTTAAAAATAAATCTGATGCGTTGTAATATTTTATCACTACATTTGTTTACATACAATTTTATTAGGTATATTTAAGTAGGTAAATTTGCTAACTTACACTCCCCATGGTACCTAGATGCATATGCCAAATTTCAGCGTTCTACGCCGCGTAAACCTGGCTGTGCATTGTTTGTCAGTAATGGTAGAGATGATGAGAACGTATGGCGTATAGCATTGCTTAGTGCTTGGACGGTATCCAAGAAGCGCGAGTTCAATTTTTGCCTTTGCCTGGATCTTCTCATGAGCTCAACTATTGGAACAGGCTTTTTTCAAGTCAAAATTGCACATTTCTCTTGGTTATTTTGTTTTTTATTTTTTTTACTTTTTTGACATGTCCAAGTAAATGTTAAGCATTTTTATGGAATAAAGATATTTTGACTTTGTCTTTGACAAAACACGCTTCGTAAAAATTTTTGTTTTCTAAAAAAGTACATCACAAAATATTCAATTACTAGATATCACTTTTATTTACATTTATATAATCTATGCTGAAAAAGCAATATCAATAAAAAAAATCGTATCAATCGATATATTCCGATCAATTATCTCATTTTTATAGTATTTCTTTAAAAAGTAACGACCTTGTGTTTACATTTTGGATGATTAAAAGATTTTAAGCATAATTATGAATGAAATTACTTATATACTAATTGACATTTTTACTTTTTAATTGTAATTGGCAGAGATAATTTTAATGAAAGCCATTAGGTTCTTTATATCACGTGTTGTTGGTACTTCCGTGAAGATCGAGAAGTTTATGTTGATTGTACGGTCAGCATAATAATGGCATAGTCTCTTTTATTTTTCTTAAATATCTTTTTTGATCAGGCTCTATAATGCCTAGTTCTATATTTTTTTATATTCATTTCTATCCATTGTATTGTTAGGTAAATAGAGAATTAAAAAATAGTTGAATCAACTGCATACAGCAGGGTAGGTAGAGGAAACATTCAACACTCCGTTTCCCACTTTCCGCCGATGTTTTTGCGTGTTGAGTGGCGGAACTAAACGCCGCGCTTTGCCTCAATACCAGAGTGAAGAGAAACAACATGTAATAATGTAGTATTATAAATCCATACCCATATATCGTTAGCTATACTAAGTACAGCGCAAAGCTTTTCGAGATATTGAATGCTGAGTGGCAGAACTTAACGTCTTGAATTGTTATCAAGACCTAGCCTAGTTATCAAAACAAATATATAAAATCAAATTATCACGTCAATATATTTACTAAAATTAGTCCTTTATAACCCTTATAATATGACATTAGTTCACAGTAACGGTACCGGCAGCCCGCGGTCGGCAACCGGTGTGTCGGCCGCACAATATCGCTCTTGGATCGTACAATTATGAACGGCTTTAAAGGTAGCGAGTGGACATGCGAGGCAGGTAGAGTATTTAGTTGAATGTATTATACTTAATTTTGACATAGTGAAAGTCGTAGTTTCGATTCTCATTTAAGGGAATGATTAAATTTATATAATTTTAATTTCTTTGCACTGGTGTTCTGATTACCTACATTCAACGGGTAATGTCTCAGAACAATTGGGGGGGAAAAGATTATGCGAGTAAGTGTGAAGATGTTGGTTTTTTATACTTTTCAACTCCAAATATATTCCTTATACCTGTTTAGTTTTAGACGTAGCTCACCAGTAATGCCTCTGTGCTATATGAACCTCACAATTTAAATATAGAAAAAAATATACCTTGTAATGCTCTAGAATTCGGTAGAAAGATAATTTTCTAATATCCGCAATTGGAGACTAATTATCTTGCTCTTTTTAAATTTATCTTTTTTTTCTTTTATCTGCAAATAAACATTGCAAACACGATTTCCAATCAAAGTCCTTATCACCACATTAAAATCTAATAGATTATCAGTTCTGCATCCGATAATTCCATCAATAAAGCAATTACTTAGATCGTTTGTAATTAAATCTCCCCTAACCAATAAATATACTGTTGAAAGAAACAGTCTCCATACATCTCGCTGATTCAAATTCTATACAATGAAAAAATCCACATTTTTCCACCGTATATCTTATTGCGGACGCCAAAAGGGTTATTTTATTGTCGGTTTTATTTTCACAACTGCAAGTGAATATGTGGTTAATAAATCGAGTGTTGACGTATGAATACGACGCGGCGCACAATGCGGTGTCCACGGAGCACCAGGAGGCTGGTACCCGTAAATCTGTTCCTGCCTTATCACCTGTATCATAGCAAATGGTTTCTAATTTTAGAATACGATGGTAAAATATGGTTTTTATATATTTTTTATGTGGGAATTTGATTAATTAAGTCCTATTTACGGTTTAAAAGGGTTTGTCTGTTTGTATACGCTAATCTCGAGAACTGTTGGTTCGAATTGGTAATTTTTTTTTTTGGTTAATGGTTTCTATTAAATCCTGTTAACCGTTTCGCTGTAATCTATTGTACCTGGAATCACAATTACCTATGACTCGAGAGCGATCTTGAGGTGCCGTTTTCATTCATAAATTATAACCAATTAATAAAAACGGTATCTACTGTGTATGTCATATGTATAAGTATTGGTCTTTAGTGAAGATTTAAATCACTACCCCTAAGATTATTCAAATATAAATAACCACGATGGTTGTGGGTTCAATTTCTACTCGAACGAAATAACGATTCTCATTTATTGGCTCTGGTAAGAAGACAAAGCGCAGCGTTGAACATTTAGGACGTAAAATGGCGAATAAAATGTTTTAACACTAGGTTCCCTCTACTTCCTCTGTTAAAAAAAAACATACTCTCTCAGAAAAAACAACCACCATCAAGCTCATACATATATTAAAGCAACTTTATACCGAGCACGCATAGTAAACAGACGATTTGCATATAGATAAAAGCACAGTTAGCCTATCTCAAGGCCACTTACTAGTGATTTAACGGGCTAGATTAATTAACACGTACCAGCGTTATACTCTGTGGAACATCCGCTATAAATCTTGGCGATGTCGTATCTTCGATATGTCGAAGTGTCCACTTGCGGTAGTACTTGCTAGATGTTAGATGCTTGCTATGTTATATATTTGTTTGGGACTTGCATGGATTTAGTTTTAATAGTGTTTTTTAGTTTAAAATATTGAATTTATTCATTAAACGAATACTAAACTCCGTTTCCATTCCATTTAAAAATTGAAAAATTTTCAATAGATGGCTTGTATTTACAAGAAAACTAGTCTCCAATTGCAGATTGGCAAAATGTTACTTGCGACAATCAACACGCAATGCCTTAAGAATTCAGCAGGAAATGGGGAACGGAAGTATCTTAATGGGAACAGAGTGTCTTAACACTCTGACCAGGTTTCCAAGCTCCGTCTGCCTACCCTGTTATGTGCGTGATACATCGTGGCACAACAATAAAATCTTGGCTTCAACCAAACACTATTTAACATCATGGCCGATATATTTGTTAATCATTTATGCTTTTGATTTTTATTATATTTATATATATATATATATATATATATATATATATATATATATATATATATATGTTGTAATATCCTTAGTCCTAAAATTCTTTAAATCATACCTACCATAACTAAGGAACTTCGTAAATATTTCCACGTTTTAAATTGTTATCAAAAATCAAAGTCTCTGGATCCACCAGCCGTTGTATCCCGATCATCTATCCCGATAGCCATCTGTAACCGATGAGTAACGTGATACACTATTGTGTTGTCTTCCAGTCGTTAACGTAATTGACTAGGATTTAAGTTACTACACTGGACACCTTCCAGGGATGCTTTTCCGGCAGAAAATGTTGGTTTTTTTCTTGTTTTTGATAAGAATTTTATCTGTGGATAAGAGTTGCTTATCGCTTATATAATAATCAAACTATTGGAAAAAATAACCAGTGTCTAGCTGTATACGGCAGAGCGAAGAAATGAGAATTTAAATAAATAATAATTCATTTCCTGGAGTGGGGATCCGACTCACAACCGTCGCGTTTCAGTTACTCCCTTTTGACCCTGCGATATAAACACTATTTCCATAAACCCCGACGCTAAGTTCCTCCTCCAAGTGGTGGTGAACAGAGTGTCACACACTTGGTCCACACTTGGAGACAGGTTCTCTCTGCATCTATTCTTCCTGGTAGCGCTGTATAGCAACATCTGGAATATCTAAATATTGAATTTCTAACGAGGAAACTAAATATTTACTGATAAACTTCTAATGGAAAACAATTGAACTGTTTTTGTAAGGCGATAGTGCTTCTAATGATCAATTAAGTTATATTTAATTTTTATTTACCTTCTCCCGTTTTTGTTAAGAAGTCTAAATGACACTTTCTTTTATCTAAACGATAAAATAAAATGTTTTCTTTTGTAGATGAAGACATTGTGACGATTTATTTAATTTTAATAATATTTCATATTTTTTGTCCATCTAATAATACTTATTCACATGTTCAGATAAAAATGTATAAATCGGTTTTTGTTTTGTTTAGCTTTACGCTCTCCTACACGCACATAGCGGAGTAGGCAGAAGAAATCAGGGAAACAAGTGTTAAGATACTTCCGTTCTCCATTTTTCGCCGAATTCTTGAGGCATTCCGCTTAAATTTTTTTTCTCCTCATCTCTTATCTATCGCAAAAATCAAAGAATTCAATCTAAAAACAAATCGACAATATTTTCTCGTTTTATATTATGACGTATCGGACATGCAATAATTATTTGTGTAATTACTTCCCCGGACACGGATAATAAATCAATTAACCAGCATTCTCATTAACAGTACACCAGCGTTATCGGGAACCAAACCGGGTACCTGCCGGCCGTCGCGTGCGCGCGGTGAAAGTGTACCTAACATACCGTTCATTATCTAAGGACGTTTAATGCATTGGAGGAAGTCATTTCTATTATTAGTTTGGAAAATTTAAATAAATTTTATATTTAATAGAACTAAGTCGTTGTAACTAGTGTTGTGGGGGGCTAGTGTACACACGACAGGTTCGGGGGTCGATTTTCATTCGAGGAAATTAAATGGTTTTTTTTTCTCGCTCTCGTAACGAGGCAGAGCGTGGAGACGAGTTCCGCCACTCAACACGCAATGCTTGTAGAATTCGGCTTTAAATAGGGAACGGAAGTATTTTAATAAAAACGGAGGTTCCCTCTGCGTACTAGGCTAGGAATCGAATCCACGTTCCTCGCTTGTTCAGTCTTGGGGGAATAACAATATTATAATGTTTATCCACATTCTGGTAAGATAAAACGAAGGTCCTGTCAATATACGAGTTCTCGCAAATTGAACGGAATATACAAAAAAGTAAATATTCTTAGAAAATCGTTCATTTCTATATCGATTACCAAAATACAATACAAGTTAGTTACTGAGATTTCAAAGGCATATTCCTAATTTCTGTACAAACCGTGTACCAACATGAAAACACATAAAAAACACAAACTAAAGATATCACAAACGCTAGTTACCATTAACTTTATTATAGGCTAAGATATTAAAATAGTTAAATTATTTTATAGATTGTATATAGTATGTAATAGTGTAACACAAGTAGGCCTGATAAGGGCTGTCAGTGCGGACCGCGGACACCGTCTGGTGATAAGGGAGACAGGCCGACGTGCGGATATGTTATATTAATAATAATATTATTATTTTTGTTAATATTTTTATAATTATATGTGGAGTATTGAGGAGGGGGAAATATCGTGGTGAAGTAAAATGACCTAGTGGATGGAGATGGTTTATGTGAATTTGGGGAATCTGTTCTCCACTTTCCGGGCTTAGTTCTTACGGATTGGAAAAATGAAGTAAAGTTAAAATATATAAATATTAGCACTAAAATTATATTTATATTTTTTTCAATAAAATATGTAAATCATGACTCTGTAACAAAGTATTATATAAATAATAATTGTTAACATAGTATTCCTGAAATTTGGTTCTGACCAACACTCATTCTCATTCCTATGTCTTTACCATACGGTCATTTCCTTAGGCAGAAAATAGACATCGAAATGAAATGGGCGAAATTATAAAATACTAGCGGCCCGCCCGCGGCTTCGCCTGCGTGTACTACGTTATTATTTATTTCTGTCTCCGTGGAGTATCTACGTCCTATAAGTGACGTCCATGTAAAATTTGAGACTCCTAGCATTTGTAGTAACGAAGTTTCATACAAACTTTCAACCCTGAAAACAACCCTTTAGAAATCGCATATTGCAAATCCCCGTCCTAGCGTGCACCTACATCTTATAAATAACTCGTATGCAAAATTAGAGATTCCTAGCACGTGTAGTTTCTGAGATTTTGTGATGAGTGAGTGACCTTTCGATTTTATATATATAAAAGATAATTATATTTCCATTAGAACTATCAGAAGTTATGTCATAAGTCCGCATACAAACATACAGACTTACGTATATTATATAGTGATGAGTGGAGTCGTTGTCAGCACCCAGTCGGCGCTACGCGATAAAATATGGACAACCACTCTAGTTATTAATGTTTTAAACTGTTTTCGAGTTATATATACTCGTATATTAATTAGTGCTAAATTCCGCTTCACGCTGTATCCCGCACACAGCAGGGCAGGCAGAGGAACCTAGTGTAACACTCCGTTCCCCACTTTCTGCCGTATTCTGGAGGCATTGCGTGTTGAGTGGCAGAACTCAACGCCGGGGCTTCCCTCGACACCAGGGGGAAGATATAGAAATATAAATTTAAATAAATATATCATCTCCTCGAGTGGGGATCGAACCCATCACCAGTCACACCAGTTGTGCCTCTGAGCTAAGATTAGCTTCAGTACCATATTAAATTAATACAAATTTTAACCAGATTTACAGTTTTGCCAAGCTTTCATTAGATACATTAATTGTTATTTAACCAAAGCTTATGGCACTATGTAGTTTTATATGCGCATAAAATAGTAAGTGAGTTAACCGTTAAGTCGATTATTCAAGTCCACATAATTATACTATAAAAGCTGGTATGCAAATACTTACATACATGTTTTAATTAAAACGCTCATTCACTTATTGGTACCAATTATGCTTCGTGCTTATCATGAAGGCATGGTGAAAGTAGACTAGATTAATTTATTGTGGAAATTCTATATATTATGTGTAATAGATGTTGTCGTGGCTTTGGGTTCGATTCTCACTCGAGGAAATTAAATATTTAATACGCAATGCATCGAAAATACGACAGAAAGCGAGGAAAGGAGTGTCTCAACACTAGGTTCGCTCTGCCTACACTGTGTACAGCGTGAAGATGAAAAAAAGGCCTTTTAAGTTCTCCATTTGTAATACATTTAATGACTGACTGTAGGTCCTAGAAAAGTATCCTATATGTTTCGGTAAATGCTCGTGTCTTTTAATTGTGTTGGTTAGTTTTCTCTAAAGGTTAGGTCCGATTGGAAACACGATAGTTGCGGGTTTGATACCCACGAGAGGGAATAAATTATTTTCTTTTCATGACAAAATGGGCCTTCTCTGTCTCGTTTGCTATTTGCTATTTGCTAAGTTTTAAATGGAAAATCAGAAGAAAAAATATGATGATCCAATTTGTGTAAAATACAAATTTGTTTAGATTAAGAGCATGGTAATAAAAGCACAGCGGAAGTCCTACTGTACTCATCATCATACTAGAATTCTCCGTCATTTGTAGTCGTAAGTCGCGCAGCTTTATCTTTTATCCTTACCTTAATTGAAATATTTAATGATATACATATACTAGCGGCCCGCCCGCGGCTTCGCCTGCGTGATATGTTATTATTAATTTCTGTCTCCATGAGTACCTACATCCTATAAGTGACATCCATGTAAAATTTGAGACTCCTAGCATTTGTAGTAACGAAGTTTCATACAAACTTTTAATCCCAAAAACAACCCCTTAAAAGTCAAAAATTGCAAATTCCCGTCTTAGCGAGCACCTACGTCCTATAAATAACTCCTATGCAAAATTTGAGCACTTGTAGTTTCTGAGATTTCGTTATGAATGAGTGACCTTTCGATTTTATATATAGATTGAGTCCCACCTATTACTATTACTTTTATTGCATCTAGTAATAGCCTGCTAATTTCTTTCTGTTTCTCTTGCAAGGTTATAATAAATCTAAAGATATCATATTTATAAGATAATCCTATGTGTAATAAAATTGTATGGTAACTAAGTACGACCAAGTGGAGCCAGTCGTGGTGCAGGGTCACCAGTGACTTTCGTAACTCAACACCGCACTTTGCCTCGTTACCTGTCTTCGAACGCCCTATTATTGAGAACTCAACGCCGCGCTTTAAAGCCATATCAGAGCGACAAATGAATGAAATATTTCATATCCTCAAGTCAGAATCGAACTTACAACCTACAGCCCCTGGACCAGGGCTGGCCTCATTTTAAATTACACCTTATGACCTTATTTTATATCACACCCTATATATAACATGTTTCACACATGCGTGTTCCACGCATGCTATAACATGTAGACGTATATGAGTCAACCTCTTTCGCTTCTTCCAATGGCAACCTTCTTTTGACGCATGCTCAGGAGAATTGTTCATGTGAGTTGGTTTTTGACTAAACATATATTTATATGTAGATACATATAAATATATGTTTAGTCATTGTAGGTATATATATAGATATATATACCTACTTCAACGGTTTAATTGCCATGAGACCGGCTTGATGCCGATATGAGTTAAAATCTCAATCGAGGGAATGAAATATTAAATATTTTCATTTTCTCGCTCTGGTAGCGAAGCAAATCGTAGCGTTGAACTCCGCTGCAATTCTTAGAAAATTCGACGGAAAGAGGAGAATGGAAGTGTCTTAATACAACGGAGTTGCTTAAACTATTAACACTGGGTTCACAAGTTCCCTCTGCCTACACCGTTATGTACATGGTGGTACAGTGGGAAGTTATAAAAATGTATAAATAATAAGGGAGCTTGTTAAGTCGTGACATTATCCAACTTGGATAAATGAAGACTTCAAAGTGAAACAAAGAAAAAGAAAACAACGTAAAGATAATTTACTTTTGTGGCGGTAGTTCTTACCTGAAGCGTTGTTAAGGAGTTTGTTCTCGTAGTAATAATGTCATAGAGCTTCGTCAGTATGTAGGTACTATGTCGATTTTTTTAAATTAAATTTACAAGGTTAAAGGTTATTAATAAAAAATAAAACCATTTCTCCTAAAATGTACTGCCAAATCAACGGGTTGTGTGTTCGATCCCTACTCTAGGAAAGGAAATATTTACTTAAACGTATATTTTCATTTTCTCGCTCTGGTGTCGAGGCAGGCGTTGAGTTCTGCCACTGAACAGGAAATGCCTCCAGAATTCAGCAGAAAGTGGGGAACAGAGTGTTTTAACACTAGGTTCCCTCTGCCAACCCTGATATGTGCGGGTTACAACGTGAAGTTAATAAAAAAATACCGTTCCCCACTTTCCACCGAATCCTGGAGGCCTTCTGTGTTGAGTGGCGGAACTGATGAATTTCATTTCATCGAGGTGGAATCGAACCGACAACCAGTCGCGTTTCCGTTCGCAAGCTTCTTCTTATCTCAAAAATTTCTTTAAATCAATTAAAACCGTAATTACGGCGATATACCTCATATAACGTTACTAAAAGAACATCATACCATTATTTCAAATACAATTTCAAAGGCAACAAATACAAAAACTCCATGACCGTCCGCTGTTTATAACCAATAGGTACCTTACCTACGTCCAGCCATAATCCCAGTAATATTAATAAGGCTAGCATGTTAATTATGTTAACAAGATCCGAATAGCTATCGCACTTATCTCCAGATCGATGCACTGTACGAGCTAGAGGAATTAAATCAGTATTATCTTATCTGCTACCACATATGTACTTGGATCTCGTTAGTGGGCTTCGCTGGTTATGGGGATTTAATATGGTTATATGTTAATGGTTATAGAGTTTTGATATTGTAAATTATATATGTATCCTGCATATAACAGGTTAGGCAGTGTTATTACACTCTGTTCCCCAAGTAACACAAAATTTTCGAGGTGTTATAGTGTGTTGAATGGCGGAAGCCCACGCCGCGTGCTTTCTTATTAAAGCCAAAGTAAAGTAAGACTCTCAATCGAAAATAATTTATTAAATATCATACTAGTACGACGCAAAGCGCGGCGCTCAGTTTCGCAATCCAACGCGAAATACATCCAGAATTCGGAGGAAAGTCGGCAACGGGAAGTGTCTTAATGGAAATGGCGTCTCTTAACACTAGTTCTCAGAATTGATCAGCTTATCCTGACATGTGCGGGTTAAAAAAACATGTAAATGTAAATTTACATGTTAACATCACCTAAAGAGTACTCTAAAGCCCATACGCATGTAATTCTCTATATACTCGCATGTTACTAATATCCCGCCCCGGGACACTTTCGAATCCCGCGTCGTACTACAATGAGTGCACCTACATATCGTATAGAAAGTGCATTTGTGCTTGCCCACTGATCGTTTCGACTTGGTTTAAATTTTACTATGAAAGTATGGCATATATCACGATATATATAATTTTTCCATTTTTTTTTTAATATTTTTAAATGAATTGATTATAATCTTTATATTTATGTTTATATTTTTTTGCATAAGCGAAATCAATTTTAGTGGTTGTTACATGAACTATGAAAGAATTAATAAAAATCATGTTTTTTAGGGTTCAGCACTTCAAAATGTAAGAACGGAACCTTATATGATCACTTTGTTTTTTGTTTTCAATTCTAATATTTAGGTCTATGGTTCCTTAAAGCACAGAGAAAATGTAGGTCAACGCTATCGTATCGTACTTTCCATGGACCTACAGTTATGTTATGATTTTGCAATACAAATAAATATCTGGAAAGTGAAAATTTTTATGTATTTCATAAAAGAAAAGTTATAAACTTATATTTGTAGTTAATTTTATACAAAATGAATGTCCGCAGTCTTGAGTTTGTTATTTTTTATGAGTACTTCCCGCTGACCTGCAATTCAGAAATTGGCATGTATTGTCCTTAGGCGGACGAGAATGACTTGTACTTAATCCGTAGTTTTACACCAAAGAATACGGGACTAATCTGGTAAAAGAGTTTCATCAAAAATGATTGCGAAAATCAAAAACCATATTGTAAGCAACTAGTTTTCGTAGTACAATAGAAAGTTAGTACCGGACAAGGAGCCCGCGGACATGTTATAGTGTGCATCGAATGCTCGGCCTGGCCTACTGATTTGCATAACTTAGAGCTAGCTAACTGTGATTTACATTCGTGTAGAACTGTTGGTACGTGTAAGTACGTAAAAAAGTATATTAAGTTACTTAAATCAATGATGATGAAAGGATACCTTTGAATTTATTTAATGTTAAAACATAAGAATAGGAAAATGTATATTGCAATAAGAATAGAAATCTGACGCTCATGCTTAGTAATATTAAGATTTAGTTAACCTTAATATATTACTCAATGAATTACCAACTTCCTTAAATAATGTACTAAGGCAAATTCAGTCAGTCCGTTAAGATTTTTCAACATTCCCACTAAGACCATGTTTGTATAACAAATAATTATTCGCATAGGCCATATTATACGCAACTAAGGATGTGTGTGGGCGTTCCGAAAGCACACTATAATATTTATATGAATGTAATTGATGAAAATTGCACAGTACTGTCGCGCGTTCGGAATTATGACCTCAGCTGGTACTCTTTTTGTTCTGACCTAATTGGTAATGATACGTTAATTTATAATTATGATTTTGATTTAAATATTTTAATAGATAAATATTACTATTTTTTGACTAATCAGCTCCAGGAGCGATGACCTGATGATGATGAGGTTGCTGGCTCTGAATGGCTGGAGGAGGTGGAGGTCCGAGTGGACTGCCACACACGAAGGGAAGCCTAAGTCCAGGAGTGGATATTAAAAGGTGTGGACGCGCTTTGACTTATAACCAGAGTTAGAAAATGAAACTAGTTCATTCATCTTATCAAATTCACAACTAAAATAACGATTCGTTACTAAAGAATTCAACGAGCGACGGGGAAATTTAGGAAAAAATTTTTTCACTTTCTGTTTACGCCCTTTTGGGCGTAGTGTTTATCGCCGAACTAAGTCAAAATAAAATAAAAAAAAGGACAAATTTTATAAGAAAACAATAAATTTAAAGTCATGTCATTAGCTGCTACATACATTTATATAGCTGTTATAAATGCTCGCATGTAGATCTGTGTACGCTACATCAGTCAATTGTTGGAGCTGTCGCTGGTAATGGTGCAGTGATTGCTCGGAGCGATACTGTACAGTGTGCAGCGTAAGTTGTTCTGTTTTTGTAATACAATTTTCAACTTAAGTTTTGTATAGTTAGTTTTTTTTTTTGTATCACGCTTTATCCCGCACGTAGCAGGGAAATTAGTAATGAGATTCACCGTTCCAATTAAGACGTTTCCGTTCCCAAATTTCCGCTGGATTCTGGAGCTATTGGATGTTGAGTGGTGGAATGCTTTATTACCTCGAGTGGGAATCAAACTCACGACTTATCCCTATTACAGTCATTTTTTTGTGTATGCGTATATGTGATTGCGTAGTCTCAACAATTCGGCGAAAAATGAGGAACGGGTGTCGAAATTCTACGTTCCCTCTACTTTCCCTGCTGTCTGCGGGATACAGCGTGAAGTTGAAAGAAAAATAAACACACATGATACCATAAATAGTTAACGGTAAAACCTTCTACAAACAAACCCTCATCTGGTCCGCGATCAGTAGCGTTTATCCGTTGATCATGACAATGCGTCTGCGCATGCGCAATTATTCAAATAGGCTGATCATACGATTTAGTTGCGACATTGAAAGTATAGGCAAGGCTAGATATTTAGAAATTACATATTTAATTATTAATTTTGCTTATTTTTATTTTGTTTTTACATATTAAATACTAATTAGTTGCTTTAGGCTTAGGCTGAGGGATCCCAGTTGTTTAAACACTAGCTCCTCTCTGCCTACTCAGAATAGGTAGCTAAAAAAATATATATAAAATAATTAAAAAATATTATAATATAAAATATAAGGGCTAATCTAAGCTTCAAAGCTCGTTTTGCTAGAACGTATATAAATCACTTGATAGAACATGCATCGTCACTGTTTGTTCGCGTGTGCTCAATTACAGGGCTGGCGATAATAATAATAAATAATAATTTGTACTTGGTTATCAGTGTATTTCTTTTGTTGAGATTGTTTACCTAGTTTTAAATTGAATAATGTCTCTTTTTAGTCTCATGTTGTATTTCCTCGCTCTGGTAACGAGGGAAAACGCGGCGTTGAGTTACCCCACCCAATGTGCAATGTCTCCGGAATTCGGCTGAGAGTGTGAATTTTTTAATGGGAACGACGTATCTTAACGCTAGTTTCCAGGTTCCCTTTGCATACTCTGCTGTGAGGGAGATATAACAGGAAGCTGAAAAATAAACAAAATAAAAGTAGCTGTGATAGACAATAAAACAGTAAAAAATTCTATTAGTCTATTATTATTATTTTAGTCTATTATTAGTCTAAAAATTTTTTGCTATTCAGCTACGAAGCTCTAAAAACACGATATCAATTTCTAAACTTGTAATTCATATTTCTATCATAATTTTAACATATTTTAATATAAAACCGTACGTATAAACTATCAAAATAATACTTAAAATATAGTTATTTCACATATTTCGCGAGTTTTACGCAAGCAAGCTCGCAGCTATGAAATGCAAAGCGGGCATGTGTGATTTCGGATATGCATAAACGGCACCCATAAATCTATTTACGTGTACATTGTAGTCGGCCTTTAATCAAAACCTCAATACAATCACGAATCACGATGTTACCAGACGGAAATGTTCTTATTATATGTTAAACTAGTGGACCCGAACGCGGCTACGCCCGCTTGAAATATACCTACGAATATTTATGAAATTATTTTCAGTTTTCAATAGAGGGATGCGTTAAAGAAGCTCATTTTGGGTGACGTTTTCTAACAACAAACTTTGCAAATCGTTGCTTAGCAACGACGGTTGTTATTAACATGGCGGAATAAATTGCATGTCAAATTAATAAGTATTTTAATATAGGATATATATCGAAAATATTATAAATATGAGAAAAAAAAGTATCCTATGTTCATCCCGGGACCCTCAAGTATCTCTATATGAGTATTTTATCACAATTAAATAACCAGTTTGGCCCTGATTGCGTAAAAGACAGACAGACAGACAGAGTTATTTTTGAATTTATAATATAGATATGGATTGTAATAAGACTTTTGGTCCTTGTTAGTCGAGAATGTAGAGAAAATATCGGTAAATATTACTGGGGTGGTCTTTGTATATTTGTTTAGTGTTAAGACACTCCGTTTGCCAGTTTCCGTTGAATTCTGGAATCGTAGCGTGTAGAGTAGTGGCGGTGGAACTAGTGCATGCACGCCGTGCATTGCCTTGACACGGGAGCTAAGAAATGAAAATATGAAACATTTCATTTCCTTGAGTGGAAATCGAACCTACAACGTGTCGAGCTTACAGTCACACGCTCGTGCCGCTGCATCACGACCAGCTTCAATTCCACTGTGATAACTTAGCAAAAGTATACTATATAAAGAGAAATTCTTATAATCTCATAAATATTAATGAAATTATACGTACATTTAAAGAGCAAAATCACTTTAACGAATGCCTCATCAGGTTATTAATCTACGCGATCGCGTGCCTGCGCCGGCGCTACTACTGGTACATACATATGTTTATAATTGAAACTTATTTCTTATTATTCTAAAGTAAGTATTATAGAAAGATGAGTTTTAAACTATGGGATTCTATATATAGAATAAGTTATAAATATTTAACATAGTCCCAACTAGAGAATCTGCCTTCTTAGTCATCTAATTAATCAAATTGAGTTAATCTTATTGCCTTCTCGGTAACCATTCAAGCGCTTAGAAGTTACATCGAAATTTTGAGGAAATGTGACGCTGAATTCCACCTCTCAACACGCAATATTTTGAAAATTGTACGACAAGTGGGAGATGGAGTGTCCTAACACTAGGTTCTGTCTACCCTTGAAACATTACGACCATTGCTACTTGAGACTCCAGCCACTATCCCTAACCTGATGTGTGCGGGATACAGCGTGAAGCTGATATCATAAATACGTAGGAAGATAACGGGAGCCAAATCAAGTGATTCGAGCACACTAGTGCCTACGTAAAGACGTTGATCTATTGTTATTGCTCATATATATCGATATTATTCTTGTATGACCCATAAACGTTTTGCAAGACTACACTCGACTTCCTTATTTCATTGTCGTAGAGAGGAGACTCTCTGAAATCTCTATTTTCTCATAAGTTCCGTATTTATATATTTAGAAATAATGTATAACCGTGGCCAGATTTTCTTTTCTTTCTCACTGACTTTTCATAAGTCCTAAATATATTACTGTTTATAATATATATATTTACTAATAAGTATAATAATTACTTTTATAGTTGCTGGACTAGTAATACATAAAAATAAGAAAAGAAATGAAAAAAAAAATTACATCAAGTGTCACACTCGTTTAATTTTTTACTTCTCTTCTCTGCTTTACCATAAAAAATAAAACAAAGCCATATCTGAAATAGCTCTATAATAATAATCATTTTAAATACACATTTCATACAAATTACGAAATAGTTCGCTATTAATATGAAATATATGTAATAATTAAAATACATCGAAAACATTGTACGTATAGGTTTCACAAAGCAAAAGCGCAAAGTAGGCTGCCTCCCACTCGAGTGACATACGTTCGTTATATCAAATTGCATTGTAACTTTCTCTCAAGTAAGAAATATTACTAAATTTATAATCATACCCATAGCTTTGATTGCATCCTGACATAATTATAACTTATCGTGTATTTAATTTTCTTTTGTATGACAAAGGAAAAATGGTATACTTATAAAGTCTCCTTTAATTATTTTGTCTTATTTCGGTTATGGCGCAATGGCTTAAGTGTAAGTCTGTAAGCGCGACGGTTGTGAGTTCAATTCCTACTCGGAGGATGTAGAATATTTAATATTTTAATTTTCTCGCTCCGGCGCTTTTGCTTTGCTCCCAGAACAAATAAATGAAATTAAAAAAAATATAATTAATTCCCCCGAGTGATCAACCTTTGCATTTCAGTCACACGCCTGTGCCCCTGTACCACGTCGGCATTATAAACAAAATCTAAGAATTAGTCTTAAGAAATGAAAAACAAAACGCATATCTAAGTTCAATTCTAATATACATTAAAAATAACTAGATATATCTCACCCGATAGTAACGAGGACGCGATCGCTCCTTTGTATCTCGTCGTTCCACGTCATACAACTCATACATTGCAATATGTTCACCAGGTGTGGCCAACTTATGGTAGATTTTACTAGCATTGTATTTCTATGAAGTAAATTCTTAAAATTGTAATTTAAATAAGTATGTACTTAACTTAACTTCACACTTTATCCCTAACGGGGTAGTCAGAGAGAAAGGAGCGCGAAACGCTACGGTCTCTACGGTCTCTTCATACATGCCCTTCGAGCATGAGGCTCCTCCGGGCCCTCATGCTTTTTACGTGACCTTCCTCCAGTATCTTTGATACTGTGTTTTCGAAGATCAAGCGAGGTCTCTCCCTACTTCTCTTATTTAATAAGTATGTGTGGCTTATGTATATACTACCATTGATGTAGTGTATTGATATAAATGTAAATAAATATTTCCTTTCCTCGAGTGGCACACTTTCTCCTTCTCCATATTATAAAATGTTCTGCACCCCTGTCGTAAGCTATAGTTATTAATATGAGTATTTGTATTCATGGAACATTCGTGATATAGACTGATGGAGGTTTTGTTTATTGGACGGGTTAATTGCTTCAGTAATTGTTGGGATGTGCGACTGGAATCTCAAGTAGCAGGTCGTAATGTCATGAAATATTTTTATTGAGGCAACTCAGAAAGTTTAACTATTTAAATTTATTTATTTTTTAGGGTTCCGTACATCGAAAGGAAAACACAGAACTCTGTTAACAGATTTTCTGATAATTTTGGAGGTATTGTATGTTGAGTGGTGAAACTTTGCCTCGAGAACAGAGAAAAGAGAATGGAGATATTAAATATTTAATTCCCTCGAGTGAGTCGAGTTTACATTCGCATGCTTGTACTACTACGCTACAACTAGCCTCACTGTAAACGCGATACGTTTTAAGGTTCAATTCTCACTTGAGGAAATGAAATATTCAATATTTTAATTAACTCGCTTTGGTAACGAGGCAGGAGCGTGGCGTTGAGTTCCGCCACTGAACACGTAATCCCGTCCAAATGGGAGTCGAAAAGTGAAGAACGGAAATGTTTTAATAGGAATGGGTATCTTAACACTAGGTTTCCAGTTCCCATACTACCTACAGCGAGATAGAATTTATATGTTTGAGCCTCAAGCTCTAAGGTCTATTGGACCATATAGTTATATAAAAATATATTATAAGGTAACAAATCCTATAAAATTTCTCAATAAATGGATTATTAAACACAAAAAGATCAATTCCAACTAATTAAGAGAATCCTGATCAGCTCCAGATACAATATTATTATAAACTAGAAAAAACATCTGCAACTACAAACCTTCATTAGTTCTAAATCCGACCTACCCGGAACACCCCGATAGCGGCTACATTACGGTGCCTGGGCCTGGGCACGCGTGGGACGAGCTGGTAACGGGAGCTAAATCAACTGGAGTTATTGGTAGCGGGGCACGCTCGTGGAGACGTGGACACTGATTAATAGAAGTTGTTGAGAATATGTTTTATTATTACATATTTTATGTAATGTAATGTAATTATAATGATTTTGAGGCTATTTGTGGCGTAGACAACTTCCTCCTTCCTTTCGGCTTCCTCTGACTTCTTCTTTGTTTAATTCAATGCACTTTCCCAAAAAGTAGGATAGGTAGCTGGTGCTTAGACACTCCGTGCTCTATTCAATTATATCGGAGGATTAGAGTAAACAATTAACAGCCTATGAAGCAAATTATCAGAAATGCAAACGACTTTAAGTTTATAAGTTAAGGAAGATTTATTTGGAAGAAAATAAAGATCAATTTAGTATTTTTTTACAATTTCGATTGGTAAAATAATGTACGTAAAAAGTAAAAAATGAATTTAGCAAATTTACTCTAAGATGACTATGGTCAAATCGAACGTAGAACCGTCACTTTTATAGCTTAACACTTCCACTGCGCCACGATAGTGTATTTATTTGAAAATATAAAATATATAGGCTTGTATCTCACTGTCAGCTAGTAGCTACAGTTACGCGGAACAAGCTCACGCGTGAAACACGCCGTGATAGGTGTCAGTGTTATCAGTTCAGAAATAGCTTTTGTGCAATTTAATGGATAATTGCATATGATTTAAGTAATGGTCAAGGTGGATTTATATATTTTTTTCTTTTAATAAATATTCTAAATTAGAAAATTATTTTTATTTTTAACCGTACATAGTGATTGAAAAATTATCTGTTAGAAGTATGAAAATATACTATATTATCTTCTTGTATTTCATGAGAATTGTAATTGAAATTTCCTTTTTATAAGCTTAAAGCAAAGGGTTTTTTTTATTTTTAATATGATGTAGTATATATGCTTTTCATTATAGATATTTTTAAAAATATTTTAAGAATTATAATGTTTTAGATTAGATGCGACTGGATTTTCTCGGCCTAACAAAGTACGGCTCGCCTTTGAGTCTTAGATTCAACAAAAATGGGCCGATGGACCCAGTAAGACGAAGCACGGCGTTGATTTCCACCACTCCAAAGTCTCGAACAAATAGTCAAATATATATCTAGGCTAACTGTATACTGCAACTGAGATGCATTATACAACAATAAAAAAAATGTATTTGCAAATTTAAATCTAATTTCA
Organism: Heliconius nattereri; assembly: GCA_013403645.1. Lineage (NCBI taxonomy): Eukaryota > Metazoa > Arthropoda > Insecta > Lepidoptera > Nymphalidae > Heliconius > Heliconius nattereri. The sequence goes on from JAAIXI010000231.1 coordinate 731,798, forward strand.
GATATTTATTTTAACAACACAAACAAGTATGGCAATTTCATATCAACTAAAACAAGAAAATACTTACAACTAGGAAGTACAGTAGGTAAATACTACTAGAGTCTAGTACTAAGTGCACATGATACAATCGTACGTAACAGAACGTTAGGACGCACGGAACACTCTGTATCAGTCATCTAGTTCTGGCCAACTAATACCTTAATTAAGTGTGGAACCTTCGATAGCAGTGCGTGGGATAATAGGGGAAGTAAATATTACCTGTTTACAATTCAAACTTCAAACTGGTTGAAGGAATCTGTGGAGGAGAAGAGAGGAGAGACGGTTGTGAGTTCAAATCTCACTCGGGAGAGGAAATATATAATACTTCCATTTCCTCGCTCTGGTAAAAGCTGGTAATCAAAGCGTTCCATTAATATCATAATACATTTTAAGTAAACATCTTACAAAACCATAGAAATTCCATAATTTAACACAGGTAACTCTAATGGAATGATGCGGGTACGTAATTAGTAGCGTATGCCTATCAAGAGTGGCCTGTCACTGTGTCAACATTTACCCCCTTGTGGTAACGCGCACTACTGTGCGTACTGGGAGTGGGGGTTCTACTCCTTGATTGATCTTGATGACATAATTAACTGAGTTGTAAGTACAAATATTAAAATGGAGGTCGAGACTGTTACTACGGCTGTTGTATATGATATGATATTTATTGTTTGCTACAGTTGCAAATAACAGCTATAGGTGTAAAAGAGGACGTGTTGGCACAGAAAATCAATTCCTGACTATAAATACAATGCCACCACCAGCGAGTTCGATTTTCATTCGGGAAAATTAAAATGATTTAAATTCACCCGCGCTAGTAGTGAGAACGCGATATATCGTTCTTTTAGCTTCACGCTGCATCCCGCACATATCAGGTAAATCTAATGATAAAACACTCCGTTCCCCAATTCTGAAAACAAGCGTGTTAGACCGACATTACTTATTCTATTACAACAAAGAAACAGAATCCATACTTTTGCAAAATATAAATGACAAACGACATTTAAATAAACATGAACGGTGAATTTTAAATTGGACATGACTCGCGTGGCCTCGCCCATACATCGCCCATACATACATACATATGTTATTGGTGGAATTGTCTAATTTCATTACAATATTATAGACTTTGTGAGTTAACCTTTTGTGAGTTAACTTTGTAGGTTAACCTTTTCTTGATAATTTTGTGTTATATTTTCAATTTTTTTGTTTATTTTTATGGATTTTGGTGTGGAAGTTTGAGGAAGTTCTTCTTATATATTCAAAGGAGAGGCGAATCACTTGAATTTAGACTGTGACACTGTGTCTGTACATGAATTAATATGCTACATTAGTGACGGAAGTCAACGCCGCGCTTTCCCTCGGCACCAGAGCGAAGAAATGAAAATAATATTAAATAATAATGCATTTCCTCATGTAGTGACCTTATTCAAATCTTGCTACGTTTAAATATTTACCTTTCCCTAGTATGATATAAAACTTAAAAATTGTAAAAATTTCTTAACAACTCGTGTAACCACTTTCTCGAGGAACCGAACCTATAACCAACGCCAGATAAAGCCAGATACTGTCTACAGCATCACAACGGCCTTTTAAATATCTATAAAAGGGTATACATTAAGCAAATCGCCTCGCTCCATACGTTATTGATACGTGTGTCAGACAGTATGCCTAATGCCTAGACCGTTCCAGACCAAGATTTGTAGCTTCATTCCAATGTATATTTATGGCCTGGACCCAGTGAGATGTGACGTGCACATGCACACGCTCAACTTTGCTAGGGAACCTTCTTATTTATAGCCACCGTCGATTGCTTTTATGTAAGCTTGTGAATGTAAGCTGTATTACGACTACGTGCATGTTTACTATTATTATTAATGGAGATTTGTGGTTATTTTTTATTAGGAAAGTGAAAAATGCAATTTAAGTTGAAGTTTTTTTAGTTTTTTGATATAATGTTCCATATGTATTTTTGTCGTATTCGAATGAACTACAAAAGGTTATATTTTAAAACCTTTTTAAGGTGATAGCCTTCCCTTTAATAAAAGAAGAGACTCATTCATACAGAGATATTTTTCTTCCCAATGCCTTTTTTAAAACATATTTAATACCTACACTAATATTATACGGCTCAAGTTGAATGTAGGTTTGTTTGCTTAAGCGCGCTAAACTCAGAAACTAGTGGCTCAAATTTTTTTTTTATATTTTATAGTTCATTCATCGATGAAGGCTACAGGCTGTATTACATCAAGTTGTAAGCTCTGATATAACCTACATGCACTACTTCTAGTTATTTCTAATTGACCACGAGAACGAAGTCGGGAGTAAAAGCTATAGTTATAAATATTTATATCAAAAATATCGGAAATTTGATATTTCCCGTACCGGTTATTACCTACGTCTGTATAAAGTGACTCGAATAGGTAGATAGATATGAAATATGTATTCGCAATTAGAATATCTAGGATCTTGTGTTAATAGTTTTTGCGCAATGTTTAGGAAATTGTTGGTCTGTTTGTTCGGCGTAATAAAGCAGCTGTGCACTGCGCGGCCGATCGACCTTGTCGCTACTGGGGCTAGAATACGTTCGTTTTAATATAAAAATGTATATGGATAATTTAATGGAAATGTCTGTCGATTTATTATATTATTGTTCCCTTATTTTTTTCTGGTTATATATTTTTACCCATATATAGCAGGCCAGGGAGAACCCTAATGTTGAATTGAAATAACAGTAGAATACCTCTGCATCATGAACATTTGCACTGTAGAATCTATAAATGCGTTGCCAGCTCTTAAGATATTCGTTGATCTTTTGACCTTCAAAGGCCCATTATTGTAATTATTTGGGAACATGTCTGATGGTAGTTAATTCCATTGAAACTATATAACGATGTACAGTGGACAGTTGAACTGTCCCAGGAACCCAGGTGGTGTGGGGCTACCGCTTATGATATCCTACAGCATCTGCGGTTGAAGAATTCGGATGGTAAATAGAATAATTCAGATAGTATGTCTCTGCAAAAGTATGTTTTAATGAACATTTTTAAAATTTTGGATTTAAATACGTGATTGTATATAAATGTATGTGTATATTGTATTACGCAGTAACTCATTAATATTGTCATTAGAACTCCGATTAATCTCTTGTTAAGATTTATTAAGTCATTTCGTTGTATAACAAATATGAAATATGTGCTAATTGGTCAAAGTATTGTTGTTTCCTTGTTTATGTTTCGTTAGTCTAATATTTTTAACTGCAGTTGCACAATTTTGGACTGTAAATATGATAGTCATGGATTTGATTCCCATTAGGAGAAATGTATAATTTTTATTTTCTCGTAAAGAAAAAGCGCGGCGTTAATGTTCGCCATTCAATACAAAAGTCTCAAAACTTGGGCGAAAAGTGGAGAACGGAGTCTCTACTAGATTCTATCGGGTAGGTATCTCTGGCTACCCGATTGTAAACAGAGATAAGATATAAATATAAAAAATCGTTTATCGTTTCGTATTCTTTATTTTTATAAAGTATGAAAATGCTTAATCCCGATGAGCCTCAGTTTATTTGAAACAATAATTTTTCTTTCCGAATCAATGACAGGTCAAAAATAGTTTTTCTTATAAATACAGGTCTACATTGATTCATTGATTGAGATATATATATATATGTATGTGTTTGATTAAAATAATTGTGGCCAGTACCACAAAAGACGTGTGTTGGACTATTTCTATACAACCTTATTATGAGCTCAAATGTTAATAAAAGAATAAATTATATAAAAAAACTTTATGCTTCCAGGGCCTGGTTAAAGAAGGTGTCGGGGTTCCTAAAAAACGGTATGTCTTGTAATTACTTTCTCCGCCACATTCAGAGACGATAACTAGTGATTAACTAAGTAACTCAGTCTAAATATATATAGTGTAGTGGGCCCGGACGCGGCTACGCCCGCTTGAACTATCGTATAGGCCCTGATTGCGTAAAAGACAGACAGACAGACAGAGTCATTTTCGAATTTATAATATAGGTATGGAGGTACGGATTTTCTGCTTATTACTACTACTACTTATTAATTTATCTCAGTTCGGTTTTCTATACCGATGTTATACACTCAAAATATCGTAATTTTTATCATTTGGAATTTTATTTAATATTGTTCGCAAAAATTATTAATTATTTAATATAGCAGAATGTTTAGTACGCGCGCACGGCAAAATTTAGGTACTTTTTCTAATATTAAGAATTTCCTTTAGTTACTTTCACTTCTTTTGTTTGTTCATTTCGGTTACTCAGATATTTTATCTAATAATGAATCTCCACTCATTATTCTTTTTTAACTTGTTTTAATTATTTAGGCTTATATTTTCTTACAAATTCTATTGAAAACCGAAAATAATTTCATAAATATATTNATAAAAGTCATACTATACCTACCACTCGTAGGCTAGGTCATTCCGAATCAATGACATAATTATTTATTAAATTATTATACAGTAAACTATAATTTCCATCTAGATGAAATGCTAAAAGTGACTATTATATTTATTTTCACAAGGATGAATATCAAATTATAGAAATCATCTATTTTTTGTTAATGTATACAAATCTACATCTATAGTATATATCAACGCGGACTTTTTTAAACAATATTTAAGGGACAATATTTTTGGAGAATATTGTTTTTGTGTCTCATAAGATTGAGTTGGCGCGCGCCATGTATGCGTTTAGCAAACTTATTTTAGGTGACGTTTTCTTACAACAAACTTTACAAATCGTTACTTAGCAACGGCGGTTGCTATAAACATGGCGCAATAAATTGCATGTCAAATTAATAAGTTTTTAAATATATTGGTATATATCGAAAATATTACAAATATGAGAAAATAAAAGTATCCTATGTTCATCCCGAGACCCTCAAGTACCTCTATATGAGTATTTTATCACAATTAAATAAGCGGTTTGGCCCTGATTGCGTAAGAGACAGACAGACAGACAGAGTTACTTTCGAATTTATAATATAGATATGGATATGTTTAATTTATACACTTATAAATAAGTAGGTCAAAGAAATTAAATAAAAAATAAGCCGATTGTCTGTAAAGTCGTCGCCTTTTATGAATTGAATTGAATTATTATCACTGAATAATCATTATTTTGTATAAGACAAAGAAGTTAATTGAAAATTCACTTTTTTCCGATAAATTAGCATTTATTTGCACTTGTTAATTCGAATACTTTTTACTTAACTTCTACAGATTAATCAAGTAACAATATTGAATTATAAATAACAACGAATGGATAGATGCGTCACAAGTCGAACGCTCAGGCCGATGTTGCCTCGTTGTCGCTTGTATCGGTCTCTCGCTTGCACACTCGGTGCAGGCGGAACGTGACAATGGGTCATGGTTTTTAAAGTGTGCAGCCAGCGTTAATTGTATATCATATACGTATATCACAGGAAAAATGAATTAATAAAATTTTGTCGTCAGTTGATTTAAATATTTCAAGTTTATTTCGGTTCAATTTTCTAAATATTGTGTGATGAATGGCAGATCTCTACGCCACGTAAATATACAATTATACAAATGTATATTTGAGACCAGTCGTAGTGCAGGAGAACAAGCGTGTCTGAATAGGTTGTGAAATATTTAATAATTTAATTTCTTCGGTCTGGTGTCGAGACAAACCGCGGCGTTGAGTGTCTCGCCACTTAACACGCAATACCTTAAAAATCGGAGTATCTTAATAATAGGTTCCCTCTGCCTACCCTACTATGTGCAGCATCAACAAAATAAAAATAGCTTTCATACTTTTCCGCCATAAACTTATTGCATCATTATAAGTACTCGTAAGTCATAAAGTTAAATGCACGCTCACCTAGAGTAGCGTACTCGTAGGTCAAAAACCCGGCATCTAGGGCACGGTCTTATTGTTGCCTGTCCTCGGACAAGTGGAAGCTAAATATTTATGGCTCCAATACCGTGATTAATATGTATCCTATATTATATTATGTAGAATGAGTACGAACGGTACCTCGTGTTCGAGTGTAGGGTTGGTTTGTTATATAGGGTAATGTTTTTGTTGTTGTATATTGTATATTATAACATTCTTTTTGTCCGACAAAATATACATTCTCATAGAAAAAATAGCGACAGTCATAAGATAGGAACGAGAAATAAAGATAAGATTGTTACTCCAAGTTTTCGCCTTCAAAAAGTTAATAAATCTTTAATGGGGTTGAGTATACGTGTATATAATAAAATTCCGCAGTGTATTCTTAGTTTGCGACTACCAAAATTTAAAATATATGTAAAAAAAATTCTAACAAGTAAAGCTTATTACACTGTTCAAGAATATTTAGAGGATATACATGTATGGAATTAATGTCTATTGAATGTCAGGCAGGATAGCTGCCAGCTAATGTAATAGTAAAATATACCATTGACTTTGAAAAGAACAACAGTTGAGTTTCTTGCCGGCTCTTTTCAGCAGAACTGCCTTCCGAACCGGTGGTAGCTTTTTGTTGACATGTACATTCGACGATTCAAAAGTGCTTTTATTGTTTATTTGAATAAAGAATATTTTAAATTTGAATTTGTGGATGAAGTAGGGAAATAAATTAACTATAGTTTTTTTTATTAATTAATTTAAAAAAAATTGGCTTCACGTTATATTCCGCAGACAGCAGGGTAGGCAAAGGGAACCTAGTGTTAAGACACTCCGTTTCCCACTTTCTGCCGATTTCTGGAGGCATTGCGTGTTGAGTGGCAGAACTCAAATCCCAATCCAATTCTCAATTTCCTTTTAATATATCCAAATTACGCTCAAAATCATAGTTTAATTTTTACTGTTCTGCCTTATCTAATAAAAGCTAGCTACTCTACCAAAGAAGCATTAACAAAACAGCGTTAAACACCATAAATAACGCCACACCATACAAGTTTCCATTATATTTATTATACAAAGCGTACACTCGTAACATAAACACAAAGTTGATTCTTTATGTTGTAACTCTTGTCAAATTACAGGGGACAGTAATGTGCCTAATTCTAGTGAATACTGTGCGCAGGAGTTTTCTATTAGTAAATGTGGTTTTAGATTGGTGTTTCATTGTGGGTGATGGCGGTTTTATTATATTTTAGTAAGCAAAAAAAATGGTTCTTGATTTTAGTTTTTTTTACCAGCTTTTAATATACCTTAGAAAAATGTAGTGACTAATTATATTACAGTTTTGCAGGATATTGTTGATTGCTAGGATTGCACACTGTTCACTTATTGGTTTCTTTTATTTTATATAAAAAATGGCAAATTGACTGATATATAATAAGAACATTTAAAAACATTGACATTTAATTGAGTGACAGGCATTAACAGGCGGAGTGGGTAACGGAGTGTCTTATCACTAGGCTCCCTCTGTCTACCGTATTGTACGTGAGATAGTCTTATTCTTTGATAGAGCTATTTAGCATATTGTACATACTATATCACAAAATCCTGAAGAAATATGGATTGAATAAAAATGTAACCACATATTGCGTTCTTCATATTGATTCTTTATTAAATATTCACTTTAAATATTTATTTATCTAGAAGTTCGTCAATTCTGAATATTATCTACATATATAAAAAGATTTTGATCACTACCTATAGTCGAACATACCCAGGTTCAAATCCTCTTGCTTTAATAACTCAAACCGCTCCCTCCCCCACTGCGCCCTACACCCGCGATATTGCTCTCTAGGACAACATTCCTGCTCAGACCGCAGCCACACGCGCGCCTGAATTAATCACAATTATGTGACACAGTGTGATTGTGATAGAAGGATGCGCCTTGCACGAGCGAGCGACTGTCGCAATGCACTTTTACTGCATTATGTTAGTGTCGTAGGTTTTATAGGAATATTTATTATGGAATAGGATAAGGATTTTAAGGTTTTATCGAAGGTGTAGGGAGGATTCTCACCTTCTTAGTGTACGCATGAGGTATTAGATGTAATATATGTGTAATTAAAACATGTATGATTAACATATTTGTGGGCTCCTGTCCCGTTTTGAGAAATCTTTATAAGGATAGTTGGTTTTATTCGACTAAAAAGAGAGTATACTTATTATTTGTCTATTTATTTCGACTACTACTGGCCTAACAGCTTTAACCTATTCTTATTACTTTCGGTAAAGACCGAAAGCGTTTCGACTTACAGCAATACCAGGTGGATTGAGAAGATCGTATTCTGTCCCTGAAAAATTGAGAGGATATTTACGGCGGTGAGGTCGATTCGAACCTCAGGTGGCGGCTGTCTATGGAAATCGCACCAGCATTATATTGGACTACCTGACAGTAAAAATATTTAAATGGTTGGGAAATAAAAAAAAATACTAAATCATTTCTGGCTGCTCTACCAATTTAAAACGAGTGAAGGCAAGAATTCACATATAATATTGTAATAATATATTTCAAATATCAAAAATTTCAACGATTTCTCATTTTCCATCTATTTGTGGAACAAATTCCATTTGGAGTTCCATTCCATAGAATTCCACGAGTCACAATTATAACCAAAACTGCCATGTATAGATAACAATAGGCTCTCATTGTTCTATAACGTCTGTACGTACTCGTACTCGTACTCGTATGTAATGAGGTACCGCGGTGGTCCAGCTAATATTTCACGTCCAAGCAATCGCGCTGAGTCATATTAAACTTAAATACTATTATTCTATTGAAATTTGAAATTAACAGTTTTCGATTATACAATGCGATATTTCAATTTAATTATTTGTTTTAGTTTCACGCTGTATCCCGCATATAGCAGGATAGGAACAACGAGAAACACTCAGTTTCTCGCGCACCCATCCCTTCGTGACATGAGTGTTGAGGGCCGAAGATCAGACGATGTACGGACCTGGGTATTTTCTCCATTTTAATTATCTCCACATTAAAGGCCGGCAACGCACATGTAGCTCCTCCTGGGGTTGCATGTTGTTATCGTAGGAGGCCGGGGTCACTTATAATCAGGTGACCCGTATGCTCGTTAGCCTTGTCTTTTCTATTAAAACATAAAAAAACGAAGTGTTTTAACGGAGTGTCTTAAGCAGAGTGCTTGCTCTGCTATTTACAATAGGTATATAGCGTGAACCTGAAAAAAAAAACCTTTCAAGCAAATACAATTATCGAAAAGTAATTTCTCTCTTAATTATATTGTGTACAAATTCATAAACAATGAGGTCCAGCCCACGCCGATCGCGTTATCATTAACGCGAGCATTGCTGAAATAAATGTTCTAGTATAGAATTATCCGCAATATCCGTGTTCGAGATATTATATCATCGTACGGCGAGGTGCAACCCGTGTTGGGTGTGGGGAACACTAGGACAACACAGACAACACCTTCCCTAGTATATCCTAATAAGTGAAATAAATACAGTCAGGATACCTTGAGATTAATTTGGTTTTTAATATTACTCGGAGAGATTATGACATATGAACTTTGATCGCGTACGTACGTTAAAATGATCCTAAATTATTTTATTGTTTTAAACATAATTTTTTATTTAGTTTACCTTGCTATGTGCGAATGAAATGTATGTTTTCTTAATATCTTCAAAATTCAGGAAGTATTAAGATACTTTCTGAATTTTCCACCCGCCACCGGCAACCAAAGAAATTCAAATATCAAATAATGGTTTCCTCGAGTGGGAATGGAACCCACAATCGTCACGTCGCGCTCCTCTGCCACGACTGGCCTCACACACACACACACACACACACATCACACACACACACACACACACACACACACACACACATAAATCAAAACATATTTCCATCAAAGTTAATTGTTTAAATTATCAGTCTCAGTGCACCCAATACCCCTCTGTAGATAATACCACGTAGTAGATAACAATGCGCCTCCCGGGCAGGATTGCTGCAAGGATTTCATTAGCGCACACGGAACCGTGATTCATCTAAGATGTGGGTCATGCAGACTTTACATTCTCCTTACTCTACTATACGAGTGTTGTTCTTATAATTATTATGTAAGTATAATTTGCATGTAGATTGTATTGGATGTATGTGTGTTTTTGTTTTACTTTGGTTTTTTCTATGGCTGTGGCGTGGTGTCTGGTGAGATGTAATGTGGCGTTAAACACCGCCAATTAGTACACAATGGTTCTAGAATTTCAGGTAAAATATGTGTCACGTTGCTCGGTTGTTTCTCTATCATATGTGATATAGGAGATTTATGAACATGCAAAATAATATTTTGGTGCACTTTGGGTACAACAAAATCCATGGACTCGATGCTATTTCTTAAAACTTGAAACACGATTGAAATTTTGTTATTTTCATTACATTGTTTTTATTGTCGATTCGATTCAGACTCGGGAAAACAAATTAGGTATTCATATTTCTTTCTGTTGGTAAGAAGTAAAACGCGGTGCGACGTTGAACTCCGTCACTCAACATGGAAAAGGACACATCACTCAACAGTAGGCTACCTCTGCCTTCCATTCTATATGCGGGATACAGCGTATAAAAACTAACAACATAAAATGTTATGATATCAACCTATTATTAACCATATCTTATTATATATGGACCTATATAATAAATGTGAAAATTTATTAGTGTATATAGATGTTTGTTCAATTTTCACGCAAAAACTACTGAATCTAGGTGAAACTTTAAAGTTACCTATAGCAGAGAACTCATACATTAGAATAACATATACTATTGCAATTTATATAAACATTTTCTATAATATAACAATAAGCACAAGCGGGCGAAGCCGCGTGTGGGCAGCTAGTATGTTATATTGGGTAAACCGAGTACGTGGTCATATTTATCTCAGAGCACTTCATTAAACATTACAACTCATTTACTTCTACAGTTTAAAATTGCATGTCAATCGTTTATCTACAGATTATCCGTTTTGCTGCCACAGTTTACTATAGTTCAAGAAAATTAATGTAAATCTTATTGTTAGTGATATAAGATATACTTTTGTATGTCATATAGTTTTCCAATGTTTTGGATAAGTTTGTAAGCTAAGCTTGGTATCCCCTGACGTTTATATTTATAGGCGCTGGCGCAGCGCGTCCAAACACGGGAACTCGGCGCGAATGTGACCTAAATGTTAATCGTGCGGCTTGTTAAGTGCGAATTTTCTATACTAAATTTACTTGAAAATATAGTGAAATATTGATTTTATACAGAAAAGCCAAAGTCTGACTTCAAATGTGATAGTTGTGCGTTCGATTCCCACTTGTGGAAATGATTTTTTAGTCGATTAACCACTCTGTTAGAACAAAACGCTGGCTTGAAATGCAATTAACACGTATTATCTTGAACGGTCCTAGTGTACTAACACTGGGGCTTTCTTCCTGAGCAGCTATTAGCTAATAGCTGCAAAAAGTGTCGATGCAAAGCTTCAACTTGCAGTATCTCCACAATTAGACGGCTAATGGGGAACAGAGTGTCTTAAGATAAGGTTCCTAGGTTCCCTCCATCTACCCTGTTATATCGTGAAGCTAAATAAATAATATAATAACTTTATTATCAGCAAGTAATCAGCCCAGCGAGCCCGCACAGTCGCTACGGGCTATCACGAGCGTCATGTACACTTATTAACGCTACAGGGGCGATATATCACACCGCGTATGCCGATGCCGCTAGGACTGGAAACCACCAGTGGAAATTGGTTTTTTTTCTAGTATTATTTTTATATAAGTACATATTTTGTTTATTATTTACATGTTTTTTATTGTTATTGTATGGATTACTGATGGAATCTATTTTTATGAGTAGTTCCGTGTTTTTCTCGTATAAAAGGGTAGACAGAAGGAACCTAGTGTGGGCTGTCTGTTCTTCACTTTCCGTCCTATTACTATTATTGTTTTCCTTTAGTGACAAAACAGAAGCCGAATGCCGATGTCGCCGCCAAAATCCAATGACTCTTAGCGACACAGATTTCGACTGCAAATACATATATGCGAGATATAACTTTTTTTAAATGAAAAAACAATACAAATATAGATTTTAATTTTAGCCAGAAAGTTTATTATAACCATACATTATATGAAGCTGGGTAAATGGAATCTATTGTTAAGATAAGATCCCCCGATGGGAAAATGAACCCACATCCATCTTACTAACAGTATGCACTGTGTCACGACGGCCTTTTCAACGTTTTAAGTTTTGAAACAAATATTGTAAATACTTTAAATTACCCGAAAACATAATATCTCACAGCAACCATTCCTTTCTTAACAACTATTATGGCTTTGTATCGTAACGTAAGTAGGAAGTGATTTATATAGAGCCGGCGCGGTCCATATATCTGACGGTCGTGGCTCTGACCATTTACAGGCTGATTGTGTGGTCAGTATGAGCTATTGACCACGGACCACGGACCATGGGTTATCCGTGCGGCGCTTTTAACTAGATCGCTATGTAATTTGTTGTGCACTTGTCTTTTGTTAAACGCTTGTTTAGAATGTTGTCAAAACATTTGTAAGTTTTTGATTTCTTAGTTTTTAGTAGGTTCATTAAGGATACGTAGATTTTGTTAGTGTTCTCTAAAAATCTTGTCGAAATAAATATATTGTAATGTAACTTTTTTGCCAGAAATTCCTGGGATTTTGGTTTTTTAAATGACCATATTTATCCCGCGTAGTCCACAGTAAAGACGCTCTGTTCTCCACTTGTTGGACTTGGAACTTGTTTTCCTCTCCTTGGGAGATTTTTTTCATGGACATCCGTGAAATTACAGGCTTTATTATTCCAGAATGGAAAATGCCAGTATTGTATATGCAGGCAGACACTTACTCCGGAATAGAAATGACAAATTGTACTAAAAAAACTCTGTTTCCTCTCTCCGCTCTTTGAGTGGCGAAAATCAACGCTGTATTTTGTCTAATAACCAGAACGGGGAAATGAAAATAACTAATTCCCCCGAGTAGAAATCGAACCCATAATGGTTGCCACTGCATAAGGGCCTCAATATAAAAATATAAGCAGTTCAACCACAATCTTACATACATAAATATTCTTACATAAAATACAATATATATATATAAATATGTTACAAATCACGATTTTGACACAATATATATTAGACTGCAGCAGCTAATATGATCTAGAACAGCAGGTTGATAACCAGGCTGGGGGCGCGCGCGCACTCGACGTGACTGGTTGCCGGTTTCATTAAAATACCTCCCGCTACTACACTACCTATTATATGCGTCTAATAACGGCATATCATATGGCATATTTTTGTTCTATTGTTTGTGTGCTTGATCGATTTGATATAGGGAATTTAAGGTGAGGGAATGGTACAATGTCTGCGTGGAAACGGTGGTCGTGTGCTCGATTCTGTTTCGGAGGAATGAGTTTTTGTTTTTTTTTTCTTTGGTAACAAAAGGAACACCTAGTTAATCAACACGCAATGCAAAGTAAAAAAAGTGGGCGGAAAGTGAAACCGTTCTGGGTTCGATTACTACTTGGGGAACGATAATATTTATATCATATGCATTTCCCCGCTGTGGTGGTAAAAATGCCTTAGCACTAGGTTTCATATTTCACTGTATGCGGGAAAAAGAGTGAACCTGCTTTTCTATTATTTACAAGATAAGCATGTATTTAACCAATAATAAGTAAAGCTAGTCCTTAAGAACAAAGTATTTTGAATAAAGTGTACCAACAACTCGCGTGTTAAACGCACATTAAAGTTTAGAAACGGTCACATTCAGAACTACTAGTTCGACTAACTTAATTAGATTACTGGTAAATTGAATTAATATGAACATACGTAAGGATTTGAAGAAATTAAAGTAATTTGAAAATATTATACTTTTTAATAAATAAAAGTTGTAATATCCGGTGAAATGGCGCAAAATATAAAATTTATATGAAAAATTACATGTATGTTACGTGTTTTAATTAAGTTTTCAGGGTTCCGTTCCTCAAAAGGTAACAATAAAACCCTCATAGGATCACCATCTAACCTGCTGAAAATAATATGTAATATTGAAGTCTAGGGTCCCATGAAGCACAGAATCGAGCTTCTAAGTCAACGAGCGCAATCAAAAGACTTACTTCCTACCTACAGTTATGAAATTTAGCACGAAGGGAGAACTTACAATACAAATAAAGGAAAATTAGTTTCATTTTTTTTTCAATATAAATTTTCATATTGTGCATTATAATATTTCATTCCGACTATTTGATTCTTACCTCTCATTACTCTCTATCTATAACGGAAGTGCATTTGTAGGGTAAGACGTAGTTACCTCAAAGTATATTGTTCGATAATTAGGATACCTCTAGGTAACTTTATCTCGGCTATCCGTGCACCGGTTGCGTTGCAGCCGTGCATCCAGTTCTTATCTATTAGTTGATAATAGGCAATAAATTATATGAGCTGCAATCACGTAATGTAGGGTTGCCACGGTGGTGGTCCAGATTTCCATTTTAAATGAAAAGAAAAGTTTTTAATTCTATTTATATCTATCTATCTATGATGTAGGAGGTTTTTTAAGTGATTTATGAGGACTAAGCTGAGCTTTGTATTTGTGTGAGTGTAAACAGCTACTTATAGTATATATATACTATAATATACTGTATATTATGAACACATACGACACATCAGACGAAAATAAAAATGGTAAGAATGCAAATCCAATGAAGAAGATTTACAAAAAACCTAAAAAAAAAATGAAAATATTTAAATTACTCTAATTTACTTCCAAATTAACAAATTTAAGTGAATTTTAATTGTAATAATTATTTTATAATGAAATATTTTGTGAAAACGTATGGCAACCCTAAACCAAGGCGATTGTTTAGTTCTTAGCAAGGACGGACAATGTGGTGTATTAATAATATAGTTAGTAGGTGTCTGTTCACTCGATAATGATATAAACAACTTTTTATGACGTCAACCTATTGAAAACTTAATTAAGTAATAGCTTACAAAGCCATCTACTGTTTTTTTCACAAAAGTATGTATTTTTTAATTTAGTTTTTGTTTCAACATGGTTGTCTTTTAAAAATGGTAAAAAAATATTATGTCACTGTAGCATCAAATGTAAACGCAATGGTCGTGTGTTCTTTCTTTTTCTTTCATCTGGTGTGGCGTTGGAAGAACTGACTATATATTGTTAAAAGCGTGAAACTGAAAAAATGAAGGTAGTTCTGAGATAACGTAAAATTTTAGTTATATCAAATTTTAGTATAGTGTATATAGTAAACGGTAACAAAATTAAACATATCCTTGCTATTATACGCTTGTCCGGTATTACATTTATTGTGAACACATTTCAAGCGCCGCGAGCTTGTGTTGAATTAAAACGTAGCTCTGACATGTTACTGATTTTATATGAGACTAGATAGTTCCCGCGACTTCGTTCATATTTTATTTTGTTGTTTTGTTTTTTTTAGGTTCATGCCTTATCCTGCATGTAGCAGCGTAGGCAGAGGGAGTCTGAGAACATAGTGTTAGGACACTCCGTTTCCGTTTCTGAGAGGCCGAATTCAAAGAAAAAAAGTCTTCTGACTTTTTGCATTTACAAGTGAAGTGATCTTATGAAGAAAAAATAATCATTTGCAATTTTAAAAAGTCCAATATTTTAAATTCATATTATATTTAGCTCATTTTCAACTTATAGACTTACATTATTTATTCGAAAACAATTCTCATATGCAATATTAAATATTCTAATACTCATTTACTTCACATGAATCACACATTGTAACCACCGTGACAGTTTCATCACGTCACGCATCATCTATCACGCAGCGTGTTACCACCGCCACCCTATAGGTACATACTCCCTTAAGAATATTTAAGTCTCGGTTAAAAATAAATTCAAATTATTTTGTTAGGTTTGTCCAAGAAAGAATAAATTATAATATGGATATAATATATTTTTCCTTCTGCCACTCAACACGTCATGCCTCCAGAATCGGCAGAAAATGGGGACCGGTGTGTCTTAACACTAGGTTCCATCTGCTGCTGTGTGCGGGGTACATCGTGCAGCTGATGACGATGATGATGAAATACCATTTCTCGCCTAAGTCGAGCTCGAATCCACAATCATCGCACACAGCCAGGCGTCCACTGTGCCACGTCAGTCCAAATAATCTAAATAATATAACTTAAGGTTGAATTTCGTATATTAAATATATTAATACAAATATATTAATACTCAAATCTCACACATTTAAGGTTGACGGAACGTAAAATTGCGAAGTAACTTGATTTCTCGTGATTGACAATATATCGTTGATAACTTATCGTGTTAGGGTTATTGAAAAATGGTGATGGATGTTCGTTCGAGATTATTAGATTATCAGGTTGAGAGAGCTTCAATTTGGTATTTTTTAATTCACTGGCAGCACGCATTTTCCCGCATAGCGGGATAGATAGAGGTTAATGGCAAACACTCCGATTGTTCCCACTTTTCGCATAGATTTCGAAATGTTGCGTGGAACTCAACGCCGTGATTTGTCAGAAATAAAATTATTTAATATTCCATCCCGAGTGGGAATCGAGCCGCTACGATTGTGTCGCGTTAATAATCAATCTAGGCCAAAATAAAAAACCACAATTCGATTCGATTATCCAAATAAATATTTTAATTTATTATTGCAAGCTAAGAGAATGTAGAGTCCAGGCACTCCGGATTTGCCCGGATTTAAGACACTGCGGAACTCAACGCCGCGATTTTCACAAATCTATCGTAATATTAACACGTGTACTCCTTAAGATAGGTCAACAGGACAGACAACTTGTACAAACACTCTCCTATATTATACAGATAGTTGATAGACATGTCTCAATTAACTAAAGCTAAAACGTCGATAGAATCTATAGCATTGCACACCCGGTATTGATTAAAAAAGCAACATAAATTAGCGAATTCGGGGTGGAAGGGGGGTTGTTGTCAAAAAACTTTTATAAGTGTTTATGTGTACGCGCCACCCCGACACCCTTTCGCGTATACCCACATTCGTAGAACACCCGAGTACTGGCGGACAGATAAGATGAGGGAATTTTATGGTAATTTACGGTTGTTTATTGAATTTTGTTGGTATTTTTTTGTATTATTTTTCGTATAGATTAGTGAATTAGATTGTTTTACTTGTTACCTAGAATAATTGAGAAAAAAGAAAGAAAAATCTTATGATCAAAATATTATGATTTATTTGCTTTCTTTAAATATCTATAACGTTTTTTTACGTATTAAAAAAATAAGTTTATATATTGTTGATTATTATCAACAAGTTTACACAGACTCAATATATATGCCTGAATAAACGGACGTATGAAACGAATCTGCATGGATGAAACAAATCGTAGATTTAAAATATATCTGCAACATCTATCATCTATCCTCTTAAGTAAAGAACACTCAAGTTTAACCAAATAGACATTACCTAAGAGAAAAGACTGAAAAATTGTTAAAAACTAAAAAAAAACGCAAATGAAAACCTGTCTCATTAACTTTTCAATCCCAACTTCGCTTCCGACCGTACCCACATACAAGTACATGTAAATTAAACACAACCGCACACAGACACGCACACAAATAAAAACGTAAAGAAACACCGCGGAGAGGAAGAATGTATTAAGAAAGCGCGACAGAGACGAACTCTAATTAACACCATAGGTGCGAGCGAGACAGCAACACCCAACACGCTAATTAAGAATACAAGAAGAAATACGTTTTATGTATGCTTCAGATTTGTAATAGTGTGCGTGTATTTTATGCATGTGTTGTACATTTTCCATTTGTAATAGTGTGTATAGGTGTTGCGTTATTAACTCATTATGTGAAGAGTTAGTACTTAGTAGTATATAACAGTTATTTACTGGTTAATTGAAGGCGGTTACTCTGATAAGAGGAGTTTGGTGGAGACGGCGGTTTTGAATTTCTCGAACGATTTTTGGTTTTAAAATAGATTATTCGTATTTTAGTACGTAGATAATAGGAGGTAAAACATCTATGGGTGTATTAATTAGTTCTTCAGTTTTAGTTTGTTTGGAGACATTGCGTCTCTTTAAGCAAAATGCTGATATTTGAGAAACGTATATTTTTTTTATACTTTTCCTAAATAATTATTTTTCTTTCCTAAGTGTGGAATAAATCTTTAAAAATGTTACAAATGCTGTAGCTAAGCGATCAGGGAAAGGATGAAATAAAAAAGATATTGAATATTACTTTTCACTGGTCTCACATGTATCGAAGTCAGCTGTGAGTGAGCCCACTGTGGACAGTCCAGCCATTACATAAAGTTTGATAAACTCCAAATCATCGCTAACGAAAACAGATATATTCCTAAAATGATCCGCGAGGCTATTGAGAGGACGGTTGGAAGCTTTTTACCACTCATAAAATCCTTAAAGCCTCAAAACCTCCCAAGATACAGTCAGCTCATTCTGCAGGAATCCAGGGCAACACGCGAAGAAATTAAGAAATCGTTGGCGGTAGTGTGATATAATGATTATGTCAATTGATATACGAAAGTCACCTCAGTATACCCATGACCACGGACTATTGCAAAGTGTTCGAAACGTCGGGTTTCCAAAAATGTATTATCCTAAATATACGCTATTAATCCGATTAAAGTAGATTCACTTAAAACAAGTAAAGTTGTAATAGTAGACAAAATATTTTAAGAAGGAAACTTTCTTTAAAAGTATATGCTTAAAATTGTGCTCAAATTTTTTACAAGAAAAAAATCGATGCACCTACCGAGTATCGAATCCCAGAAACTCTAATGATAGCTTCGTAGCGAAATCTTATCTTGAAACCTTCACGTTTATTTGTTTAAGGCTTTCAATGCGGACGAATGAAACAGCCTGACTATCATATTACTAGAAACGACGTAAATCAATCTAAAATCTATAGCAGACAGCACTTTATTCGTGGGGAACAGAGTTTATTTTTATTTGAGGAAATATAAAGGATACAGGTTGCGTCTTGCTCTAAAAAACCCTGTAAGAAAACGAAGAATGGTGGAATAAAGGGGACGGTAAGAAGATATGTCTCAGTCGCTGATGAATTAAATTTTTAGGGGGAGGCTTGGGGCTCATTGCCGCGTCTTCATCTAGTACGCCTTCTTTAATTTGTATTAATTATGATTTTGAACGGGTTTTTTTACGTCGACAAAGGATTGGAATTGTTTGAGAGATACAATTTTTTTGTTTGAGTAGGTAAAGTTAAATGTCTTTTTTTTGTTTTTTTTTTGGAATTTCCCATACATTTTTTAAGCTTTTATTTTAAAATATGTTGTACGTTTGTATGGGTGCAGATCAAATGTTAATTTACCGTAAAAACTAGTGTTGTTGTGCTAATATAAACGCAAATCTTTCTAGATGCTCCAATGGATCTCACGCCTTACCAATTAACTATATGAAATTCGAATTGTAACTTAAATCTATCTAAATATAAAATAGAAGAAAATTACAACGCATTTTTTATTCCAAATACTCACCTACCCTAATAGTTAATACAAACACCAAAAAGCTCGATTCAAAAATTGCCTAAAATTGCAATCAACGAACTTTACACTCTCAAAATCAATACCACTATTAAATTACACACCCCATATGCAAACTGTGAACAAAAAATGAATCGATATCACGAAACAAAAGAACCCCCAAAAATTTTCTAAAATCGATGCCGAGTGTCATTAACTACCCCCAAAATTAAGCACGCACACATGCAACTAATAATGCATAGGGTAATGAACTTTGCATGTAAATTTTTTTTGTGTTTTTTAGACGTAGGGAAGAATTTGATGATAATAGGAAATTATAAAACTTGTAAGGAGTAAAGGTGGTGTATGTTTTTAGTTGAGGTAATGGAATATGTTTTGTTCAATTTAAATCTGTATCCCGCACGTAGCAGAGTTGGGAACCTGGGAACCTAGTGTTAAGACACTCCGCCTACCCACTTTCATTAAAATTAAAATATTAAATATTTCATATCCTAGTCCACTGTCCACAACTTGTCATGTTTACAGTCCTGCCACAATGGCCTGAAGTGTACGGCTTTGGCCAGCTATCCCTACTCAGACTGATAATAGTGATATACAATAGCGTTTTATAGAGTTTTCATTATGTAAACTATAAGTATAAATATTCATAATTCAAATAGGATTCAGCAACTGACTTGAAGGTATGCGTAGCGCAGGGGCAGAAGTGTATGACTGGTAAACGCAACTCGTCGTGGGTTCTATTTTAGTTTTATTTAAAAAAAATGTTAAGTAACAATGTTAAATGAAAGTGATAAATATTGAAAATAACAGAAGATTCAAGCTTTATATCGATAACAACAATTCACATTCAAAATAATATATGTAATTATATAATTGTAATGAATTAATATTTTCATTTCTTCGCTTCGCTCGCTCATCAAAACGCAAAGTCACGAAAAATTCTATCGATAGTGAAGAACGGAGTATCTTAACACTAAGTTGCCTTTCTACCCTGCTGTGTGCGGGATTCACTGTTAAATAAAAAAAAAAAATAAAGAAAATAAAAAATATAAAAAATAAACATACTTTACGCATATTTAATATACACGCAATTAAAACTGAAATCGCGAACCGTTCCACTTTATGGGCCAATAAAGGGCACGCAACGTTTACGCTAAATGCCAACGATATTATACTGTAATGTGCACCTATTTTTAATGTAAAAGCTATAAATTTGTGTACGAATGTGTTTTTCTTTTTGATATATACGAAAAGTATAGTTATTTAGTCACGATTATAATTGAAATCTAAATAAAGTGTTATGGTATAAGCTATTCCAGGCTGGTTTGTTTCGCCACTCAACATGCAATGCCTCCAGAAACACCAGGTTCTTAGGTTCGCTCTGCCTGCTCTGGTATGCGCTCCCGCACTTACTACAGCTACACCGTAAATGCTAAAAAATAAATACTAAAATACCATAGGTTAATGTCATAAAATAAAATAAAAAAATACTAATATTCTTTAAGAAAAGTTTAACATTCTAAGGTACATTCTAGGTTTCTACCTATACATATTATATGTATCCCAAAATTACATATACATTGAAAAATATAAAATTGAGGAAAATATTAATAACATAAATTAAATTCAAAGAACACCCTCTTAATTAAAAAATCAACCCCCAAGAAAAGCGTCCGAACATAACCGTATTATCTGTTTACTTCATATACATCTCCATATCTATATTTATATGTACACCGTATGGGATGGCAAGGCGGCGATGAGTTTTAAAGTTTTTAAGGGTTCGAAGATTGCGTGCCTTGATTACCGACCCCCAGGGCCACCCACCCACACACGCTGCCCCACTGCCGCTGCCTATTTTTAAGGAGGGAAAATTAAAAGTGTGAGGGCTGGACAGTTGGTCTTGGTGCTTTAAGACGTATGATTTAATTTTTATTGAGATTATTTATAGATAAATTATTGTATGTTTTGTTTTCTTTAAAAAGTAGTCCATCTCCCAGAGGTTAACATGGCATGTAATATTATAAAAAATATAACAAACAGAGTATCTTAATACTAAGTTCCTTATGCCTACCCAGCTGCCTGTCATAGTTACTCATATGTGTGGTGAGCGTCTCATCTAATGATGTATCGTATGATACACGCAATTGTACAATTTGTCTTAATACAATTAATTAATTAATTAATTATTACTACATATTGTTACATTATACTTACTTACTAATCATACTGTGTTGTTTCTTAACACTGATACAAGTTTTTATTGAAAGAATGAAAGCTTTCAGCTGTTATAATAAACCATTGTTACATATATTTTTTTTAATATGAAAATTATATATTTTTTAAAAACGATTTGCAAAGTATCAAGACTCCCCACGTACACATCGCCACGAGCGCGGTGCGCCGTGCTGGCGTCGCCCGTTCATTTAGGAGAGTCTAATTTCTTACGTCTGTGTTGGTGACTTGTGCTGCATCTCGCGGATATTAAATGACGATGCCCTTGTTTTTTACTTCCTTCGTATTTTTCAGCCAATATCTGAAACATACATTATTTGAAACGGTTTTTGTTTGTTTCGCTTTTGTACGACCCTACGAATGATATTTTGATGTAACGTCACTTTGGATTGCTTTTTTCTAATCGGAAATATGATATAGGGATTGTATGTAGAAATTCTATATGAAAATCTTATTTATTTTAGCTTTACCATGTATATGGCAATTTAGGTAGAAGGAATTTAGTCTTTGACGTACAAATATTTTTCTAATATACCAAAACAAGGTGCGGCGTTAGTAATGAATAGACACGCAATGTTTATTAATCGACAGTTTGTGGATATCGCTGAGATTTCCCGTCTTTATTGTAAAACACTATTTTAAATTAAAAATACTATATGATTCTTAGTATATATTTTGTTTAATTCATTTAATCGTATTTGTGTCCCATTATGCCACAAAAATAATTTAATTTTAGTTACTCACATAGTTGTAAGTAACACACAAATAAACAAAACCTATATAAACTATATAAGTATATTAAAAAAGCAAAACAAAATACGACGAAAAAGAAAACCATTTAGCAATCACACATCACCCCAAAATTAAAAACAACGCACACTGTCATAAAGCTGGGTACGCACAGCCTAATTATCGGCGCGGGGGGTCTTTGCATAAGAAAGTATTGCTGCGTTACGACGCGTGCCCCCCTCCCAGCCCCCCACGGCCCAGATAAAAAATCTCCCATTTCCTTAATTCGTTTATCGGGGTCTGCTGAGGCTTTGTCTCCGATCGATGAACGCTGCAAAATGAGCGTGGAACGTGACGCGCGTGTTAGGTGAGATGGGTTCGCTAGTTTTTTTTTAATGGATTGGACTGAAATTTTTCTTTTTAGTGATTAAACGATAAAAAAGTTCGTTTTGGATTTAATTAATAGTTAATATTGTGTTTTTAGTAATAATATGTAATAAAAAGCGGGTGATATTTTTAACTTTTGCTAATATGTATAATTTTCTACTGCAAATATAATTTATCAGTTTTTTTATTTATGAAACTATAAATGGAATATTTAGTAGTATTTTCATGAATTTTTAAAAACATTTTTAATTATTATACTTTTCAAAAGTAACACTAAAAAGTATACTTGTATGTAAGTTAAATAAAAGAAACAATTGAACATAAAGAGTATAAAATTGTCGTTATAACTGTCGTCCTTCAATGCTGAATATTTTATAGTATCGGACATACAGCTTATAGTCAATATAAGTTCTATGCAAAGCTAATTGCACACTAATATATTACTTGTAAAAATTTGACTTAATAAATTATTTAAGTTTTATTGATATTAATAAAAAAACTTTATCTTTCTTATTTATTTATAAAAATTTTTAATTCATAAAATTTAAATATTTTTTTTAGGTTTAACATAAAACAGGTATTGCATTTATGGAACATTCGAGATCATTATATGTGCATTCTTTTTAAGTTTTAATTTTTGTTTTACGATCCGCTGCATCCTGTACATGGGAGGGTATGTAGATCTAATGTTAAGAAATTTCCGTTCTCTACTTTCTGCTGAATTCTTGAGGCATTTGTGCTGAATGATGGAACTCATCGGCGCGCTTCGCCTCGTTACCAGATAAAGAAATTGAAATATTTAATATTTCATTGTCCCGATGGGGAATCGAACCCACAACTGTTGCATTTACAGTTGACAGCTTATTCCCCTGCGCGACGGCTGTTTTCTGAACACAGCAGAGTAGGCAGAGGGAACTTCATGTTAAGATACTCCGCCCCCACTTTCCGCCGGATTCCGGAGGCCGCTCAAAGACTTCAGACTCAAAACTAAAAGCCGTTTTGCATTTCCTCGAGGTGGGATCGAACTCATAATGACTCGATTTTACAGCCATACTTTGTGCCCCTGACTCCATGACTGCCCTCAAAAACTAATCATTTTAATATTTTATTAATACATCACAAAAAAAATCCGCAAAAAAGCACACACACATACACACAAAAAAAGCAAAATTTTCCAAACCCTTAAGAGTTTTAAGTCTAAAGTTAATAAATTACGGGAACACATGCACCACCCCTCCCCTAAAACCCTCCAAAGAATGATAACTTCGTAATTAAGAAAGGCATTAATCATGAATCGGAGACAGCATTTCTACGCGTCCGACAGCCCTGACAAACTGCCGCGTGACATGCGTCCGTGGGTGCTAGGCCTTACTTTAAGCTTTATATATTGCCGTGCTAAATTCGATAGTGAATTTTGTAGTGTTCACGCTTAATTTACCTATGTAGGTCACTCCGTTACTATTTCTAATGTATTCGTAATGTTAAAACTAAAATATGTTTTGCGACTTTGAAAGGTATTCAATGTAATAATTTTGGTTAACAATAAGTAAGATATACGTTGTGTGATATTAGCTTTCGTTTGTGTTCGTATAATATGGTTTTAGTATAAAAGATTTTGCGTGTATTTAAGATGTTAAATAAAACAATAGTTTTTTCTCGTTCCCCTAAGAATTTTAAGAAATCCTCTAATTGCCCCCGAAGGTTCCCTAACATTCTTACATGCCAAAAAAATTACTTTCTAAGTAAATCAATCTGTGTTATCTGTGTTAATCTGTGTACTTTCTAACAATAATTTAGCAACGAATGATTTTTATATACATAATGTATATAAAATATTTTTTATAAAACTTTTGTAAAGTTTAAATAAAAATATTCTCAATTTGAAAATATAAGCTAAAGACCAAAATAGCAATAGCAGTAAGTTCACTTTTTAACTATTATAGCTAAAAAATAACGTATCTACTAATGACGATTAGTATATACGTTTAGAAAATATTCATTTATACTGATATCGCCGCAATGCCGATATTCTGCTGCAGCCCTACAAATCTTTGGTATACTTTTACACATTTACACACTTTTATATACATTACATATTCTATTAATTTTAAGGATTTTGCATTCGTTATTTTAGACACTCAATTTAATCATAATTATAATTCTGATTATAAATGGGACGCGCTTGCTCTGATGTGGAGGAAAAGTGCGGCGTTGGGTTCCACCACAACAATTAAAGCCTCTAGAAATTGGCCAAAAATGGGGAAGTCAATATAAATTAATTTAGAAAATTCACCCAAAATGAACGCCGAATACAAAAATAAAACATACAAAATAAAAGAGCCTTCTAAATACTCCTCGTCTCATATCTCGCATTGTTAAAGCACTTTGGACGTAATATCGCAAACATTTCCCCTACAAAAATTAGGACACCATTCTCACCTCGAAAAATCGGGAGACGCACCTGACCTAACCGTTTATTCTATTCACATGAATTTTAAGACAAGGGTAGTGAGTTCAAATTCGTTTAATTCTACATTCTATGTCATGGTTTATTAACATGAGGGAGTGGACGTGACATTTATTGTTTGACAAGCATCGATCTGGTCTTCGCGATGCGATGCGAGGCGTGAAGCAAGTTTGAGGATTTTTCACAGCTTACCTTTGAAGTTTTTGATTCAAGTCTTGCCCTGGTTTTTTTAAGTAAAATTTGTGCATTCAATATATTAAAAGTTTTTATTATATATATTCAAAAATTTTAGATGTTATACTATTACAAAACAATTTTTATTACGTCGTCCTTGTAAAAATATAACTCTTGGAAGACATACTCGTATATCTAGTAGTGTTTTTTGATAGGTGATGACCTGTATCCTGCAGCTCTCATATATCGTCTGTACCTAATATATAGTAAATAATATCTAATCTATATAACTTGTGGCCGTAGTGGCGTAATCGTATAGTGTTACAGTAAACGCGACAGTTGTGGGTTCAATCACCAGTCCGGGGGTTTCTCGATGCTGGTAGATGAACTAAATAGCCTAAAGTGGGCAATGATGTATTAACGCCAGGTTTTCTCTATGTTACCTTTTTGCGCAAATCAATTTACGGCTAAAAGCGTGAAGGTGCTTCCTACACAAATTAACAAAATATATATTCCACTTCTCATTTTCTAACGTATCTTTAATTCTTGTTTAACAAGACTCTCTTATAATTACTGAAACGATATCAATATTGTGTTCCCAAAGTTGTTACACCCTTTAATCGCCTTAAACGTATTGTAAATGATGCTCTAATTGGGGAACGATTTATATTTCATATGATTTTTGATGTTGAATAATACCTATAAGACCAGATAGGTTCTGGATTTGATTTCCACTCGATGAAATGAAAAAAAATTTTACTAACGCGCTCTGGTAGCACGACGTTGAGTTTCACCATTCAGCACGTAACACCTCCAAAAAGCACTTCCAATAGGTTCCCATATTCTCTCATACCAACCCTGCTAAATGCTGGATACAGCATGAACCTAAAAACAACAATAAATTAATTAACAACGTATCAGCAAATCTGAAGCCCCATACAACAAAGTGCTAACTCATCTCAATGAACGTCTAATATGTGTTGCAAGCGTCGATCATCGGCAAACGGTCTCGAGTGCCTTTGTAAACTCCTTACTTTGATTTACAATGCGTGGCTCCTTTAGAAAAATATATATAAAAGTCTTTTTAAGTCACGTGGAGAAAATTCAATTGTTAAGCCCTTTTGTGAATGTGATGACAAATGATGATTTTTAATTGTGTTTTTTGTTGTAAACGTTTTCGTTTTTGGTTCGGTTTCTGTAGATATTGTCGTTGTTGTTGTTGTTTTGGTTTGTTTTTTGTAATTTTGGTTGTCGCTGGCTTAGTTCTAGTAATATAATATTTTTTTATTTCAATATTTACTATTTATGTAAAATAAAGACTTCTTGCTAATCAGTTGGTACTATCACGCCATCATAGTTAAGATATTTTTGTACAGAATAGTTTTTATGATTCATTTTAATTCTTTGTCAATGATACCTATATTTTTTAATTGTAAGTCAAAAATTGTAAGTCTTTTGAAAGAAGTAGTCCTGTCTAGCCACCCCAGTAGCGATATAGTGTGAAGCTTTTAAAACAAAAATAAAATATTTTGATTTTGGATTTACTTTGATTGGTTTAGTTTGGCCACCCAGCACTTACACAAAACGGGACAAAACGGAAGTATAGGATGATATATCACTAAGGTTTTCTCTTTTTACAGACAAAACGAGGAAAATGCTTAAGGATAAATATAAAAAATAAGTAATAATAACGTAACTCACCTTAGTGTTCCGATTATAGTGCGATTTAGTGTGTCCTATACACCTTATTAGCAAAGCGTCGGAAGTAGTTCAAAATTACTAAGAGTTGGCGAGTAATTATTAATTTACACACTTTTTTATTTGTATTATAAAATATTGTCTCATAGTACTGAATTTTTAGGGCTTAAATATGTTCTGCTGGCGACCACGAACCTAATTAGGCCCATTGCGCAGGCCCTCCATCAGGTGGACTGATAATATGGTCAAGGTTACTGTTAGCCCCTGTATGCGAGCACCCCTGGAGCGATCGGTATGGAGATCTTTGGGAGAGGCCTATCTACAACAGGAGGTTTCGAAAGGCTAATGTCATGATGATGATGATTTAACTTTAATAATACTCAAAAATATACATTGAAATGCGAGAAGAACTGTCAAACATATATTGTGTACCAAAAAGATAATAATATATAATCCACCGCACGTACGAGGCCGAGCCGAGGCAGGAGCGAAACCTACTTAAACAAATTATTCGAGGAAGCATTACACCGTTCATAATCTCTTGTATCCCGCCATAATTTAACGAAAGAAAATCCTGAACGCAACGTCCCTTACGATACGGAACACATACACTTAGTGAGTTACACCCCCAAATTAATAGCATCCTAACAAAAAAGCTCCCCCCTGTCTTATAAGGGGGGTTCATTTGCATATATGTCTCCCTGGCACCCTAAGGAGCGAGGATGTATTTTTAATTTCATTCTTATCCCTAAGCTTAAATCATGAGAGCGGCCATGCGTGCGGGGGTGGTATCCCCCACCCCCTTGCGTCATACGTCGCTAACCACGTACAGAGTAAAAAGAAAAGAAATCTTAATAAGTTTGTTAGGGAGTGGAATTTTATGGACATTGCTCCAAATATGATGGTCTCGTTTTTATACTTTTGTTTCATTTTGGTATTCGTTTTTTGGTTAAATGTACTGTTAAGGTCTATTATTTGTTTATTTGCAGGGAAGTATATCTACACTTCTCAGAATATAAAAAAATATGTATTTATCCGTTGAATAGGTAATATTTCTAGATACAATGATTTGTATATGGTATACAAAATGCTGACCTTATTTAAATGACATTACCACAAAATGTATCTAAAATATATATAAGAATTTTTAATTAATTTAATTATTAATATTCAATTCGTTAAAATAGTTATATTAAGATATTTTAACAATTAAAATATATATATTTATTTTAGTTTACCAAATTAAGCAGCGCAATTAGTTACAGTCGTATCCACAAAATACTTTTAATGAATTATTGTAGGAACAAAAAACATCGTCATTTTTTGGCAAATGTACGCTAGTGGGTATACTCCCTTTGGCATTTTTCTTTTATGTATGTATGTAATGTTCCGGAATAACTTGAGTATGAAAAGACCTCAGTATATTAGATGGAAATAATTAATTAGCTTCACATAGCAGGGTAGCTAGAGGGAACCTGGGCACCTAATGTTAAGACACTTCTGTTCCTCATTTTTATTGCATTTTCAATGGTGAAACTTAAGGCTGCCGTCATTATAATTAATTAGTATTTAAATGACATGAGTATTGACCACAGCAGGATAGCGTGTAACTGTAAAGGCGATAGTTGTGAGTTTGATTCCCACCCGAATTAATTATTATAATTTTACTCTCAGCCCAATTAGGTAAGATGTGTAAAATTGTCACAATTTTACGAGTTTCACCACTCTCTACGTATTTTCTTGGATTCAGTGGAAAAGCGCAGAAAAGAGTGTCTCAACACTAATATCTGTTTGCCTACCGTGCTAGATGTAAGATAAATTGTGAATCTGAAGAAAATATTTATATCAATAGTAAACGTGAGTAATAAAGAACAGAGTGATAAACGATTATAAAAAATATTTAAACTCGAGAATAAAAAAAACTGCAAGCTTAAAACATTCTAATGTTCAGACAGGTCGATAAGAAAATTATTTATCTAATATTGACCACCTGAATTCAAACTATGAAGAAACAACATAAATTACCTCATAAACCAATAAAATATATATTAATCAAAATAATAAAGAGAAACAAAAATTATTTATTCTGAACATTATTATAAAACAAAAAGCCATAGCCATAATAAACTGAAAAACGAAGTACCAACCAGAAACCGCGACCTTATAATCGCATCAGTGTTTCCGTTAATTATTGATAGAATGAAAGTTTTATCAAAACTTCACGAGCAGAAGTCGAATTATTCGAAAGCGGGCAAACCCTTCATAATGCCTGTGAAAATATTAAAACAAAGCCAAGGTGGCCACCCCGCCTGCTGTACAGGACAAAGCGGGTTTGGGTATCTGTATGGAGCTGATGTACTGTACAGGTTCCAAAGTGACCTGAGGGTTCAATTGAGAAAAAAAATATCAACTGCTATATACTGCTGCGTTTGCAAGTAAAGGTAACTATTACTAATAGGGGAATTATTCAGTGGATTATAAGAATAATGTCAATAATATAGTAAGCAGTCCTTAAAACAATATTATTTTTCTTTCACGCGTATGGTATATAGGAAAAAATGTTAGCTCTTTTCAATGTATGCTATTTTTACAGTCATTAAGGATAGAAAAATATTTTGTAGAAAACGTATAAAATTTCGAATTCATATCAACTGCTCGTGGAAATCTTTCAAGTATTAGCTAGCTTTATATTGGCAGTAGAATCAATCATGTACAAATATTTAATTAACTTGAATATGTAAAAATAACAATATAGTAAAAATATTTGCACAATTATGAATTTACACATAATTGAGTATACTTAGGTGTCATTAATAGGCTTTCAATAATAAAAAAACAATATTATTAATATTCCAATAACAATTTAATAAATTCCCTCAACGTATTATCAACTTCATAAAATCTTATAGAAATCCTCGAAGACGACTGCTAGCGGGCGGTGATTAATATAACGCATCTCCCCAACGGTTTAATCGTTGGCTGGCAACATTTTTACCCAATTTTTGGGGATCCCCCTAAAGGCCCACCCACCCCTTTCTTTCGTTAAGATAAATTATCTTGCGATCAGGATAAGAGTGTAGGTTCAAATTGCCGCCTTTAAAATTCAGAACTCGGCCTAAATTTCTTTGAACACAAGCCACCCCGCGATCCACTGTTTCTTTGTAAATGTTTAAACGGCGAACTTACCCCTTAAATGTTGTTAGCTGTAAAAAAATGGATGGAACTAATTTACTCTAGTATTTGATTGGGATGTGAATTATTGATTGGATATATTTTTTTCCAATATTTTTAAACAGTATGTATGGTAAGGTTTTTGTTAAGTTTCTTTTGTTTCTAAAATTATATGCTAAACATCTGGCAACACATAATTATTAATATAATATTGTTAAAAAGAATTATGAATTCTGTATTGAATGTCACTTTGTCAAATATACTCGTATGTACTCTTATTATTACTTAGCAAAAACAATCTACTTTATCTTAATGCCTTTGTATGCGCTAGTATGCCTTACGAAAGGCAGTAGTACCGTGTTCACAACCTAAGCAGTTAATTAATTTTATATTTATAATTTTAATATTCTCTATCTGCTTAGTAAAGTCTGAACATTAAATTAAATTATTTCATACCTTTTCGAGACATTGCTTGTTGAGCTTAGGATCTCAACGTCACCGTCTTGAGTCAGAGCAAAGAACTGAATATAATTCGTTCCCTCGGGTGGGATTGAACCCACAACCGTCGTGTTTCCAGTCAGTTGCTTTTAGATAAAAACTAATAGTATGTAGATTCCATTGATTTTTGTGGTTTATGTAGAAATTTTCATTAAAGTATAAACAAAAATATTTCCACTAAAACATTTATTGTTTCTTACGAATACATCCAATACTAGATTTGTTTTGTCAAAGTTTTTGTTTTTTGTTTGTCGTGTTCAAAGGTCACTCTCAGTTTTGTTCGATACCCTTCTGGTACTTTCTGATTGTGGAATATAATAAAGAACTTTTGCCAGCCAATGAGCCACGTTTGAAGTGAAATTTCAGCTTCATTGTTTATATTTGAGAGTGTAATTTTTATGCATATTATTCTTGGATACTTAAACTTAAAACAGCTTCACGCTGTATCCCGCAACAGCAGGGTTAACAGAGGGAACCTAGAGTGAAGCGACGTAAAAAAACTATTAATTTTGAAAAACTGATGTAAAACCACAATACTAAACTGATGCTGTATAGAAATATCGATAAATTTTGATCAAATCTCCGATATCAGGTCTAACTTTTAGTCCCATCCAACCCTTAATAATTAGCGTAGCTATTTCCACAACATATCTATAAAAAATAGTACAGAAAAAAAAAAGAACTTCAGAAGACTTTCACAAAAGTAATTCAAAAACCGTACATAAGAAGCTCGCACTCACTCAGTTAAATAAAAACAAACGTTTACTTTTCTTTTGAACGTGAAACTCAAGTAAATTCGTTTAGTATTCAGGCGACCATCCTACACCCGAGTGTTGTTTGCTCAAGCGCCGTGACATGTGAACTTGGCTCGTTCACAACACGTAAATGAATTTTTACTTCACCTTTTTTTTACGTTCCCTACTTTTTTACCTTTTTTTTTTGGGAAGTTTTAATGTGTTCTTTTTTGTTTGTGTTTCATTTGTGGGTTTTGGAAGATGGTTGATGTTGCTGCGATTTGTATTTTGGGATTGGTTTAAATATGTTTCCGTCTCTAGATTTTTATATAATTCCACGCCTTATTTTGTTTATAACGGGGTAGGCAGAGAGATTAGGTTCCCACTGCCTTCCCCTTTGTTAAAACTCCTTCCCATTTTTTGCCCAATTTGCGAGACATTGAGTGTTGAATGATGGATCTACGCTACGCTTTGTCTTTTGACCATAGCGGGGAACTGAAAATATTTAAACCCTGGAATGGTAATGAACCCACAAGCACCGCGTTTACAGGCGACGACAACGGCGTTCCCATAGGCGTAATACAATTGCAAATACACGAATAAAAAAATATGTATATTTAAAATTTTTGCCCTGTGTTTTTTATAAGAAAAATAAAATTATTCAAATAAATTCACAAATTATTATTTGAATTCTCTTTTAGTATGCATGTGAGCATCTGACGTGCAAGCAAGGGTTGGTTCAGGTGGCGTGACATGTGAACTTTTCTATCTTTTGCTACGAAAAATATTATAATTGTATTAATATTATAAATATTGAAAAGTTACTTAATAGTTAATTCGATTTTGTTGATAATTTCCTCTGTCTACCCCGCTCTCCTCTGCACATAGCAGAGTACAGGATAAAGCTAAAAAAATATAGATACATACATATATAAGTACTAATAAAAGCAATATAGCGCTATAAGCAACATTTTTTCATCCCAACGATTCAATCGCACGCTCCAATATTTAAAATAAAAGAGTATTACTGCTCCAGTATTTCCGACTGGTCCAGTTTTAGACTAATTGGCTGGCCAGATATGACGGTTTTGAACTAACAGAGTAGGTACTTTATAATAAGGGGATTTTGTGAATGGATCTTATATTTATTTATCTATTTAATATACCTTAAATATAAAAGTTGGTATGAAACTAATATTGATTAAAATTTCTTATATTGCTCACAAAATTCACTTTTATAATATTAGTAAGACTATTACTAACATAAACTATTCATTCAAATACAAATTCACAAAAGTTTATTACCGTTTTAAGCACTAATACAATTTAAATAACAAGCTTGAAAAGAATACACGTAAAATAAGATGAATACAGAAAATAAACAAGTATAAATAAAACAAAACGGTAAATGGAGTAACGGTAATTATAGTAACAGTGTTTTGACATGACTGAAATGGAACAACTATTTTTGAAATAGTAAACTAAACACGACAGATGGATTCGATTTTCACTCGGAGACATGAAAATGTTGAATATTTTCATTTCTTCGCTCTAGTATCGCGGCAAAGAGCAGCGTTGAGTTTCGCTACTCAACACGCAAAGCCTTCAGAAATCAGTAAAAAGTGTTGAGTGGAGTATCTTAACACTGGGTTCCCTCTGCCTACTCAGCTACATACGGGATACAGCGTGAAAAAATAGCGTGATAGTTTTTTCTATCGTACATCTATTGTTTATTTTGCAGCCTCAGATACGAAGCTAAGCACTCATTACGGCTACCCCATACCGTAATGAATTTGACGTCCCCTAATTACCGGGAACACGGAAAAATCTAATCTCACACTCACACATGCAAATTAAGTACCCAAAAGAAATTTCCATACACACTCACACACACGTATTAGACTAATAAATTAAGCATCCCCTAGTTCCTACAATATATGAGATAGCTGTGTGTTGGTATTGTAAAGTCTTAAAAATGAGAGGACGGAATCTTTTAAAGGGTACGACTTAAGTGGGGGGTGTCCCCCTGTCCTTGTAGGGGGAACCCTCTGGGTGGGTTGCGCGAACGCGTTTTACGGCCTACTGCTTTCTCATTGTCCGTTGTTTTGGTTCAATATTCTGATGACGATAAAGGTGGGTTAAGTGTTATTTTACGAAATTAATTCTGTTATATCGGCCTTTTTAAATGAGGACGGAGATGTTGCTGAGGAGGTCTTAGCTGTTATTGTTTAATTAGGTAGGTGTAGAGTATGTGCATATGTATTTTATTTATTATTTTCATCTTCCCGCTCCGATTCACAGAGAGCGGCGTTAAGTTCCGCCAATCAACACGCAATGTCTCTGAAATTGGGTAACGGAGTGTCTTGACACGTGAAGCTGCTACAAAGGAGTTCATATATTTGTCCTCAAAGACAAAAGATTCTTTCATAATAATATAATCAGTTATATTGTAGACATGTTATTTGTTCTACACGATCCTGTCAAAAAGTTTAATGGAAAACTGCACAAATTTTCGTATAAAGACCATACCCATAAAACCCGAGACATTAGGCGGTTATTATTTACGTACTATCATTGTCACGCACGTTGAATTGCGATTCCATTATGGAACTACACATTTACCACTTTAAAGGAAACTTTTAATACTAAAACCAATTTGAAAAATAATCTCTATACCCATATAAATAAGGATGGTTAGTAGTTTTATTGGATGAACGAATTTTTTTGCACAACTTCGTTTCTAATGACATTTATTAGAAGCAGTATTACATGACAATAATTAAAATCCATGCACGAACCTCTGTACCACACCGTGCCAGCGTGACGGTTGAACACGTTATTGGGTTCAAATTACGGGTTAAAAATATTTGAGTGCAAGTGGTTTTAGTAGTTTCAGTTTTAGTTTTTCCCGCATGAGAGGGAAACTTAGTGTTAATGCACGTTTTAGCTAATCTTAGCGAGCATGTTAAGTAGAGGTAGGCCGCTTTTTGTGTTTTAAAATAGCATCATGTTCTATCCACCACTTTGTAGGCTAGGCTGAGGGAATCTGGGACCTTGTGTTAGGTCACTCCGTTTTCATAAAGGCGCTTCCGTTCACCACTTTCGCTGTCTAGAAAACATTGCGTGTTGAGTGGCGAAACTAAAAAAATATACAACGAAAAAATACACTAAAATTTGGACATTAAAGTACATACCACATAAATTACTTTTTAAATGCTTTTTCTATGAATTTAAAAGTAAACGATATTTTATCACAAAAGGACTTCAAACAAAATCTAAATTGTGCCACCGGCACCGGGTGGGTGGGTATCTATAAAAATCAGCTGTCAAAGAAGCCACTGGTGACGTTCCCCGATGGCCGCCATAAACCAAAAGTGACGGCCTTAATGCGATCCTTGCTTTAATTATAAGTGAAATTTCCAAAAAATTTCAACCCCCCAACGCCCCGTTCTAACCCATTAGCGGAACTTTTCAAAACTCGCACTTTTCAAACTGTTGTTTGTCAAACGCGGTTTGGCAGATAGAGTACTTGCTCGTCAGAAATGTTACTTGAATTGTAATTATTGGATTTTTTTTATATAATTGAGTTTTAAAACTTTCTTTTTTGGTTAAGTTAATTATGTTATAATTGTGTGAAAGAAGCAGCCTAACTTTGCGTGTTTCATAGTAAAAATAATATTTCAAATAGGATACTTAGTAATAAAATTTTTAAACGAATTGTAAATAGAGTAAATGGCTATTTTAATCTGTAAAAGAAAACAAAGGTTTCCATTCTTGAAATTTATTCCTGAAATACGTTTAAAATATATATTTTTGGTATGGTGATGTTGATTATTTTCTATAATAGGAAAAGATTGTCATAATTATTGACTATCCTCACTCTAACAACGTCTCTCAGAGTCCAATACTGCACAGGCATCAATTGTCACATAAGCTTTTTACTCTCTTCAAAAGATGTCACAAACTTTGCCCTAAAAAAAATCTTTTCTCGATTCACATCAGCAGAACTTTTTCAGTGATAGCTAAAATCGAAGAAAATAATTATTATACCAACGTAAGTTGAATTTTCTTTCGATATATATACTAGTCTTAACATGACTTCCAGGCAGCTTCACCTTGAGGCCAGTTGAGGCCAGGAGCACAAAATGTGACTTCAAGCGCGACTGGTTGTGGGTTCGATCCCCACTCGAGGTAATGAAATAGTTATTGAAATTTTTACTCCCATTTCTTCGCTCTGGTGTTGAGGCAAAGGGGGGCGTTGAATTCCACCACTCAATACGCGATATCTCCAGAATTCGGGGGAAAATGGGGAACGGAGTGTCTTATCACTAGGTTCCCTCTGCCTAACCTGCTGTGTACGGGATACAGCGTGACTTCCATTAAATTGGCCTTAACGGCTTTGTTTGTTCCGATAAGGACGTAATTTAGAGAGTGACTGATGAACGTAAGATTTGCATAATGAATGTTGAGTTGTGAATGTGTTGAAAGCAGCGTTTGTAGGTAATTTACATATTTGTTTTGCAATCGACTTGAGTACCCGTTGGTACCCTTATCTTTAAATGTGACTTAAAAGTGATAAGAATCAAACATAAATTGCATGTTATATAATGAAGGGAAGTACCCCAAAAATTATGTCTTGTAAAATATTTAGAAATGTTTGGTGGTTCTTGTTAGTATCGCTGCTGTAGAGTTTTTAGAAATTTCCGCCACCCAAAAAACAAATATAAAAAAAAGTAAGATCTTCTATTTATATATGTATTTATATAAATGAAAATCTTCAACCGGATTTACCTTTAGAAATTTTTGGAAACGAGACGTTTCTAAAGTCTTAAAGCACACCGTGGTCACGGAGTATCACAGACTACTGTAAAGTAATTAGTGCCCTTCCCTGTATTTAACCTGACCTCATATGAGTTTTAATTTTGAAAATAGATAAAAATAAGAAGACTAAGAAAAACAATAAGAAAATATACTAAAATAGAATAAAACAACGTATTTATTTGACATGTTATATTATAAGTAAACAAAACGTCTACAAAACACGAGAAACAAAAGGGTCTCCACACGAGGCTCTCAACGTGCCGAAATGCACTATGTGGGTGACAGACATGACTAAGACAGATTGTCTTGCCGCAACCAGGTCTCATATGGAAGAGGATTCGTGTGATACTATTATATTTATATATAAATGTGATTTAAAATGTAGAAACGTAATATTTAAGAGCATTTAGGTCTTTTTGGGGCCAGTCATGGCGCAGGCGTGCAGGTGTGTGACTGTGAACGGGATAGGGTGTGGGTTCGCTCCCCACCCGAGGAATTGAAATATTCAATGTTTTCATTTTTTCGCTCTGGTGCGGAGACAAAGTGCGGCGTTTAGTTCTGTTACTTAACACGCAATGCCGTCAGAATTTGGCGGAAAGTGGGGAGCGGAGTGTTTTAGCACTCCCCAGGTTTCCTCCTCCTACTCTGTTTCATGGGAAAGCAGAGTAGGCAGAGGAAATACTGCTTCAGGAAGAACAATACCAAATACTAATTGAGACTATAGTGGCGCAGGAGCAAAGCATCTGAATGTAAAAGTGACATTTGTGCGTACATTACACACTCCTTATTTCGATTCCTGTTGAACTCTGCCACTCAACACGCAATACCTTGGAAATTTGACGTAAAACAGTGAGTTTCTGGGCGGAAAATGGGGAAGGGAGTTTCTTAACACAAAATTCTCTCTACTTGTTCTGATATAAATGTATAAATCGAATTCATCACATTCAATATTAAATAATGCTTTATAATTGCAATTTTTTATATATTTTCAAAGAGTCATTCAAAATTAAAAACATAAAAATAATATACAGATACAAAAATGTATTCACAAAAGATAATTTAAAAGTGGATCTCCATAATTTGAAGCATCTCCTCGACCGATTGCCGTCGACACGCGTGTCCTATCACACAATCTCGTCGGTACATACACAACGTTCACCTTGTTTTAATAATTATTAAATTATATACCTTTTTACGCTTAGAATAAGAATTATTTTTCTATGTACTGTTTTAAGGTAGTATTATTTATATATCTATTAATAATTTGTTCTGTGGCGGCGTTGATGGATTATTGTACCAATTAAATTATTGTTGGTTCAAAGTGTATGTAATTTTCATATGTCTATATGTAAATAATATTAGGTTAGGTCAGGTCAATTTTTGGTGAAAGCATAGCAAAAAATAAAAGCTGTTTAATAAAAAATAAATTGTACCTTTTGTTTCATAGTCCAGGAAATGTCCTAACATTATATCATAAATAGCCGCAGATTTCATAATTATCTTAAAAAATATATGCGGTAAAACTGCACCAGAATTTTTTTAACAATAAAAGAAAATTCATCCAAATTTTGTGTAATTTAAACATTTCTATAGAATACAATTTGCAAGGAAACGAAATTATAACTATGAAAAAGCGAAACATGTCACACAAAGACTACAAAATCCAAACACATAGTAAAATTCCATAAAGCTCACAAACCTCACAACTTGAACAAGAATGTTAAAGTCCAAGTACAAAAACGTCTCACACAAAAGCTTCGCAAAGCGAGCTTTACTGACAAAGCACTAAAGAAAAATATCTAGGCAACAATCTTACTTCGAAAGTACGTGAAAATCCGTGCTACCAATTATTTTTTGCCCCTGGAAATTCGAGAATTACAAAATTGAAATCGTTTAGAGCCTTACCTACTCGTATTATAGAAAAACCTCGTCTTCAAAGGTGGTAACCCTTTGGGCTGGGGGTGTTTGGTGGGGGGTGGTACGCACTGTAATATAGAAAACTTGTGTTAGCCCAGTTCCGAGTCTTTGTAACATCATTTCGGGAGCCGTTGTAGTTGAGACGATACGACTACATCGTAGCGGAGTTTCGTTAAATATTAATTGTTTATTCATATATACACGCTTCACGCTGTATCTCGCATATGGCAGGGTAGTCAGAGGAAACCTACGGATAAGACACTCCGTTCTCCATTTTCTGCCGAAGTTTTCGAAGCATTACGTGTTTAGTGGAACTTAACGTCGGGATTTTGCATTGATGCAGACCGAAGAAATGAGAATATTAATAAATAATAATTCGTTCTCCAGAGTGGGGCTCGAACCAAAAGTGGGGGTTATGTCCTATGTCCACGACGAACTCATTAATTATTTATGTTTTTTTTCATGATGACTTATATAAAATATTATAACTTAATAATAATAAGAGAGATATGTATAGATTACAGCAATATTTAATCAACAACAATAATGAACAGGTTTTCATAATAGTCGTATTTATATTAAAAAGCGCTAATAAATTAAAATTTTATAGCTATATATATTGTAATTGAATATTTTAAGTAATACAATTTTGTAAGTAACTTGATTGTAGACCTAATTAGTTTGTCATTTCAACCAAATGATATATAGGACCAAATGTTCTCGTGACAACATTTGAATAATTTTACATAGATATTTTACTTGCATTAAAATACATAAAGTGGCATATAAATCAATATTAAAATAATATAAATAATGAATGTCCATGTTTTAACAAATATACTTAATATCTCAGGATTTATAAAGTATTTCATATATATTTTATGAATTTAAGTAAAGTAATAAAAAAGTATCAAAACGTTTTGTTCCACGCAAAGCTTTATAATTTAAGAAGAAGAAACAGGCCATAAGAAATAAATGTAAAGAAGGAGAAGAAACGTTCCGATCTCAAAAGGGTTAAAAAGGGGTGCGAAACTCCCCTACCTGTATACGCCTGTTAAATTTTGTATTAAACAATTTCACTTATGGTTTGTCTGTCCATTTATTTTTATTATATCATTTATAATGGGAATTTTGAGTTTTGTTGAAAATATATTAGTGTGTTTATTTATATTGTCTTTTAAATTATATTTATTAATATTATTTTACAAATATAAAGAAAATAAAGTTTTTTCTTAAAACTTAAACTCAACATGAGGTAAAAGAATGAAGAAAGTTCAGATAAATTATAGTTTAGTAAAGAAAAAAAACCACATAATTTTTTGTAAAAAAAAACAATAAAAATGAAAGACAAAACCTAGTAAAAAAGTATAGCTTATTCGTTTGTCAATGTGAGGGTGACAATCCTGTAGGTGTGTTAGTGAATTTTTGCTTACGAAATAAATCGTAAGAAGCATGTACTATTTAGAAAATGGCCCTTTGTTTCATTAGAGGGTTAGAAATTCTCAAATGGTTTTTACGACGTATCGATTGCTTTCCTGGAACATTTAAAATGGATGATAAAATTAAATACTTTCATACATTTTTGTTAACTTATTTAATTTTGTTAATGATCTTGTATAAAAACTTGTTTTTCGTAATTGAATTGAATTTATAGGAACAATAACTGTAGCTAGTAGCTAGCTAGCAAATGCAAATAAAAACGGAATTATATATGAAAAAATCCTCCATATATCGACTATGCCTAACAAGAAGAAAGTTAATGCAGCAGTTCCTGATATTACCGCGTTCTACGAAATAAACTCTTTTCCTTTTCTATATTAGTAAAGATTTAGAAAACTTAAAGCATATTATCCCCAATATACAAAAAAAAATATTTTCGAGACATGCGATAGTGTCTCTCAACTCGATGTATCTTGTCTTTTCCCAGACAGAAATCATACCCACGAGTGGGAATCGAATTCACAGCCGTCGCTTTATCAGTCTGTGTGCTACTACTATGGCCTCTGCAACTTTATTACTAGAAGAAATAAAAAAATAGTAGATTTTTTCAAAACAACTTCTTACTCGTAATATAAATTTTCCCATAAAAATTTACAAAATATAATATACAGTACAATAATTATTTAATGGTGCAAGAGTTAAAATGCACAATTGTTAGGTAGTACGAGTAGTTTGGAGGAGCTCTTATTTAGTTGTAAATCATATATAGGTACCTACAACTTATACCTATTTCTTTTTTGTTTGTTTGTGATAAAATTTGTGTCTTATTCTAAGTTAAATTGGAAATATTTACCAATACAGAATGAAATATTTAACATTTTCATTTCCTTTTTCTAGTAACGAGGCAACGTGCAGCGTTGAGTTCCACCACTCAATACGCCATAGCACCAGAATTTGGCGGAAAATATGGAACGAAATGTCTTAGTGGGAAACAAGTGTCTCAAAATTAGGTTTCCAGATTCCCTATTCTTAGGTACTCTGCTATGTGCAGGATATAGCAAATTCATTCAACCATACTCCCGAGTGGGTATCGAATCTTCAATCGTAGCGTTTACAGTCGCACACTAGTGCTGATACGTCAGCACACCCCATAGAAACCACTAAATAAAAAAAATATATGAAATAGAAAATCACTACCAATTAATATGGCCCAATCGCCTGACAGCGCGTCGAGATAGTATTTAAATTAAGGAATACTCCCATTGAGTCGTCACAAGCGGCTCATTTAAATTAAGCTTTTTGAAAAAGTCTCATATCTTCTTTACCCGAGGCGGGTACATCAAAGAGGGTGGGTGGTGAACGGGTTAAGGTATTTTTCTTGGGGCCCCCCCCAACCAACCTTCTTGGGGGCAAAAATGCGTAGACTCACACCCGTGCGTGAGTAAATACCGACGCACACAGCGACGGCTGTATGTAAAACACTTTAAGAAGCGACGAAGAAATGCGAGAAGCTTAGTGGTTATATAGCGTGTTTGGATATTCGTTTTGGATATTTTTTTATTTTATTTCCTTTTTTTAGTTTTGTAATTTATTTCCATGGAATATGTAGTGGAGTCTATTGGAACGACCCATTCTTTTTCATTTAGCGATGGTCCTGAGTAGAAATCCTGCTCGGTTTAATTTATATCTCTTAAGAACAATATTTAATATTTTAATTAAGTAATTCGTTGAGTAAGCTGTTATCTACCAATATCTTTGGTTAAGTCTTTATTTGTCCTAGATTTGAATTGAATCAAAAATTCCGATTTTAAAATTTCAAATTGACAATTAATGTTTATTAAGTTAAATTATTAGTATATGATAGTATAGAAATTTGTTACAAATTTCAGTGTAATATTTAAAAAATTCTGAACAAGAATAAAAAAGTTATGATTTTTCATTTCTACGCTGCACTATATACGAGAAAGGAGAAAAAAATAAAATATGAACAATATTTTACATAATTCAAACAGCCTGTAGGCGGGGG
This sequence comes from Heliconius nattereri, assembly GCA_013403645.1. NCBI lineage: Eukaryota > Metazoa > Arthropoda > Insecta > Lepidoptera > Nymphalidae > Heliconius > Heliconius nattereri. Next base: position 773,642 of record JAAIXI010000231.1, read on the forward strand.
TAAAAGCGAAAGGGTTGAAGGCGATCGTCTCCCCGCGGGGTGTCCACCTTCTTACAACCTTTTTAAAGAGGGGGCACAGAGCAGGCGCTCGCAGACCGCTGAGATGGAGGTTTTTAACTTAGCTGTTTATTATTAATTGACGTTGGAAATAAACATCCTGTATACGTCGACATCTCTCATGTATGTATGTACTGTACATACTGGCTATGTGCTACTTATATATGGTGATACTTGATACATGGTGAAGTTGCTTGCTCTTCAACTTTTTTAATTAGAAAAAAATATAGGAGAAATTTATTTTTTTATACAAATGAATAAGATTTCTTTTCTTTTATTTATTTTTCTAAAATGCCCAAAATATAAAATAACTGAAATTTGTGAAATTTGACATTTGTTAAGCAAATTTTAAAAAAGTTTAAAATTTTAAGCACTGAATATAAAACATCTCATTGTTACAAGGACTATAAATACACAGTTATATGGGAAACTACTGAGTTTCATTACTTACATACTTCTTTAATGCCTGTCGCCAATGTTGTATTAGCTAGCTCGGGGGGAATCCCCGGCACAGAGTAGGGCGGGGGTGTAATTGCAAAATAAAATTAGCCGGAACGGGTACGTGCTCAATTTGCGCCACCCGCACTGATTTGTTTTCGCTGCTGAGTCTCTGTCTCGCTGCTCTGTACTTCTTAGCCTATATATTATTGATCGGATGATTGTACGCCATATTGTTTCGCAATGTTTCGCTTTTAGACTGAACCAAAGTATTTTTATAGTAGACATGTGTATGTGGTAAGAGAAAATATGCCTAAGAATTTATTATGATGCTAACCTATTTATACTCTGTGGACCATTTCTTAGAGACGATCACAAAGTTAGACTCTACATTAATACTATGAGGTTTATGTTTTAAAGAAATAGTGCTAAACCTATAAAATATCCCCTTTGTTTGTTTTACTGAGATACTTTTTATTGAAAATCTATTTTCAAAAATACAATACTGCTGCTGAAACAATATTCGCAGTACGAACAGATCCCACTAGTTAGTTGACAGGAATAAGCGATAGTCCCTCGAGCGACGAATAAAATCCGTCGCGATTCCGTCCGCGGGATGTTGAAAAAGTCGAAAGTTTCAGGGCCGGTCTGCGGAGTCAATGGCTTTTTTATTTTCATTTTCTTTCCTTTCCGGTTGAACTTTTTCCAAGTTTTATTTTGAGGAAGTTCCACGAGTGTCAGTTTGGCGTTCGCCAGCAATTTTACGCGGTTCGCGCCGATAATTGCGGCCGCAGGTGGGATTTTTTATTTTGTTCGCCACTTTAGTGTTGATTTTGCGGGAATATTAGTATTTGGTAAGAGCATGTGGAGTTGAGCATATAGAGTGTACGAGGTTATGTGTCGTACATAGGGTGACCCGCCTACCGCCGCGCACGCCCACCAGCATGTGCCGCACATATGTGCCCCAGATATGGACACACGCGGCATGTGTGGCGTGTGGGCGTGCGTGCCCACTGCGCAGGTCGGGGCGTGGCCTCCCCGCCGTGAACGTTCACGTCACGTTACGCTTCTGTGTGCGCCAACGTGACAGCTATTTATTCAGCCGGCGACTAACGATAAATGAGTTATAATTTATTTTTACTTGAAAAAGGAAGGGTAAGGGAGGCTGCCTTGTAATTAATGGCGAAATTGGCTATTCCCAGTATTCTGGAGTCGGTAATGAGGTGAGATTGAGATTAAAATCCGGGTAGATGAGCTCGTGAAGGATTAGGCGTGGAAAAATGGAGGCATAGGCCGGAGCGCGTCTGATACATTATGTATGACTTCCTTTTTCCACAGAGTTTAGCTTTGTATTAAGTCGGTCCTCCAAGATTTATCATAATCTTAGAATATATTTCTGTTTATTTTTTTGCTAAGTTCGTCTGAGTGGATGTCACTAGACACGAGGATACGACTGTCTGAGTATTAATTTCATGTGATTTTTTTTGGTATGTTATCTTAATATATGTATACGATTTATATAAATATATAGAAAAATATTCGACAAGTCAATATATTAGTATACATATTGTTAGCCCCCATTATATTGTCCAACTTTTAGCTCATATTATTATTTGTCCGTCGAAGCTCAATATCTAAGAACTCACGTGGTTATTTAGCAAAAATTATATAAACATACTCCTTCGTGGTTACTGCTTCTACAATTGATTGAAATCGATAATTTTGGGTTCGAATACTACTCATAAAATATATAATTAATATAAATAGTATGTATTTTCTATCTATCTGGTTACATAAGGCGTGTAAATCTTATTATTTAAACGATAGAAAGCCAATGATGATGTCAACGTAGTGTCTTAACACTAGCTTCCCAGTTTCCCTCTTCCTGCCCTGCCATGTATGGGATACAGCATATGTAGAGCCAACCACTAAGTATTATCTTATAATTATAATGAATCTTTAATCACTTCACATTATGAATAACGTAAAATTAAAGTCTTATCTACAGTATGGGGTTGGTCTTACCCTAATAAAAAAAATATAACTTATCGACATTATATGAAAAGAAATTTGAAAATTATGCCACTTTGAGAGCATATACGTTGACAAATACGCGTCAAGGAGCGACCGTTAAGTACCATCGGAGACGCGTGCGGAATTCCGTAAGCCTCGATGACACGAAGACCGCGTTCCCCATTATTCCCTTTTAATATACTTAGGGTAGTGCTTTGTTTTAACTTTTAATGCTTTTATTTGTAAAAAAGCAACTTCATGTATTTTCTCTAATAGGAAGGTAAGTTGAATATGTGTTGTATTAAAACACTCCGTTTCCCACTCTCGTAAAATTTCTGCCATTTTAATATCAGAACGAAGAAATGAAATAATCCTTCTTTCTTTTCTAACCCAAAACCACCTTTCGCACAGGCAAATGTTATTGCACTGAAATATGACAGCGCCTATCGTTAAACAATGTAGTCTTGAAAAAAAATGGACGTTTTGTGGATATAGCTTCACGTTGTATCCTACACATAGCAGGATAGGCTGAGGAAACCTGGGAACCTAGTGTAACCTAAGACATTTCGTTCCCATTAAGGCACTTCTGTTCCCTAGGTTACCCCTCTACATTGCTATATTCGAAATACAGAGTGAAGCTAATATAAACAATATAACAATATCTATTTATTTCAAAGATTAAATAAGTAAATTATGCAAGTATTCGAGCACGCGTGTTGACAAATGGCTGCACAGCAGGACAGGTGACCATTATCCGGAGTCAAAGCGTTCGGAATTCAGGTAGGCCTCGTGGTAGAATACTGAGATCGTAAATCCTGGGCCTCGTATTTGTTATGTTCTGGCGCTATCTGATGGTATGTGGCGAATGTTTCGTATGATAATAAAAATGGTTTGTTTTAATATTTCACGATTGATTTGTAAGAGGATTTTAAATTATTGTTTTATATAGCTTTTGATAGCTGTTTTGAGACAATATGTGTTGAGTAGCAGAACTCACATCGTGCTTTATTTGGTACTCGCAAGCACAATGGGAAAATAAACATAAATGAAATATAAGCGTTTCCAATCGGCGTATATATAGCTTCACGTTTTATCCTGCACATAGCAGGGTAGAAGGTACCTGGGTATCTAGTGTTAAGACACACGGTTCCCATTAAGACACTTTCGTTTCCTACTTTGTAGTCCTTATCAATCCAGAAATAAACTCAATTGAAAGAATTATCTTTTCAGGATGGCAGAGTAGGCATAAAGAACTTAGGTTAGGTATTTATAAATCGCTTTCAACTTTGAGATCTCGATCTTGAGATGCCGTTGTTATTAATAATATTATTAAAACAGCATTTCAAGATCGATCTCAGAGTTGAGAGCGTCAAATAAATTAGTGTTAAGACACTGCATACGTCCGCCTGAATTCGAGACATTGAGTAGTGAGTTATAAAACTCAAAGCTATGTTTAGTCTTCCAGAGTAGAGAAACGTAAAATGAATCTATGAGGTATCAACACAGGACCTTCCCGTTCCACTGTGCCATTATAGCTTTTTTTTAATATAAAAACCATTTTTCGATAAATATCCAGCTGTGCTAGCTCTATTCATCACCGATGACTATCTTTTATCCTGTTAGGATTGGTACTAGGTATGGGCATTATTTTAATAGGCTGTGTGGTTTGTCTTTATACAATCTAGAATAAGATATCCCTAGAGCGAACGGCTATTTGAATACCTTGCTTTTCACGCTAATTGACATGTTATTGAATATAGATATAAAGTTGCTAAAATCTACTTTTGGTATTGTAGTCGGAAGTATATGATGACCGTGGGTTTGATTTTTTTATTAAATACATTTTTTACATCTTCACGTAGTATCAGGCATACTCGGCTAAGAGTGGGCAGAGGGAACCTAGTATTAAGATACATGGTTAACCCCTCAATTTTCGAGGCATTGCGTGTTGAGAAGAGGATCTCAACGTCACGTTTATTAACAGACTCTTGTTATCAGAGTTAGGAAATGAAAATAATTTTGATTGGTAATCGAATCCATAACGGTCGCGTTTACATTCAAATTTATAAATTCTGAATTCTGAATATAGGCAAAGGCTCAGTCTTGAATATAGGCAAAGGCTCAGTCTTGAGTTCTGTCACTCAACACGCAATGTCTTGAAAGAATCAACGGCAAATGGGTACCACAGTGTCACAAGGTTCCCTCTACCTACCCTGCTATATGCAGGATACAGTATGAAGCTGATTTGATATATTTTAAATACCTACTTTAAAATATTACTATATATAATTTTCGTTCTAGAAACTAAAGTTTCACTTAGTAGTTCCTAGCATGTAGGAATGTAACGTTAGTGTAAAGAACGTCGTATTTGGGTCAAGCACGGCCATACATTCTGTTAGCGCCGTGTTGGTTCTGCATTAACATGTAAGGGAAAGCTAACACAGTCTGACTTGAGACTTGTGAAATTTACGTATTTCTAGCATATAATGAATGTTTGTTGAAATATGTATTTTTAACCCAATAAGGTTTACTGGTGATTTTAATTTTTTTACTTTCTTTTATATAATACTAGTGGACCTGAACGCGGCTACGCCCGCATGAACTATACGAATATTTATTAAAAATATTTATAAAATTATTTTCAGTTTTCAATAGAGAGATGCGTTAAGCAAGCTCATTTTGGGTGACGTTTTCTAACAACAAACTTTGCAAATCGTTGCTTAGCAACGGCGGTTGTTATAAACATGGAATAAATTGCAGGTCAAATTAATAAGTACTTTAATATATTGGTATATATCGAAAATATTACAAATGTGAGAAAAAAAAGTATCCTATGTTCATCCCGAGACCCTCAAGTATCTCTATATGAGTATTTTATCACAATAAAATTAGTGGTTTGGACCTGATTGCGTAAAATAAAGACAGACAGACAGACAGATAGAGTTACTTTCGAATTTATAATATAGGTATGGATGGATTTATACTATAGTTACATTTGTTAATAGTACTACATTGTTAGTAATTATGATATTTTTGTATTTAACACCTACAAATGTACGTTTCAATTACTTCATTTTTTTTCAAGCAAAATATCTTTATTCCATAAAAATGCTTAACATTTACTTAGACATGACATGAAAGTAGAAAAAAATAAAAAATAAAATAACCAAAAAAAAATTGCAATTTTGACTTGAAAAAAGCCCGTTCCAATAGTTGAGCTCATGTGAAGATCCAGGCAAAGAAACTCATGGCCACTCTTTTTAACTGCCAATATTTATAGGATAGATAAAGGGAACAAGGGAATCTAGTGTCAATACACACTGTTTCCTTTAAGATATTTTCGTTCTTCACTTTCCGCTGAATTCTCGCGGTATTGCGTGATGAGTAGGTGATGGTGGAGACCTGAGCGAGGAAATAAAAATATTAAATATTTTATGTCCTCGAGTGGGAATCGAATCCACAATCTGTTGTATTTACAGTTGCACGCTTGTCGTTTCGCCACGACTGGCCTCTTACAACGTTATTCAGAAATATTTGGAAAATATCTTCAACATTTTTCTCAATTATTTAGATTAAAAATATAATTTTGTTAATATATTTGTAGACAGCCAGTATACTGTATTCATAAGACCTGATTTCTAATAATAACACACGAACAGGTAAAGCACAATGCGTGGGCATACCTGCGTAATACTTGTGATAGCGAGAATTACTTCCTTCGAGACGTATGATCTCGAACAAAAGTGATAATTTTCTATTATTTTTTAAAATTAATTATTATTATTATTATTATTACTTATGAATATTTCGGAATATGAAAATTGTATTTATTATGAAAAGTTGCTTTGAGATACAGAAAAATCATGTTCTTTGTAAAAATACGAAAATCTATCTCCTCCTCAAAGTCCCTGTAGTCAAAGTCACTTATCCTCTGCTATTACACGGGGTCGTGGGTGATCACTTACCACCACAGGTGACCCTTTCGCTCGTTTGCCTTGTCTTTTACCATAAAAATGAAAGTTAAATTACATCAGTCGTATTTTAAAGTAATACCAGCGGCGTTGCTGATGCAATTTACTGGACGTGCCAAGTTATGTGAGAAGCAGCAGAGTAGGCAGAGAGAACCTAGTTTTAAGACACTTCATTCTCCACTTCACAATTTTGATACCTATATGAGCTTTTTCATTTAACTTCACCTTAGGCAAAAGGAACCAGTGTTAAAATACTCAACGTTTTCTTCTTTCTTTCTTCTAAACAAAAGAAATTGTTGATTAAAGCAAACATTTTCTCGAGTTAAATTCGTATCCACAATCACATACTTACAGTTAGATGCTATACCACTGAGCCGCTATAGCCTGAGGTCGACGTGAGCTTTAATTCAACATTTACCTTAGTGAGAATATCGCCTTCCGGCCACTATTATGCATTACTTATTTTGCACACACTAGAGCACTTAGCTATTATATAATTTTATCGAAGCAAGCGCGAATAACCACTGCTTTTATGTGCTGAGAATTATAAAGAAAACATTGTGTTAATTTTAACATATCATCATGTAGAGGTCGTAATGGCGCAGCGGTACATGCGGATGACTGTGGGCGCGACGGTTTTGGGTTCGATTCTCACTCGGGGGAAATAAGTATTAAATATTTTCATTTTCTCACTCTGATAACGGCAATAGTTTGACGTAAAAACAAACGTCATAGTGATGCATTTTGAAAGTTTGTTGCTATTTTTCCATTTCAGTAAGAAAAACGTGGCTTTGCTTTTATCAAGCAATATGAAATAATGTCTCAAATTAGTAGAGAATGGAGAATAGCTACTGAGCTAAATAAATAATATAAGGATACTAACATTAGGTTCTGTAACATATGGTTAGGTCTCTCGGCATACTCTTAAAATGCGTAATATTTGATTTTTTAGAAGCAAAAGGAATCTACTGTTAAAATCCTTTTTTCTCTATTTTCTGCCCAATTTTAAAATATTAAATGGCGAGATATCAAAAACAAACGTTTACCTCACCTACGACTCAAGCCCACTAGCTCTGACATATTATACACAAAAATAATTCAAACAACAATATTCCTAACAATATTAAATGTCTTAAGCCACACATATATCGTAGATAATCATTGCAACAAAGGATTTTAAAAGACGCTATCAATTTGATCGAAATCAGGCGACACGGACCATAAGAGAATGGATATTTAATAAGAAAGATTTATTCGTGTCGGTCCGTACAGTGCATGGATTACATTAAAGTGACTGATTGCCGTTTAAATATGAAACATGAAGACATACGGAAGTAAAAAAAGGCATCGATTTATAATCGAGCCGAGCGTAGGACGCAACTAAAAATTAAGTTTGAACGTAACTACCGGTAAAAATCTCACGAGTAATAGTCGAGATTAAGAGTTGTGGCCTCGGGAGCTGTATAGAATGGATGCTTATTAGAATTTATACGGGCACTTACTTTGAAAGCACGTCTGATATAGCCCGTTTTTTAGAACAGTCGCGGACGAACATGGGGTTTATTGGAGGAAATATTGTAGATGATGACGTATAGGCTTAGCTTGTTAGTCTATGCTGGAGGCGAGGAGGTGAAATAGGATAATTTCACAAATAATTCCCTTGTCCACAAGATATCAGCCGCTGGTGACGCGTCGTGTAATGGCCGGCAAAGTAATAGTTATTCAAGGCTGTTCAGTAGCGAGCACCGCTGGGCGGGGTAGGGTAGTTCGTGTGTTGGGAAAGATTTACGGAATTTTCGAGTGGGGGTTTGCCACCAGAACCGCCAATTGGTCCCGCCTGCGACACTGATATATGGTGGTATTAGATAAACGAATTATTAATGTATCAATGTGTCCTTATTTATTTATAAGTTGTTTTGTACGCGTAATTAGTATTTATAACGGTGTTGAGTAAATGTGATGTCTTTATGTGTTGAGTGGGAGTTATCGAAGTTAAACGGGTAATTAAGAAATAAGCAGGGGCAAAAGCGTGCGATTATTAACGCAACACGGAAGTAACACGGTCGTAGGTTCGATTCCTATTTGAGGAAATGAAATAATTAACATTTTCGCTTTCTCGACGCTCTTTCACTTCCACCACTTAAACCAAAATGCCTCAATAATTTGCTGGAAAGTGGAGAACGGAGTATCTTAACACTAATTTCGCTCTACCTACCCTGCCATGTGCGGGATACAGCGTGAAAAAAAAAGAGAAACGGGTAAGCAGGCTGCTTTGAGAATAGTGTGACCTACTTTCCATTGAGTATTTACACGACTAATTCACTTAACTGCCGACATACGATATAAACGTCGCCTTCTAATGTAATGTTAACTGCTTTTCGTTAAGGAGAATACTACTAGAAATTATTGTTTATAATATATGAATAGGTATCGTAAATATAAATATTTTTTTTAAACATAAACCTATGTGATAGTTCTTTCCATAAATATATCATTCAATTCAAATAAAAATTCAAAATATTTTTTACTCAAATAGACTTTCACAAGCACTTTTGAATCGTCGAAAAGCCACCTACCTACTCGGAAGGGCGAGAAGAGCTGGAAAGAAACCTAGAAGTTGATATTCTATCCTTTTATTCTATTAAAAGCTACCTAAACAATTATGACTTAAATTTATATGACCTGAAATTGAGTAATATTTAGAGCACTTTAGTTACCAACAATATTTGTTAAAAAATCATATTATAACAGTGACAAAATACTCAAAAAAATGCAATTCTTCGAGACTTCGGCAGAAAGTACGGAACGACGGAAATGTCTTACTGGAAACGGAGTGTCCTAACACTAGGTTCCCAGATTCACACGGCCTGTGCCTAGTAAAATTTCCACTATTTATTCGGCAGACAGGCAAACAAATCGTCGCCTTAACGTGACCCGGTACTCTCATTATTGTTCTCATAATACTTACTAGACGCTACATATTCAATATTTAATGGTAACTCACGTCTTATTGGACTTTCGATGATTTTTTGTACAAAGACTTGTTAAAAATCATTATAATTCAAATAATTATTTTGGGTTCAAACTCTGTTTCGCGTATATGAGAATATGTGATGCTTACCTTGCTTTGCCATATTACCACGAATAAAGAACGGAGAGATAGTCACTCATAATTATCTTTCTTCCTACTTTGCTATGGAAAATAGACTAGTTCGTCGTTGTGCGTTGTGTAAACGCGACAGTTGAAGTGTCAATATACACTCGGTGGTATAAATTATTCTTATTGCCTTGCTCTGAACAAGGCAAAACGCGGCGTTGAGTTCCGCTATTTAATTCATAATATAAAGAATTAAGCGGATGTGGCACCTTCTGCCTAATCTGCTATATGAAGCATACAGTGGGAAGTAAAGAAAAATTATATATACATAGACTATACAGTAAATCGATTATAATAATCGATTCCATTCAGGATGTTCTCGATACATCCAATTATAAGGCACACGTTTATTAGAGCAATTTCCTTAAAACCTGATTGCGAAGACACAATGACATATTGACAGCGTTGGACCAGTCTACCGTTAGCTTCACTTACGCGAGGCTACTGCGTGAGACAGATTATGCTGCTTATTTATATATTGTTTTTATAGCTTGACACTGGATCCCGCACGGCGGGATTAGGCGGAAATAATTTAAGAACATATTGTTAAGACACTCCGTTTTCCTTAAGACACCTTCAGAATTCATCGGAAAGTGGAGAACGATCGTCACTTTTTGCTGAATTCTGGAGTTGAACTCTGTCACTCGACATCTGATATGTCAGAAATTGAGCAGTGCGTAGAGAACGGAGTGTCTCAACACTAGGCGCCCTCTCCTTACTTTATTAAATGTGTGAAACACCGTGAAACTAAAAAGAATAATGTTTATAAATAAGTGTACGCTCCCTTTAAGAATACAGGTTTGATGGAATATGTCATCGTCAAGGCTCGAGGCAGCAATTATCGAGCCTCGATGATTTGCAACCCCTGATCACTGGCCTTGGGCCGTCCATAAACATTGAAAGAGCAAACATGACTGTGAACACTGGGTAAGGTAAGGCCGATTAACTAGGAAGCGTAGGTTTTTTGAGGATGTCTTTATCTAAGTGTCTTTTTTTTCTGAGAAGTATATCAAAGATGTATTTGGTTTTTATTATAATGGACTAGATTATTATTTTTTACTTTCTTTCTTTCCCTTTCTACATAAGTTGTGGAAAAGTTTATACTTGTAATACAACTTCACGCTGTATACAGAAACTAGCAGAGTATGTAAAGGGAACCAGAGAATCTAGTGTTAAGTCACTCCATTCTCCGCTTTGTTTTCCTCCGGATTTTTTAACGCCGAATTCAACGCCGTAACAGAATTTAAAAACTAATCAGATATATTCAGCGTATAAGGTCATTAAGGCTATAGTAGGTGTTCTATTCATCACTTGGGGTACATGCACACCACCAATAGGATAACGATAGCCTTTTACCACGTGCAGTTATTCGATTATATAACAAAATAAGTTTTCCAGTAAATATAATATTAATTTAATACCCACATATAATTACGTATGACTTCTGTGTTCCGCATGCAGCACTAAGCGGCATCATTATCGCATAAATCAGTGCCGATATCGATGCTAGCGTAATTGCACTAACATCGATGTATCGAGCTAAATTAAACTTGCCACTGATATAATTTCGCTCGATGTGTGTGACGTTTGATAAATTGTACAACACTAGCTTGATGGACTAGGGTACGCTTGGAGGGAAATATAATATTATTATATTAAAAATAGCATGGGGCTGTCGCGGCACGGGGCCACACATAAGGAAGGCAGAAGGAACTTAGGAACCTGGCGGTGGTTAGGTTCCCCATCCAAATCTGCTGAATCCTAGAGACATCGTTGTTGCTCGGCGGAACCAAAACGTTGTTCTTTGCTTCGTTATCAGGGCGAGGAAATGAATATAAGATTTTTTTAAATTTATTAAATAATATTTTTGTAATTAATTTATAGAATTGTAAGTCGTTGATAGTTACTAGTACTGGATATTGATCAAAATATAATAACAGTCTTTTGATCTGAAGACAAAAAAAAAAAACAAACTTCTATTTTCTCATAAATAATAAGAAAAAAGTATATAACAAACAAACACCTTTCACTTGATTATATATAGCGAACTGCCACTAAGATATAAATCATACACCATGCGTGTAATGAATAACAAATTGTATTGCTAATATATTAGATAAGGGAAAATTTAATTGAGGCTGGAAGCAATCTTAGCGATTGGTTCCGTTACTGTCGATCAATTTTATTTTGTCCGTATAATAATACAAAGGTAATATGGAAAATATATATTAATTTATTATTGAGAAACAGTTCGGAAACTGGAGAAACTATATAAAATTTAATTTCTCAAAGATTATATTTATTTCTTTGCACTAGTGTCGCGACGAAGCGCGGCGTTGAGTTTCGCTATTCAAAACAAGCAATGCCTTGACGGAATATGGTTCCACTAGGTTCTACTTATGTCTTGACACTAGGTTCCCTCTTAAAAAAAATCATTATCAATTTCGATTTCATTTTATTGATACTTTCAACATTCAACACGCAAGCACTCGGCGTGGAGAATGGAAATGTCTTAACACTGAGTTCCCAGGTTCCCTCTGCATGTCTCCCACTATTAGCAAGTTATAGCGTGAAGCTTAAATGAAAATTACTCTAAAAATATTAAGATAATAATTATTATGGTATATTGTATTAATATACAATAATTATTTATATCTAACGGTAAACTAGACACAATTCTAACATAATTTATAGCTGTGTATTGTTTTCTATTGATCAATGTCTTAAAGTAATAAATAAATAGTGTCAAAGTATAAAAAAACCTTTAATTTTACACAATTCAATGGTCGTTGGAACATTTTATAAACTTTTAAATTACAAATAGAAATAAAAAATGAAATAAATTATTGAAACGTATCAAATTTAGTTTTTATCTTATTAGTTAGGCTTTGAACGGCTTAGGTTAAACTATAATTTAATAAAACGAAAGAAATATTTCTCAATTTTCGTCCCATAATAAACTTTTAAATTGAATAAAATTCAGATTTGTTGGGAAATGGTTAACTTTTTTTTAGATTTCGAACTAGATTTAACGGTCCAATTAGTTAAGTTTTTGCCGCTTACATCACAGCTTAAGTCGAAAATCGAAATATATAAAATATAATGTTTGTAATCGACGTGACGTAATTGAAGTGTGCGTGACTTCACGGACTGGTTGAAAATAGTACATTATACATCTTCACGCTGTATCCCGCATGTGGCAAGGTAGGCAGAGGGAACCTAGTGTTAGATACTTACACCCTTATGCCTTTGTGCTACGATGGTCTCATAATGGTTGAAAATAAGAATAGCATTTAAAAATATTCATAAAGACAATCTTAATATATACGAGTATGCAAGCCTACTGCGCAACTATTATGCTAATAGATTTTCATTTATTTTAGCTTCCGCTGATAGAAGGGTAGCCAGAGGGAAACTCGGAGTCCAGTGTTAAGACACTTCCTTTCTCCATTTATATGTCAAATTAGAACTTTCTAGGTCCAGTAGTTTTGCCTGTGCGTTGAACGTCAGTCTCATTGTACCAATATTAATTTCGAAATCAATAATAAATTTATAAATTTCATTATTACCTCATGGTATGTTTTAACGGTTTCTTGGAATAATAAGATACATATATCTTATTATTCCAAGAAACCGTTAAAACAGGAGTTCAGTGCAGTACTTTCACGTAGCGGTGTAAAGCCTCCCTCCTCCTCCTCCGCTCTAATCTAAGTAGATTATTGGAAACATATTGAACAATAACGAAACGGTAGTCCAACCACGACCGTGTGGCGAACTGCGAGTTGTGGTCACCGCGAGTGGTACAATGGATATGGCTGTGGGTGTAATTTTACTCTCTATCCCGATTATAGCAATGCCGGCAGAGGGAACTTAGTGTTAAGACACTCCATTATCCATGGAGGACAGGAGGACCGCTGAATGAGATCAAAATGCCACAAAAATCGAAACATCACAACTAAATATTGGTTCATCTCTTACAAATTTAAGTGGCTTTCTTAACTTCAATTGATTTTCATTAGTTAGGTTAAGTACGAATGTTGGTACTCAGTGGGGGAAACTCAGCGGTACTAGTTTCAATATTTTATGTATATTGTTGTTTTTTCGCGTTGCGTTTCTCGTTTATTACAGCTACCCAATAAATTATTTTTCTTGGGCAGGAGACTAGAGCCACTAATAGTGCCATTTCTAGTAGGAAAACTTCTGTGTAGATATTATTTTCAATTGACGGTGAGACGTGACGCTCGTGGAAGTGAAACTTCCTTTGTAACATTTATGAATAAAGATTTAGAAGATTTTTTTTGTTGTAAACAACATGATTGTTCAGCAATTCATGATTGGTCTGTCATGATTTTTTTATCAATAAAAAATAAAGCAGAGTAGGCAGAGGGAACCTGGTGTTTTCGAGGCATTGCGAGTTCTTTGGATTGGTGCCTGAGTGAAGAAATGAAAAGAAAGAAATTAATTAAGAAATAAATTGTTACATAAATATTTCCCTACACTGCCATTACTTTACCCTAACCTAAAGTGAGTTAAACATATAATATGTGTACATTGTACATTATAATATTAAAAGTAGTTTGTTCTAAAATTTCTAAGAATGGGACAAAACCATCAGTAAACGTCGACCACCAATTTTGTACATATATTTGTTTGTTTTTATGGTATGTATTGACCCTTCTTGACGCAACGGCACGCGGTGGTTGTGAGTTCGATTTCCACTTCCGAAAATTAATTATTTTCATTTCCTCGCTTTGATAACAAGACAAAGCACGGCAACAAATAATCAAAGTATGAAGTATTTAACATTACGTGGTAAAGTGGAGAATGGAGTGTTTTTATACTAGGTTTCATCTTTCCCAAAAATTACCATGAGATTACCGCCATGTGGGATGTCAATGCGACTATCATTGTGCCGATAGTGGTTTCGGTTAACGGTTTAATAGCGAAAAGCCTCGACCAACACCTTAAGAGGCTAGCGCTGAGCTGTTGGATCAAGAACCGGATACAGAAGGCAGTGTTACTTGAGACGGCGCGTATTGTGCGGAGGTCCCTCTCTCTGGAGCCCTAGCCAAGTATATACATTGTTATATATGTAAATATTTATGAATTATAATTAAATGTGTAAAATTTATAACAAATAATTCATCTTTAGAAGTAAATCTCGATATCTCTTATCCCCCTAAAGACACGTCCACACATAATAAGTACAGATACACTGGACACTGGTACAAAGTGGAGATAATCAAAAGATTCATAAGCGAGCGGCGCACGCGCAGCAATCTGATCGTTTGTCAACTCCTGTCAATTATCGAGACGTCATGACGGATTGACGCGTTGACGCGAGCTGTCATGATGGGTTTATTATATATTTTTTTGTTAATGCTAAAAAAAAATATTTTTATTATGTTTTTGTTGAGTGGTTCAGCCTAGTGACAAATTATGTTGTTTTACTGATTTTAACTTGGTGCATAATGTCAACACTAAAATGATAAACCTTTATACTTTAAGATGAATCTTCTTCAGCCAGTTATACCAGAATTCAACAGGTCTAATTTGGCGCAAAATAGTCGACTGACTGACAACCTACAGACGAAACAACTGGACTGGATATTTCGAAAATCCTACGGAAACGGGAAAATGGGATCTTCTATATTACATCTCATTATCCACGCAAGCAAGATCACGGGCGATTACTTGTATTTTATGAAACGAAAGCCAATGCCATAAATTTAACTGATATATTTTAGAATACGTATACATTACAAAATACACATTAACATACATTAAGTGAATTCAACAAGCAGCGAGTGAATATTTGAACAGCGAACTGGAGTCATTAAGTAAACAAATATACAAAACACACTCTCTGGTAGAGCGCACTAGGTCGTACATGCTACAAATAATATATAATAATCAGTTAATGCGCGTGTACGTTTGTAATGATAGGCACATTCGGCTTAGGGCGTTTAGTAAGAAAAGGAGAGTGGGGACTGAGTGAACTTATATGTAAAACATATTAATAATAATGATTTAAAATATGTCTTTGTATACCTACATAAGGCAAATATCTAGTGACAAGAGACTATGTTGTCATTTAATGTAAACAAAAATATTTTGGCAAGTGCAGGATAACCATAACGTAATTTTCATTCAGTTATATAACAATGGAATCTGGCTAAGCATCATCATCATACTCAGCCTGTCCTCGTTCACCGCTGGACCTGAATAGGCCTAGACAATGGCACGCCACTGAGCTCGATCTTCAGCTGTTTGCGTCCAGTCGTTGCCAGCCGCTTTGCGAATATCATCACCCCATCTACCTGGAGAAGGTCCTTACGATGATTTTTAGTTTTGATACATATCAATTATTTATCGAAAAAACAAATATATTAAACTACTCTTTGACCTATTCCTTATAAATCATATCAAATCTATATCAAATACAAAATTAAAGTGATACAAGAGTCCCCATCCTCCCCTCAGTTCCTGACACAGATCTGTGTATAATTGTAGCAATTTACCACAGACGTAGGACAAGTCAAAACATATCGACGTTGGTTGCTCAACCTCGCTTTGATTGAGCCATTCACATAATCAGCTGTTTATGGTTCCCCCTGCGGCAGTTTGTGTTGTTATTTGTTATGTCTGACACCGTGACACACAATATTTTGTATGTGAATATGGTTTTGTATGTATTTATGGCTCATAATGCGAATGTAATATTCTTAGTAATATATTGATATAAATGTTATTCTAAAGAAATAAATATATTGTTAATTATGCTGCGTTGAAGCTCGGCGTTAAGTTACACTGTCTCGAATTAGGGCGAAAAGGAAGTATGGACCCTGATATTTGGGATTAAATTTGAATATGTTCTACGTTACTATTTGTTCCAAGAAACAACATGGGGGTGCAATTACGTGATCTGAGGGTTCTGAATTTGTGGTACGCAGATAAAACAGCGCCACTCAACACACAATGCCTTAACAGTTCGACGGAAAGTGGGAAACGGTAGAGTTGCAAGGGGAGGAAGTGTCCTAACACTAGGTTAAAAAAATATTCTCTTGAGTGGGAATTGAGCCCACGGCCTTCTCTCTTACACTCAAAAGCTGACCTAGTTATTGCAACTTGATGAAAAATACAACTTATTATTAAAAAATAATTACTTTTACATTACATTATATGTATTTCATACATAGAGAAAGTTAACGAGAAATTAAATTTCAATTTCTCTTGTAGAATTGGTTTCGCTTCAACAAAAGCAACGCGTAACGCGGTAGCTAAGTTTATTTCATGCTCATTGTGGCTTAGATCAATCTACTTTTTGTATGTAACTGCATATTACTACTAAACTAGATCGGGATGCAATGAAAATTGTTATTAATAAAAATAATCAGGATGAATGTTAAATATTATAAAGAATGTCGAAAAATTTAACTAGTGCTTCTTTGGAATCATTCAACAGGCACGAGCCTGAGGTCTGCTATGTCTAAAATATGCGATTTTTTAAATACGAGTAAATAAAATATTGGTAATACGAGTATATTTCCGTAATTGAATGGTGAACTATGTGAAGTTTTCCCGCCGTTTAACATGCAATGCCCTTGGAATTCGGTGGAAAATGGGGAACAGAGTATCTTTACAGTAGGTTCCTTTTGCATAGGCATAGCCTACTCAATGGTAGCCTGCTGTGAACGGAACAGCGTGGCGCTAAAAAAATAAAATTCTCTATCACCACAGAAAAGCTTATTTTTTTCGAAAACATCGTGTTAAGTAATAAAAAAAAATAAGTAATAAAAAAGTGTTATATAATAAAAAAAATGTTATAGTTTACGCAAAATCTTAAAAAACTAATAGAATATCATTTATTTGTAGGTACCGAATCGAATTACAGCTTTCCACTGTCACGTAACACGGTTAGCCATCGTCATCACGTAATCCTCAATAACTGGCCAGTATCGAAGTTAATTAGTTCAAGATTAGTTAATTTTGGTAAAAGTTGCTGAGACCATGGTGAAAAAAAGTAAATTTTTGTTATTTAATAATTAATTTTCAATTGTAAATTAATATTTTTTTTATTTTCACATGATTTTTTTATTCCGTAGCTGAACTTTATTTTATTTTTTCTGGGGAGGTAAATGGAGAGATCCATATGCTAATTTATAGAAGCTGATTTCATATATTCGTAAGAATATAAACATATGCGGTTAAAGTTTCAACTATCACTCGGCGGAATGAAATATTTAATATTTTCGTTTCCGTGTTCTGTCTGGGCAAAATGGGATGTTAAGTTCCTCCACTCAACACACAATGCCTAAAAAAATTCAGCCAAAAGTGGGGAACAGAAATATCTTATTGGGAAAGGAGTATCTCATTTTCAAACAGTTATTTCACACTTAGTATGAAAAATCACTTTCATTTCCTCTAAGCCCTAAGTTGAACAAATCAAATCCTAATAAAGTCACTTCAAATCTCGTTCCGAATTTTATACATTTTCTAAGACATTATTTCTCGACATGAAAAATATACACTGTAAATTAATATACTGAAATCGTGCATATGAACTAAAAAAAAAGGATCAAAAAAATTAAATGTAAGAGACAAAAGGAAATAAATGAGAGATTTGCTATATTTTTTTTATCCGTCTGTCTGTCAAGGTATGTGAACACTAGAGAATCGAACCCATAGACCAAATCCCGGCGTGACGGAAGCATTCAACTGTAAACAGTGTGTTGAAGCTACAAAAACAGGTCTTGGACATCATTTCACGTCGATCAGCCAAGAAAAAAAGACCAAAAACGCCACCGTTCTCAATGCAACTCATTTTATGAATGAAATAAGATTTTTTTCTATGGACCGCGTCAAATACGTGCTTTCCTTTCTCGACCGTCTGACGCGAGGTGCATTCATTTTCTACTGTTTCAAAAGGAACAAGCTATAAATACATATAAATTTTGAGGCAATTTTAACTTTAAATTCTTAAAAATAAGTGTTATTTTCAATAGTTGTCAAGTTAAAGGTGTGTGTAGGGATGCAATGGACAAGCTGGTCGCTACACTGTTCGTAAGAGATATTGGAGCGCTTCGGGCTCCCAGATGTTGTGTGATTAACGAGATTTCGCTTCGTATAGGCTGATTCGTTTTTCTTTATTACATTTGGAATTGGAGAAATGAGAAAAATTTTAGTTTTAATTATTATTTATAATTTCTTGGACTTTTTGCCGAATATTAATATAGTAAAGTTTGTTTGGTCGACCGCTCTAATCTCAGCAACTTTCTGGTTCAGATTAAAAAGAAATGGGTTAATTTATTCGTCTAGATAGGCTTAGACTATTATGCATTACGTTAATACATCGTTGAAATTTATTACCGTCAGTACTTAGTTATTTTAATTTAACCACCAGTTAAAAGCTCGAGTAGGTATATGTGCAAATGATAAATTCTTATTTAAATACATGGCGCAATTCATTCTGAGTTTTATATTGACAACCAAAATGTTGTTTTTGTAGGTTCCTTACGTTATTGATACATTTTTGACACGTTTCTTATAAAACTCTTTTGTTAATACGACTAACAAAGCATTCAGCCAAAAATACGCAAATGAAATTTGGCATACAAGTAAAGAGTGTAAAAAAACTCAAAATAAATCAAGCTTCACGATTCATCCCGCTCACAGCCTGGTAGGCAGAGGGATCCTAGTGGCAAAACATTCCGTTTCGCTTCCTTTGCTAGTAAAAAGTGTAAATCTCCAGTTTGTTTCTCTCTATCTGAAATCTACTTATATACGTCAGAAAAACCATTTTAATACAAGAATATCGATTAACACACGGCTATACATTTCACAGTGCAGTAGTCACAGGCACGCGGGCGCGGCCACCGGCAAAAACTATTTGGGCTCGTGGGAAGTCAATTACTCGATTAGCTCCCGCTTATCACCGGTTCACGCTTGGCATCTCATTTACTGAAGGTTCCCATTTCATGGATGTAGTTGTTTTATCTTTATATTGTAAATGTATGTAATTTTTTTTGTAATGGAAAGTAATAATTTTTAAGTATTTATAATTTTTATTTTATCTGCATAATTTTCAAGACAGTGTCTGTTGAGAGGAGAAACTCTAAAAAATGTGGGACCTAGTATTACAATTTAGAACACTCCATTCCCCACTTTTCACTTCATTTTCAAGACATTTTAGTGTTACGAGAATAACGAAATGAAGATAATCTATTGTCGCGTTTACCGACCGTACTGTGTCACTTTGTCACGGTGGCATTAGACGTGCTAATATAATTATTTGTTTTAAGCAAATTTCTCAATAATTCTAAATGTTTTCCTTGGCTATTTCCCAATATTAAAAGAACAAAAGGCCAGTTTACCTAAACGGCGACAGTTTCGTAATAAAATAACGTAATCTCGATCACGACTCGGAAGATCGATACGATTCATCGATCTTGGAGCGCGTCGCGGCGTGCGTGCGCGCATGCATTGTTAGTATACGTGGAGTGGCCGGTGATACTTATTTTGTAGGCCATAATTACATTGTTTATATTTTTTATAAGAAAAATCACTTTTTTATATAAATTTTTAGCTGACTGCCTTATCCCGTACATGGCAGGGTAGGAAGAGGGAACTTGGGAACCTACTGTTAGGCTACATTTATTCCCATTATAATTATTTGTAGATACTCATAGGTTACATGTAAATACACAACAATTATGTTTTGATCGGAAATCGTTTTCACGATTTTCAATAACTATAGTCTAATCTTTAGTCTATATTTTACTAGACGTTAAAAGTTTTGGAGTGTTCCTAAGCATGTGATATTAAAAGCGTATTATTTGAAAATTTTTTATTTAAAACATTATATTTGTGTTGTAAATTAGCGAAAAGTAGCAAACGGCATGAAATGTAAATTAAATTTCCTGCTTATTTCTTGTAAGACAGATATTTTCCATACATGCGTGCAAAATCGGACAGGAAACGCAGCAATTATTTCATTTTACGTATTCTTTTGATAATAGTTAATTTCTTATAACTTTTTCTCGCATTCGAAACCCAGCGTTAGGTTCCGCAACTCAACACGCAATGACTCAATAATACACCGAAAAATAGGGATTACAGCTAAAATTATCACTAAATATCCTACTTACCTTCCAGCTATACGAAATAAAAATATAATGTTATATTTTTTATATTTCCCATATATATTAACTTAAGTTTAACCGTCGCTTACCCGCACAATCTGACCAACCCCACCCAGCAGAAACCCGATAGGCATCCAGCAATGGGATCGTTAGTTAGTGCAACGCGAAAGCTATTGCGAGCATTTTGCTTGAAATTAACAATTATAGCTTAACACTCGATTTGTATGTCTGAATGTTAGAAGGGACGTGAACTAGAACGCGGTAACGGTAGTTTAGTAGATACGGCTGTGTACGTTACAACGAAATAAACACCTTCGGAATCGATATTCATACGTTTTACGAGTTTTGTATCGAGACATCTATGTTGTGGGCCATTTTATTTAATAACTAGATCGGTTGAGGATATGAGCTGCCTGTGCAGATATAATTGTATTGGTCTTCTTTTGTATGTGGTAACTGGTTCAGTTTATATGGGTGAAATTAATTTTATGTTCTTATTCGCATTTCTCGTTATACTATTAAGATTATTTATGACTTTTTTGTGGCTCTGACATTGTTTAACATCAGAGGAGCTAATAGAGCATAATACACTTCCACGAGAGAGAGAGAGAGAGAGAGAGAGATATGGGGAGGGTTTGAAGTGTGCAGAAAGGGCTTAAATTAAAATGAGAAATAAATTCTCAGTGATGGCTCATTTAAGAATGATAATTATATTATGAATAAAAAAAATATTATTATATATAAATCACGGCGTTGTTTCTAAACTAAGCAGAAAGCAGAGAAAAGTATATTAAGCTTAATTAATTATTTCCATTTCCTTGCACTTGTAATTCGGCAATCAGCGGAGTTGATTACCGCCCGCACTAGGTGCCCAGGTTCCCTCTGCCTATTGTATAATGTGCTAGTTACAGCACATAGCTGAAAAAAAATAACAGTAATTGTAACATACGAGGAATGTCTATACTATTTTTTTAAAAATCAAAATCGAAATCAGGAGACAGCAAGTCAATTACATTTGTAACAATCAAGTGTAGGAACACACAGGGCCGCCATTAGCCGGCTCCGTTAGCGGAAGGGACCGACTGGAATTGCCCACAACCTTCGACATCACATGACTGCTCAGTGATGAGATATTGTTTTATCGATAAAATCAAAATTAAATGTCCTTCACACTGTATCCCGCACAAAGCAGGGTAGGCTAGGCTAGGTAGGCTAGGCTAGGCTAGGCTAGGCTAGGTAGGAAACTAGTGTTAAGACATTCCGTTCCCCACTTGCCCCACTCCCCAATTTAAATAAATATTTCATTTCCTCAAGTGGGGATCGAACCCAAAACCAATCGGTTTTACAGTTACACTCTGTGCCGCTGCGCCAGGACCGGCTTTAAATAATTTTATCGATGTTTTAATCAAAAAAAAAGATATAAATCCTATAAGTATAATTGAGTTTTTAAAATTCGGTAATAATTATCATTTGAAGAGTTAAATATTTTGTACACATTTAAAAATAATATTAGTAGAAAACTAGCTTTCCGTTTAACTAATTGTTATAATTAAAATTATTAAAAAGATCAAATTATAAAACTTCCGCCTTAAAATTAATAAAAAAAAAATTAGGACTTCAGCATCTTAATATTACGGAACGAGAGCATCCGAATGTATTTAAGTCAACCACATTATCAACTTGCTCGTTCCGTCCTAATTGAGACGGCCTGCCAGCCAACTAAGTTCTGTGGACCCTAAAAATAATTAAAAACTCAAACCATTTAACCGTAGTACGTTAAATCTCATCTGCAAGCTAGATAATTATCCTGGCGACACTCCAAAGTGTCTCCTCATTTCAATTAGCTCTCTTAAATATTCAATGTCTTCGGAATAGGCAGCGCGATTGCACGTCCCCCACCTAGGAAGTATTACTAGAGGTTAACTGTTAAGTTTTAGCTTTTTGTTTTTACGATCCAACTTTTACGAGTGAAATTTTGTTACTGATTTTGGATATAAACGGTGTTTATGGTTATAAACAGTTATGAGAGATTTGTTTTTAATTTTCTAATATAAATTAATTGTTTAGAGGGTTTTGTGCAGTCTATAAATAATTTGTTTTTTTAAAAACATAAGAAATAATGAATATACTAAAAATATAATTTTGATTATTCTAAGTGAAATCCAAGATGTCAAAACTTGTTAACTACTTATATGCTGGATATGCATGTCTTAGATTTAGTGTGTGATAAAACTATAGAAAATGTCACATATTAAATACGGTTTTTAGGTAAGGTTTAAGATAGAGGGAACCGGTTAAGAAACTCAATTCCTCACACACTAAATTTCATGAAGCATATTGAGTGGCACAATTCAATTAATTTTATTTGCGTTTTACCAAAGCGAGAAAATAAAAATAATTCATTCCCTCCAATGGGAGCTAACCTACGACCATCGCATCTTCTGTCAGACACCGTGCTGCTACGCCACGTCAGCCACTTTAATTAATTAAGTATTGTAATTTAAATTTTATAGAAGAAATTTAAGATTTTGTTTATTACCTGTATAAATTATCTTAATTAAATAAACAAGATTTTAACAGATATTTATTATGTAAAGTTTTAGATTTTTCTTTAAACCATATTTCATATGAAACCAAACATATCATAAATGCATTCCAAAATCCAACCCAATAGCTTTATCATTCAATCACTATGCCACATCTCTAATCAGCGACATAGCATCAATAAACTAAAATCGATAAAGCCCAATCGATAATTCGCGTTCGGGCCCATCACTAGCACGGACTGATGATCATAGTCGGCGCATGCGCTCTATAAATAATATGTTGTAAAACGATTTTCGATAGATTAATCTGAATCGTGCACGCGGTCGTGCGCCGCCGGTGGAGAGGGATCTATTGTGGACCGTTGTTGTGTGCGCTGTCTCACGAACTACCAGAAACTATTTATTTTGCCTAATTTTTAGGATAAAAAAAAATATATTTTTTTATATTTATTTTAAAGAGGGATGGGTAGAGAGAGAGAGTCTAATGTAAGACTTCTACACTATACATTCGATTTCGTGACTCTATACTCAGTGGCGGTACTCAACGCTGCAGTTTCTATTACTAGTGCGGAGAAATTGTAAATTATTTATTATATATTCCGTGTATTTCAACGAAATAGCATATATAAATTTTATCCCGAGTTCGATTTAAGTCCACTTCCACCGTCAAATATAACTAGACATGTTGAATGAGTCAGATGTAGGCAGAGAGAACCTAGTGTCAAGATTCGCACCGAAATTTCGAGACGAATGAAAATAGTTAATTCCCCCAGGTAGGTATGGAACCTACAAAATATTTAAAAGCAACAATATTTAAATTTCTCAAGTTAAATATTTTATTTGATTTATTTCCATACTGTCTAATAGATACGTAGGTCTACAGTGGTCAATGTGCACGCGTGTCCGTACGTAGCCGTGGTACCTAAATGAGCGTACTTGTGGGAATGTCCGAGATGGATTATTTGCTTTTACATGGCCTTTTAAACGTCCGAATAGAATATTTTACTATTATTTATAATTTTCTTATAATATTATATAATTTTGGTTTTGTATGAAGGGATTTTTAGTTATATAACTGGATTCGAATTTGTGTTGTAACGGCATTTATATTTTTTTTATTTGTAGATTCAAGTATCTTGTAAATTTTGGTTAATAGGTAAGCAGAGAGAACCTGAGGCTAAAACTGTTCCGCATGGAATTCCATTTTTTAAATATTGCGTTACTGTTCTTTGTTTTATTATTACAGCAAGAAAATAAAAATAATTCCTTTCACCAAATGGGAATTGAATCCAGAACCGTCGCGTTAAGTCGTTAGTCGGACGCTTTACCGTTGTGCCTAATATAGTTTCCTAAGCATAAATAGATGATTTAATGAAAAAAATATATTTTTTCTACCATAATATAAAACATCGTCTTAACTTGTTAAAAACACGGGAAACACCGTGAATGTAAAAAAAATATCACATAAAAAAATCTGTAGAACTAACTTTAAAAACTAGCAACTACTTACTAACTTTAAATATACAATAACTTAGCTTAAACACGGCTATTTATAAAAATATCAATAAAGCAAAATTTCATGAAATATGACGTAAATAAAAGCCTTACGAGCAGTGCTTGCATAAAAAAACCCTTTACACTTTCTTAACTGATACTTTAAGCCCCATAAAACTTTTCGAGCATATTTCACATAAGTTTCACGTTCCACTAAGCAAAATTACGAAATAAGTTACTAAAAACACGACTATTCCTATTTTTATGGAAATAAGGTTAGTTTTTCGAAGTTTCTATGGAATTGAAGTGTAAATACTATAAAATACAAGGCACTTGTAGTTATAAACATCGGTGAGTGTGTACTGCATCTTTATCTCGGATACTAGCGACCGCCTGTGGCTTCGCTTCTGTGTAACATAGTAAATTGTGTTTTTTTTCCCTTTTAGTCCTATAGTGTGAAATTTAGTCGTGATGTTTGCCTACTGTGTATTTTCTGGTTGAAGTTAGTTTAAATATTTTTTTTTATTTGTATATATATAAAATAAATCTTGTAGTAAGTAAATAGAAAAAATATATACAAGCATCATTTATTTATTCTTCCTGGCATTAATCCCGGCTATTGCCAGGGTCTGCCTCCTACTCAACCTACTCCACTTTGCACGGTCTTTTGCGTCCTCGGTGGTTAGACCATTGGCTCTCATGTCCTGCATCACGACATCCAACCAGCGCTTCCTTGGGCGTCCCACTCCAGGAACATCAGTTCCTACATCAAGGCACTTGCATCCGACATAGTTCTTAGGCCGGCGCGGAACGTAGCCAAACCATCTCAGGTGACGCTCTTGGAGCTTATCCGACATCAGCAATCATCATTTATTTATTTTATGTTAATTATTGGGTATCAGAGCTTCTATGTATCATTTTGAAAAGTGGGGAAAAGAAACCTATATAGAAGTAAGCTATAGGAAAATATAGTCTAAAACTCTAGTATATGACTACATAATATAACTCCTAGTTTTGTATATATACATCTCATAACAACATAGTTGGTACGTACCAACAAATCACTATGACATCAAATAATTTATAAGCATATATACTTTTTAAGCTTCACGCTGTATCCCGCTTATAGTAGGGTTGTCAGAGGGAACATAAAAACCTAGTGTTAATACACTCCATTCTTTAATTAAGACCTTCTGTCTGAATCTGTAGGGCGTGTATTGCGTGTGTTTGCCTCGTTAATAGAGTCCAGAAATCTAAGTTTCTTAGTTAATTCTTCCGAGAGGGAATCGAACCCGCAACCATCGCGCTTACAGTTACACGCGTACGCTTCTGGGTTACTATAGCCCCATATAACAGAAATTCATAATATACACCAGGTGAATATTCTCAAAACAATCCTATACTAAATCGATATACATCTCTATAGCGGCCCGTAATAATACTAATGCGTAAACGTAAAATGACAGCAGATGGCAATTAGAGATAATCTGAGTGCAAGCTTGTAGTACAATGTGGAAAGTGCCTTAGTGCACTTATTGTGGTGGTGTACGATAAAATGTGGGTCCAATTTGAATATTTATATGAAACTAGATAAGTCTGTGACTTACTTTGCATAGGAAAGTGCTAACTTTTTTTATTTACGAATTGATTGAAATAAAATAAATCATAAATATTAAGGAAAGTTTCACAAAATACAATTAGTGAAAATTGCGTTTAAATTGGTTAAGCCATTTCTGATAATAATATCTGCACAAGCCCATAAAAACGGACAAAAATTTGAAAAATCATTGTTTTGATATTTCGTGTGCATTCAACGATTAATTGTATTTTTAGTATACGTAAAGATATAATAGATTATTATATTTTTATGTTTTCTTTGAAATGTCTTTGAAAGTTAATGTAGTAAAATATTTTAAACGATGCTATAATAAATCCATTGACAAGCGTGTGACTGTAAACGCGAAAGATTGTGGGTGCGATTGACCGCACCTCCGCAATACCTCCAAAATTCAGCAGAAAGTGGGGAGCGGAGTGTCTTAACTGTACCCCCTCTATCTACTCTGCTACAAGGTACAGCGTGAAGCTGAAAAAAGAAATCATAATATGCTTTAACTAAAATTATCTAGTTCCCTAGAATTTTACATTTAAAAGTTTTTCAGGCCCTAAAGCATATAAATAATAATAAATAAAAAAAATGAAACAATTATAGAATATACCCACATCACACACGTGTGTGACAAGATCTCATTGTTGCGGAACGCGACCGATCGCCGCTGCGATTGCGACGATTGCGGACACGTTCACCTTATCTGAATATCTTTGTTAATTCTTAACTATAAATGCATCTAGTTCATATAAATGAATGTTTAATAGAAAATTTTATATTCATATAAAATCAGTTTAAAAATTGTTATTTGTTATTTTAATTTTAAATGTAGCTAATCATAGGCAAAATATCATTGTTTTAAGAAACTTCTTGTTTCACTTTTCGCACTATTTAGAACTGAATCTGTACTGGTAAGACAAAGTGAAGCGTTAAGCTCCGCACAATATGAAGTGGAAAGAGGAGAAAAAAGTGTCTTGACACTAGGTTCCCTTCATCTAAATATCCGCAAAGCTAAAAAATAGTATTGATTCTTAAATGTTTTCATAGGTGCTTAGACTAACAAATTTTCTTTTAATATAAAAATTAAGCTCAATAAATTATAATAATTAAAAACCATTTAAAAATATACTTATTTTATTTATTTTATAATATCTTAAATTACCCAGTAGTAGTTTTATCACTCGGTCCATACATCATGTAGCTGTTTACCTCGGTGGCTTCATTAGTTAGAATCTGGACTAAATAAGACTTTAATTTACATTTACTAGTATAATATGCAGAAGTCAATTTGGTCGTGAGAAACAATTTTGATGAAATATGACTTCGACTGTGGTATATACAGCCGACGATTCTAAGCCTGATTAATAATAAATATGTAAATATATTAATAATGTAAAAATAAACTTTAGTAGATATTTATTTGAAGTATTTTTTGATTTGAAATGAGATGTAGACTAAAAACTTACTTATTATAAAGAATAACTTTGTCTATATTGAAATTTGTAAATGATAATTTATAAACCTTTACATCGGTTTTAAGCATAGTTACCAACTTTCCATAATTTATTACACTTAAAATTATTTTAATATGTTTAAGCGATTATTATTATGTTCCTACTAATATATTTCGGTTCATATAAAGGCGTAAATATACTTAAAGAGATAAAAATGAATATTGCCACAATTAAAATTTTCAATATTGTCAAAGCAGGCCAACATTTGGTCGTGTCAAAAAATTATTACTATTCCAAACTAAAGCTCATAATATAGTTAATTTTATTAGCATAGTGGTTGACAACGTAAAGCCATTAAATCTTAGAGTCATTATAGAGCACAGTGCGCCGCTGCAGTTGCGCTTGCGCAGACCTGAGTTGTAAAATAACAGCGTTTTTCAAATTAATTAATTTTAAATTTGAAAAAAATATATTGTTTAAAATATGTGAATTTCATTAAAATAATCTCAGCAAAATATATTAATTTCTATTAAAAATACTAATTAAAAAATATATATTCAAAATATATTATTTTTTAAGCTCTATTATGTGTAGAAACAGTTTGAAGTTAAAAAGAAAAAAAGAAACATCGAATGTTTGTCGTCGATAGAGTCGTTAGATCGTCGTTACGTTGCATATGGTAATTGGTAACTCAACACGTAATGTCGGTAATTGGGCGGAAAGTGTCTTCACTCTTCCTTTTTTCTTCAGCACGGAGTGCCATGACACTATATTAACTCCGCCTATTTTTTTATGCCAGAAAATCATAAACATTTAGTGTTGTTGCACACTTAGGAAAGAAAATTTGATTTAAAAATAGAAGCACCTCTTGAGTTTAGGCACAGGTTCAAATCCCGTAAGTTCAAATAAGTCCTAACACCGCCACAAGCTCCTGAACTCCACCACGCACCAAGAAATAGGTACCCCGAGGTCGGCTTCCACTCCTGTATATCATAAGAGGATAATTATTACCTTACTACTTGTGGGGCTGTATCATCATTTACTTACGAGTATACACGCTGTAGGCCACGTGTGATTGATTTTATATCCATTATTAGTTATCTATTAGGTACTGCTTCATGGAATTGATATGTGAAAGTTGAGCTATTTGGAGTTGAAATTACTTTAAGCTTACTTTTGTATTTATATTTATTAGTATAAAATAAATTATGCCAATAAATTTGGGGAATGGAGTGTCTTAACACTACGTTCCCTCTGCCTACCCTGCTGTGTGCGGGATACAACGTGAAGCTGATAATGATAATGAATATTGAATTTGAATGATTGTTTAAAACGGTGTTTAAACGATAAGTTTTGAGATATTTATTATAACATGTATAATATTTTGTATTCTCTGGTGGAAAAAGTGCAGCGTTTAGCTCCGCCGTGTACAATATATCTAAATGAACTAGTTGAGTATGAAATTGAGCCCGAATCGCGCATTCGCGTTAACTTCAAGATATTTTAAATATTTCAGTAAATTTTAATAATATTAACAAGTTAATTTCATTTGAAAAAATAAAACTCAAGTATCGGCAAATATTATCAAATAGAAAAAGATAAATAAGTCATCCCCTAATCCGTAAATCGACAATAACGTGCCCTCGTGTCAACAGCATATTAGTGTATATTGGGACCCAATTATACCATGACCTCCCACACTCCTTCCATCACATACCAAAATAGAACTCCAAAGGGAACCTATTTATACAATAAAAGGTCTACAAATTCTGGTCGCGTTAAACCCTCAGATTTGTCGCGAGTAAATCACCCGAAAAATCCAACCTTAAACGTCTATATCCTCTTTTGCCACATATTTTCGTTTCCCTCTCATGTGCTCTCTTAACATGACCCTTTTCCCCTTATTGCTCGAGAAAAAACTTTTTTAGTTAATCTAAACTTAACTTTATTATAACACATTAAAGTACAATTTTCTTTAATGTGTTAGAAAATAGAAAAATGTACGTCGATTTTTTTCAGAAATAGCTGCATTTTGTCTATTTGCTCAAAATCAACTCTAAATTAGTGCAATAAAGTTTAATTTTAAATGAAAATGGTGAAGTTTTACAGGTTTTTTTTCACGCAAGGGGAAGTTCGGGTGACATTGTGACACAGTGTATTGCACATTATTGGGTGATTGAATGGTATACTTAACTGGTTGAGCTACTACTTTGATAAGGTGCTTGTGTCGAGAGTGTGGGGTCTCCAAATTGTTTGATATATTGCTGGAGAGGTTATTTATTTGTATTGGTTTGTTTTTACGTGTTGGAGGAAGAATTATGATTTTTACGCTATTATATGAACAAAAATAAGTACTTACGTTTTTGGATTGATTCTAACTAAAATCAAATTAAAACAACATTTTCTTAATCTCAATTAGAATCTTTAGTAGTCGCTTTGTCTTTTTTCTTTATAAATTTTCTTTTTCTGTTTCAACTCTTTTATGTCATTGTATATATTTATATGTTGGTAATATTGATTAATATTATGTTTATTTGTATGTAGGTTTATTATTATTATTATTATAAGCATAATATTAAAATACCGCACCCGAATCATTTCTTTTAACATCTCCTACATTCAAGGGTTTCTGGTAGAGATCTCTATTAGAGATAAGTTATCCATTGTACACATTTTTTCTGTAGTTATAAGTTTTCTGTACTTTCTTTCTTGTGTGGTACATAAATAAATGAAAAAAAAAAATGAGATTACGGCGGCGACGGCCTTAGATTTCATCACATGTCAATAATAACGGAGTGATTCACCACTGACAGAGTAACAAAATCAGAGAAAATTGTTTAATATCCAACTGGCACACTGCATGAGTTTTGTATCTATAACTTAATAGAGTACTTAGTAGAGTAGTAGTAATAAAAAAATTGCCATACTACAAGTGCCTGTGTAAATATACAGGATAAATATCTAGTTGTAAAACACTTCGTATATTGCATGTAGAGTTGCGGTAATCAACGCTGCGCTTTGCCTTGTTACCGGAAACGAAAATAATTAATTTTAAGTGGGATTCGAACCCACTATCATTTTGTTTACAGTCAGACACTATCCCACTGTGAAAGCGTAATATAGAGATAGTAAAATCAACAAATCTAAAGTACATTTGATATACACGAACAACTTGTTTTCACATATCTATATATATATGCAACTTTCTAAGCATTTCGTGTTGCTATAATTGCTACAAGAACAATTTAATTTGGTATGCCCTCTACATATATCGGCGATGTAGAGTTGACAGGAACAAATTAAAGGTCTCCTATAGCGTCATTGCTTAGAACGATTTGGTTTTAAAAGTTTTGTTATCTTGCATTTTATGCCAGTAGTCCTAAAATTACCTTCACTTTGTATCCCGCACACAGCAGGATAGGCAGGGGGACACTCCGCTCTCCACTTTTCGTCGAAAGCTGGAGGCATTGCAGGTTGAGTGGCTGGAGTTAACGCTGCGCTTTGAAGAAATGAAAACATACATTTAAATAAATATTTCCTTTCCTTTATATTATTAAAGGCAAGTCTTAACACTAAGTTCCCATGTTCCATTAAAGTTTATTATAAGCTATATTTTTACAATAAACTCATAACATTTAACTTTTTTAAGAAATGTTAAAAGGAAGGTAAGGAGCAGACTTAAATTTCACTATGTTAAAATTTTTATATATTGTGTAAAACAGCAGATGCTACCGTTTACCAAATAGCACGCAATTTTAAATGAGCAAACATTCACTATGACGAAAATATGAATTAAATCTCTCTACAAAATAATAGTAAAATCCAAGGCACATTTTAAATAAATCAGTAGCCGTACCTAATATTTTATACAGCATTAACTTAATCGAACGTATCAAATAAAAAATAATATACAGTTCCTGAGATATTCTACATAATAATACATACATACATACATATATTATTATAACAAAAGGTCACATTATAATAATCCGTATACTACGTGACCGACCGAAATAGCCTTTTACCGTCTTGTAATTTGAAATTTCTATTCTCTTGTCGTAACAAATCCATGCGCGTACGCATGCTTGGACCAAATTTAAAATTTGTTTTTTTTTGTTTGTAATTTTCCATTTCAAAAGCTTTACTGTGTGGTCTATGTGTAATTCATATAAATTGCGTACTATATGAAATTGGGGTATTAAATTGCTATAAACGGGTTCCCTCTGCTTGCTCTGCTATATGAAAAGCATGTCTTGGGGTTCCCCGATTTCACGTGCAATATACAAAAAGGAGAAGAAAAGGGGAAAGCGAATAAGTGAAAGTTCCTCTGGCCTACTATATATATATCTATATATATAAAATCGAAAGGTCACTCACTCATCACGAAATCTCAGAAACTACAAGTGCTAGAAATCTAAAATTTTATTTATAGGACGTAGGTGCACGCCGGACAGACAGGAATTTGCAATATTCGACTTCTAAGGGGTTGTTTTTGGGGTTGAAATTTTGTATGAAACTTCCTTACTACAAATGCTAGGAGTCTTAAATTTTGCATAGACGTCACTTAAGTATAGGACGTAAGTACTCATGGAGACAGAAATTAATAATAAGGTTTACGCAGGCGAAGCCGCGGGCGGGCCGCTAGTACTATATATATATATACCTAAAAGAAACATCAAACTTATAATTTAATATACTTACATAGTATATATGTATGTTTGTATGTATATATCTAAGCAATGCAGGCAATACCCAGATCGACTATCTACTATCAAAGTGTTCCGTTTAACTTCCATTGTTCTAAGCCACGATTTAACTAATTACTTAGTGCTAACAGCATGTACATGTTGACATTTTGCATGTACGAGTACGGGTACGGGCTGAGTGCACGTTCTGCGTACTCGCAGTTCCAATACTAATTAGATCTATGTTCATTTTGGTCATTTGTATTGTTTAACCGATTTTGTAGGGAATGTGAGGTGTTTTGGTTTTAACTTTTATATAACTGAATTGGTTTCCATTTAATATACTCGTACATGGGGCATTTTTGAAAATATATTTTTAGGCTTTTGTTTTATCAGGGTTTCTTATATAAATTCACTAGTTGTCACCGGCAACTTTGTTTGCGAGGACTTTAAGCTTCAAGTGAGAAATCCTGTTTCCGTTGGAACCATTCCTCTTAGTGCTCCCCTTAGTAATTGAAGTTTTATATCTCTATATGTATATGTATATATATACGCAGTATGCTTTACAGTCGCTCGCTTGTCGCCGGCCGTATATAATACATACAATAAACAGAAAACTATAACCAAGAATAGTACGTGAGAGTCCAGAACCAAGCCAGTATATTACGATTATACCTCTAGTACATTGGAATTTATACGAGAAATTTTATCTCCATGCTACAGTTATTATAGATTATTGTAAGGACAAAACAGATTACTGCAATAATATGTTATTGTACGACACAAGTTATCTGTGCGGCATTGTTTATTTGTGTGTGCACTGTGCATGACGATTTAGAGATTCTATAGGTATTATATAGCGCGCATAAACTTATAGAGCTGGTGAAAGTTGGAGATGGAGCTTGGGTTTCTTGGTATATGAAGACTTTTTTTAAATTTAAACTTAAAGTTATCTGCAATATTTAATATTTCTAGCTTTGTTAATGAGGCTAAACATTGAGTTCCGTCGTTTAACCCGGAATGTCTTCAGAATTTGGTTGAAAGTGGGGAACTGAAGTGTCTTAATAGGAGTAGAAATGTCTTCAAACTAGGTTTCGACGTTCCCTCTCTCTGCCTGTAAAAACATATTACCTATTTAATTCCAAATTTTGCTGCATGAAGCTTTTAAGCTGAAATAATAACTTCGAAAAAGCTTCAGTATTCTAGATTTCAATAAATGCCTGCATTCGCTTTTGGCGTTTGTCTGCTATGAACATGAATAGTGTTAAACGGAATTACTTCTCATATACCTAAGCTATAAAGACTATTATGCCGTACGCACAATATGTACATGCAACCATACCAGCGAAGGTTCAGAACTTTCTGGTATTTATGTATTTCCATATGTTGTATTTATGATAATGCTGGGATATCTTAGAAATCGCTTACGTCCAGATAAAATGTCCTATAACAATATATTGACGATATGTTTCATATTGTCGTATTACGTTACAAAATGTTGTAGTGTAAAATAAGGTATTATATTTATAATATATAATAGATACAAGATAGAATTGTGGGTTCGATTCCCATTCGAAGTAAAAAACATTTAATATTTTAAATTTCTTGTTCTGGTAACGCAAATTCCTCAACTCAACACAAAATGCCTCGAGAATTTGGCAGAAAATCTTAACACTCTCTCTCTAGGCTCTCTCTACCTATCCTGCTACATACGGGAGACAGCTTGAAGTTGAAAACAGTAACTTTTTTTTTTAAATACGCAGTTGGAAATTAAAATATCCAAAATCGAAATAAGATATATGTAAAGATTAAAAAGGTAATCATTTTAAAAGATTAGACGCTTCTCACATAATACAAGATAGTCGCATAAAAAGATAATCCCACCAATATATTAATGTGAAAGTTTGAAAGTTTGTTTGTGCGTTATACAATTATGCAAAAACCACTGAACGGCTTCGGACGAAATTTAAAATGCAAATAGAATTGTAATCTATAAAGTTAAAAGGATATTATTAGAAAATGTTTTTTAAGGTTTGCTTATTGTCATTTTTTCCTTTTGCAAACTCTTTTTGTTGTGTCGACTGAATTGGACCCACTTCATCATCATGAAACTTGGTAGTTTCATAGAATTTGCGTGGTATTACAATAATATGGTATCATTGAGCTGCTCTGATGATGAAGTCAGGGTTTTATTAGTGGAACTCTTTAGAGGTTACCAATACACCACTGGAGTTTAGGTACATATAAATATTAGCTTCGAGCGAATTCTTTAGTACTTTGTTTATAGAAAAGGGTCTTTTTTGTTCTTTTTTAACTATATTAAATTTTAAATTAAAAAAGACAATATTATCTCCTATAATACCAACATTATTTTATTTTAAGCTTTCTAATAAAAAATATGTGCTGGTATAGCCTATATGGGGCTATAACTAGAATGTAAGTAACATTAGTTAATTGTTGAATAATTTTGCACCACCCACTGAAGTACGGTAATTGCGGCAGTCAACATTGCATAACTTGTGGATTTAATTAATTTCTGAATTAATTATTGTATTTAAGTCATAGGATAATTGCTCCTAACTCCAATAATGGAGTTATTTCATGTTTGTATGTATGTACATGTTTTTTTTTCAGTACGCCAGAGTATTTTTTGTATATCTCCTAAATATGTATTTAAGCACGGTGTTAAGTTCCGCTACGCCACCCACAATGCCTAAAATCTGGACGAGAGACAGCGGACGGAGTGTCTTGACGCTAGATTCTCTCCGCCTAATTCGCAATAAGCGGGATACAATAAAAAAGAATACGTTAATATCAATCAAAGTGACCAATACGAGAAATAATACAAATACATTAAATTACCTTTAGAAAATAACACCGTTATTCAATACATTTAATAAATCTAACGTATAATGTAAAATATTCTAAGAAATGCATATCAGTATCAGTTCGTGACATAAAATAGCTTTAAGTTGTAGCTGTAAATAATAAACGGACGTGTGTAAGTATTCGCTGTGTCGCTATACGTCGCGATAGGCCGCGATATGTCGCGATACTTTGCGACAAATTGTTGCGTTGAATTTTGTACGTACACTGGGGAATTAAACGCTGCGGGAACACGCGTGAGTTATTACCGTCGTTTTAGTTTGTTAAGAAGTTTGATAGTTATTTTGTATTAGCTCGGTGTAAGCGTGGTGTCTCTAGTATGGTGCCATTACATTTTACATATAGCTCTATGTAATATGAAATATGTATAAGAGTATGATTGTAACGTGACGATTATGGGCTCGGAAATAAAATATTTATTTACATTCATATTTTCATTTCTTCACTCTGGTGTCGAGACTTCGACTTCGAGGCAAAGAGCGGCGTTGAGTTCCGCCACTCAACACGCAATCCCCCAGAATCCGGTGGAAAGTGGGAAACGGAGTGTCTTAGCGCTAGTTTCGCTCCATCAACGCTTTTTTTATATTATATATCGACAATTTAATTACTTGTTCTATGAGCTTAACTGAAATATTTCATTCCACTTAATAGTCTTTGCTTAACATAATCACCAGTGAATATCAACCTTAGCGTTATCGGCATCACTATTTGCTTGTCAAATAGGGGTTCTTTAATTTGTATACTATTTTGGGAACCATTGAATGCTTATACGCTACTGGGTCATTACAACTAGTTTAGTAATTACCGTTATATAGCGCCGTAGGTAGAGATAGTTCTTTATATATGGGTAGGTAATGTTAGTATTGGCAATAGACATGAGTGTAATATGTTCAAATATTATAATAGAGGTAGGAAGAGATTGCAATACGAGTTGCGGGTTCAATCTCCATTCAGGGGTATTAATATAATATTTTTGTTTCGTCTCTCCGCTCTATCAAACGAAACGCGTTGAGTTTTTTGCAATATCATGAAAATTGAGCGGAAAGTGGGGAACGGAGTGTTTTGATATAAGCATTAATAAAATTTAAGCCAGTTTCAACAAATAATAAAATATTGTTTTAGGGGAATCAAATTTTCAATTTTTTTTGTTAATTATAAAAAAAACTTGGCATTATTCTATTTCTTTTAAAATAAAACTATTAATCTTTATATATATATATATATATATATATATATATATATATATATCTCAAAAAGATTCCGCACACATAAATCTAGGAATATAAACTACCACATTCATCATTCACATGCAGGTTTATAACTATGCGAAAGATTTAATCTCATTTTATCGACCCATACAAGATCTCAGATGCAATCTAGCTTGTCACTCCCCTACCAATGGTTAGCTAATGATATTGATTCTACAAATTATTCTGCTGGAATTACAGGTATTTTTTTAGATTTAGATAGGTATTTTAGTGTAGGTAGGTAGGAAAAGTGTAGTGAGTTTTAGTGTTAAGTGATTTCGTTCTCCGCTTTTAGCTAATTGGAAAAATATTAAATTAGAGATCGTAACGCTACATCCGCTATGTTGAAAATTGTGCGAAGAAAGGGAACGGAATTTTGGATCTGCATGCGTCGATGTAATTTCGATGAAATGAAAATATCAATTATTGCATTTCTTTGAATGGGAATTGAACCCAAATGAACCCCTGTTACGCTAGTGCCTACGCCTTGAATAATTGAAATTATTATGAATTTGGTTTTTGACTTATTTTTTTTATACAATTTTAACAGTGAACGTACTGGTAGTCATTATAATTGATGATAGTTAATGAAGGAGGCCGCGTCTATAGAACATGCCTCGCTTTGATCAGTACACGGTCATTTGTTACCATTCAAGCTACTAACGCGACCATTGAATTCTATGTGTTTATATTTAAGTTTATAATTCGATTTTTATATGTTTATAAGTGTTTTTGTCTATTTTATTAGTGGTAGTAAGCGCGGCGTTGAGTTCTGCTACTCAACACGCGATGGCTATGATATTTGGTGGAGATATATGATATGATATTTGGTGGAGGAAGCGGATGTGCATTAATGAGATCGAAGGGACTTAACATTAGGTTCTCTGGTTGCCTTTGCCTACTCTACTATGTGGGGGATATAGCATGAAGGTCAAAAATGCTAGTTTTCACTAATGCTAGGTTTTTTTTTATAAAATTACGTTTTAAGCCAAATCGTAAAGGAATTTGTGCAAATAGATATACCTAGAGGAATTTGGCGGAAAATGAGTAACAGAAATGCTAAAACTAGGTTCCCAGGTTTCCACTGCCTACCCAACCAAATACCTCGTGAAGCTAAAAAATATAAAGATAATAAAAAATAACTTTCGCTTCCTCCATAAAAATTAGAAAGCTCGTCCATATTTTAATCCTTCACCTATCCTACATATCTGACCGCTACTCAAATGTTCACCAACTTACGAGATATTTTTCTAATCATGTCCATTCTATATAAACATTTAAAGACAATGGTGTGTACCTGTCAGCTTAATGGCCAACTGTGGATAATAATAAAGTAGGTATAAAACCTTAGATAAGGCTTTTATGCTGGGATAGCTGTGTGATCGATTGTGGGAATACCTGAGATGATGACAGTGGGTTGGCTCTAGCTATAGTATTAAATATAGTGGTTGCTTGATAGTATCTATATCCTGGATCGTTGAATTATTGTATGTATTTCGTTTTTGACTGTGTGTTTGTTTGTGTTTTTAGTTTTTTTTTGGTTTTTCTTGTGTCAATATAGAGATATATTTACATAAGAAAAAATAACTTTAAAGGCACTAAAACGATAATTTAATAAAATTTAATATATATTTTAAGATTTTCCACTGAGAGATTATTTTATTTTTAATGTTATTAAATTTTGAGATAACAAATTTGTAAAATTGATAATAAACTTTTTATAGTAGCAACATTATGTATGGGAAACGTCTGAAAAATGATAAAAAACCTCAATAAAGCATTTAAGATTTCCCTAAATCTTGACTAACTAACTAACTAATGTTAATAAGAAATATTCAATAATTATTTAAAAAAAGATATTAAAAATTAATATTCCTATTAGAACTATGCAAAATGACGACGCTGAGCTACAAAAAACCGTCCATATCAACTTAACAATCTAATATCTATAAGAAATAGAACATTACAATTTCTAATATATTCATCTTCAATTACATGCTTAGGTTTATAATGTCAGCTTCAAGTTTCAAGGTAATCTCTCTATCTTATTAGTGCCGTCTCATAATATATTACATCGGCATATATTACTATTCACGTCTCATATAAACGTCATTAGAATTAGTGCGCTAAACGACGTGTGCGGTCCATGGCTAGAGGTTTTGGTGGTCCAAGGGATGGGATGGCGCGGTTGTTGATGATATTTATCATTAATATGGATATTGCAGAAGGAATTAACATTTCAAGTGGAGGACGGTAAAAGTTATATAAGTTTTGTCTATTTAAAACGCAGAGAAATAACAAAATATTTTTTATTTTCACGCTTGCAAGCGGGTTAGCCAGAGAGGACTGAATGCCAATCGTCTTTAACCTCTTCGTACATAATTGTCCTGCTATCAAAGTAGTAAAATACATTGTGATAAAAAGATTTTTATTTAAATAGTCTTTCTTGCCATTTTCATACTATATTTTTTGAATTGTTTAAGTTAATATCTCAAAGCTAATAGGTTTTTTTATTTATTTTTTGGGCTATAAAAGCATAATTTAAAAGCAAGAGCTTGTAAAACTTAATAGAGATATAATTTCTAAACCAGCCTTGAGTACTAAATAACAATCGCGTATTCTCACACTATGCACCAAACTCCAAGTATCAAAAAGTCACGAAATAGAAACGTGTGTGGTGCACTTAATGTCCTCTTAGCTCCGTATGAGTAATTGCTAGGACTGACTCCACGTTACCGGATTCTGCTGTAACCAGTAGCGGTAAGAGATGACATCATAGGTTGAAAAAACTGCATTTGTCAGCTTCTGCTAGTTTTGATGAAACTTTACACATACACGTGTAAAAAACACAAAAGTTTCATCAAACTTTTTTTAGGCTTTTGTTTATAATCAAAGTTAGCAATTTTAGGCCAACGTAGCGCAGTGGCACAGGCGTGTGGCTGTAAACACGACGGTTGTTGGTTCAATGTCAACTCAGGAGAATGGATTATTATATATTTCCATTTCATCAGTTTTCGAGATTAAAACAAAGCGAGGAGTTAAGTTCAATCAATAAAAAATGCCTCGAATATTCGGTTGAAAATAGGGAAAAGTAGTGTTCTAACACTAGTTATAGTTTTTGTTTTAGTTTCCATTTGTCACTTGCATGAAAATTAAGGTAAGCTGTAAATGTCATAATTTTACTTTTACACAATAATTTTTCAGCTTATACTTGGTTCCAAGTTATACTTGGAAGCTGAAAAATTGACCTAACTTAGTTTAGAGTGTTTTGAGATTACGAGACAAATTTAGTTACGGCCGACGAAAAGAATCGAAATAAAACGTGACAAAAAATACGTAAAGTCTGCAGAATTATAAAATATGAGAAGCAAGAGAAATATATATAATATAAATTTACGAGTAATTAAATTTAAATGTGAATTTTTCGATTAATGATAAGTAGATAAATAATAACAGAGACCGTCGTGGCGCAGGGGCAGAAGCGTGGGACTGTAAACGCAACAGTTGCGGGTTTGATTCCTACTTGAGAGGATGAAATATCTGAAATTTTCATTTCCTTGCTCTGGTTATTATTACTTATGTTTTAGCTTCACTGTATTCCACACACAACTTCTGCCTACCCTGGGAACGAAGTGTGTCAACCTAGTGTTAAGAGACTCCTATCCCATTAAGATTGTTCCTCTTTTTCCACTGAATACTCAAGACACTGGCTGTCGAGTGGTAGAATTCAACACCGCGCATTATCCTGTTACCAAAGCGAAGAAATGTAAATAATCCATTTTCCCGAGTAGAACTCGAACCCAGCACATTCTTTACAACCAGACGCTGTGCCTTTGCCCCAACTTCTATAATTGTCATACTTTAAACAAGAAAATAAATAAATTGACTAAACAAAACAGCTAACATGTATTCCCATGACACAAATTCAATCCACATTCCACCACATTAAGTTCCCTCACCCAAAAACCTTCATCAACCAGCATTTTCCCATACTATGTCAACAAAATAACCCTTGCCAAATAAACGAGTTGCCAAAATACGAAATAAACTCAATTTTCCTCCAGAACGGTGCAAATCCTCGTCCCCGTGAGCGTAACGTAACGTCCTCACGTCGTACCAGGGTATATGTATGGCGGTCGTATGCGAGCAACAGGTGGCCGCCCGTAGGGTTAAACGGTTCTACTGCAATGTGTTGACGTATGCTCTTCTTCATTTTTTATGTAAATACAGTTTTGAGTTAAATTTATTATTGAATTTATTATGGGTGAAATTTGGTTTTTCATGTTTTGTTTTTGTGTGAAGAGGATCATTGTTTTGATATATTTTAAATATTTGCTACATTTTAAGTAATTTAATTTTATTATGAAAAATATCTTTAAAAATGCAGTAACGTGTTCTGCTGAGGCATTTACGATATTTTAGAAAAGGCAGAAAAAAGAAAAAGAAGAATCTTAACATTAAATTATCTATTTATTACCCATAATATAGATTATTAATCTAAAAACAGAAAGAAAAAAAAACTACAATTATTATACAAAAAACCTCAAGTAGAGTATCATTCACAGAAATAAATACGGAAGCATTACAAGGAAAATGTTTTCTCATATGGTGGAAAATCCTGAGGCTAATGCGTGTTACGGCCCATGCCGGGGAATTTATGTCGTACTTTTGTTTTACGAGCTCTTTGAATAAATTTCATAATAAAGCCACGGGCGGGTTAGTTGTTTACGGATTGTTTTTGTAGTGCATATTATTTATTGTTCACTACACTAGCTTAGTAATTTATTAGTGGAGATGATGATGGGTTCGATTCTTACAAGGGGGGAATGAATTATTTTTAGTTTCCTCGCTCTAGTAATAAGATAATACGATGTTGTGAGTTAAGACACTCTGTGTAGAGTTTTGAAGGTTAGGCAAAAAATGGGAAAGAACACTAGATTCCAGGCAAGTTTTAGCTAATATTTTCGTGTATTGTTTTACTGTTATTCTGATACTAAATGTAAAAAAACAGTGCACAGTTTTTCTTAGTTTCTTTTTTTCTTTGACAAGCTCTGTCTCTGAAAGTTAAAATGCAGCGTTGAGTTCCACCAATTAACCCACAATGTCTCGAATTAAAGCAGACAGTGATGTACATATTATACATAGAAGACATTGTCTCTACCCTTCTGCCTTAAATCATTCTGTTTTCTCAGTTGATATATAAAACGAAATTATCCTTGAAATTTGTTAACAACTTGAATCATGACACACATTAGGGTAATCTCGTGGGATTCCCTACCGTGTTACATTATCAATATTACTCTAAGTGATATGTGGGGGTGGGGGAGATGGGTTTGTGAACATAGTCAACGAAAATTGTATTTTTACTATAAGGAAAGAAAAATGTTTGTATACGTTTTTCTTTATTTTTATATTAAGCAGGCTGTAATCGCTCGATTGCGTCAACTTAAAACGGAAAATAGTAAATGACATTAATTCTTATTTTCATAGAAATATCGAGAAATTCTTTCATAGTGCTTCTCTATAATCTCTAATTTATCTATGTGCTAAATTTCAAATTTCTATGTAATGTAGCTTTATATATATATATATATATATATGCATTGTGTTGTCTGTCAATCACTCAATGACGGTAGCGTAATTTTTAATTGATGATTTTGGGCTCATAAATCACTACACACGAGGTACCCAAACTTTATTTTTTTTATGTGTTCCATCACCTTAGGTATATAGACTAAAGGTGGAGACTTTTTCTACATACAAAGTAATTAAGCGACTAGTTCACGCTGTATGCGAGATATAGCAGGATAGGCAGGGGGAACCTGGGTTCCTAGTGTTAAGACACTTTCGTTCCCCACTTTTCGTCGAATTCTGGCATTGCATATAGATTGGCGGATATCAATGCCACTTTTTGCCTTCACACAAGAGCGAAGAATTGACAGACAAATATAATTGATAAAATGTTTGCTTACACACATATAGGCATACACACATAAAATAAAAAAGGCAAAAAAGCTTGTTTTTAATTAATATTTTTAAAAAATTACTTTCACCATATACTGTTTAAGTATAATTATGTATAATTATGAAATGCTTTAAATATGTACTGCCTATTATTTTATTCAGTGTGAAGCATTAATAAGGAAACATGTTATTTAAAATATACTGTGGCAAGAACATTTTAATTGCGGGGCTTAAGTAGGTATATATAATATGTATAACCTCGAATAAAAAGGAATGGTATGCAAATGAGAAAACTAAAGAATACGTGACCCAAATTAAACTATAAGCGTGAGCATTAGAGAAGTTATTATACATTTGTAAAACGTTGATTTAAAAACATTGTGAAGAACGAAGTGCCTTTGTACTAAGTTCCCGCTACCTAC
Organism: Heliconius nattereri; assembly: GCA_013403645.1. Classification (NCBI taxonomy): domain Eukaryota; kingdom Metazoa; phylum Arthropoda; class Insecta; order Lepidoptera; family Nymphalidae; genus Heliconius; species Heliconius nattereri. The sequence continues at coordinate 816,723 of JAAIXI010000231.1, forward strand.
CCTGCTTATATAGTTATGGGTTCGATTCCCACACAAGGAAATTAAATTTTTAATATTTCCATAGCGCGACGTTGAGTTCCGATATTTAAAACGCAATGCCTCTAAAAATCTGAAAAAAAAACCAATAATTAGTGATAGAACAATTTCACTTAATAAGTTTACTAACAACGACAAGAGGACGAGAAAAATTAAAAAGGCTCGTAAAGTAATCATATAGCTCAATAATTATGCAGTATATAGTAAACAGACTTGCCATATTATGTTTACTTAATTTATTAGCCGTGAAAATGAAAAGATAAAGAATATCAAAAGAAAAGATAAAGAATATACCTAAGTTCTGTTCTAAGCTATATTATACCTATAATTGACACGGTAGAAAGAGTGGCAGTTTTCCAAAATCCAATACTCAGTACAATTTTCTTATTTGTTTAAAGTAAACAAAACGGAAGTTCTGAAATTCTTTAAAGGCTTCCTTGTAGGCACTTGCTACCTTACGCGAAACGGAAGTTACCAAGAACTAAAAAGAAAAAACAAGAACCAAGTGATGACATATTAAAATATATATATATATATATTTTTATGGAAAAAGGACAAGGCAAACGAGCGTACGGGTCACCTGGCGGTGATCACCGCCGCCCACGACCCCGTGCAGCACCAGAGGTGCTACATGTGCGTTGCCGGCCTTTGAAGTGGAGATAGACGCGCTTCTTGAAGGCACCCATATCGTACCGACCTGGAAACACTGACGCGGGTAGGCCATTCCACAGTTCGGTGGCGCGTGGAAGGAAATTTCTACGAAACCGNCTCAGGTCCTCCCTTACGAACACAGCGACCCCGGCATGAGGCATAAAGTTATGTTCTATTTTGTAGCCGGGGTATTGGAGGTAGGCTGTGTCGCTCGGTCGGACAATTTGAGTCTCCGTCAGAAATAACAAGGCCGGCCGTGCCGTCTCAAGATGGTGGTGGACGGCATTCAGGTTGGAGTGAAGACCCCTGATATTGCAAAAGTCCACGTTTAGTGTGGTAGGGGTTGCCGTGGGACGTACGTCACGTTTGCCTTGTATATATATATATATATATATATATATATTACCATCTCCTACATATACGTGCGATCTTCAAAACCTTTTAGAAAAAAAATATAATTTCATATTCGAAATTTATAAAACGCTCGCATAATAAGTACACGAGGCGAGTGTCAGCCGTCTGAATGGACTATGGAGGCACATTAACGCCGCATTCATCTACCGACTAATGACACGTCCGCACGTCATAGTTGGTGTGTGGTGCAAGGTGTGGGTTTTGGGACTTTTCAGGAAACATAAAAAATTGAACGTCCCGGGATTTGAACCCGCTCTTCTTCAAAACCATCAACTGTTACTGCAACCAGCCCTCTGAGCGACTAAGCCATACGTAAATATAAAAAATATTTAGTAGAGACTTCGACATTTATGGAAAACTATTTTGTTTTTCAGTTTTTTGTTTTTTCGGTTGGGTAGGCAGAGGGAACGTAGTTTTGAGACACTAAGAGCTTTAGTTTTCGTCGAATTTTGAAAGCTATGTGTGTTGTAAGTTAGTCGTATTTTTTTTGTATTTTTTATATTTTATTTTATAATAATAACTGAAATTTTGAAACTGATTTTTTCTTATAATAATAACTGAATGACTAAAAGTGAAATAAGAAACCTGTAATCACCACGTTAGTTAAAATATTACTAATTATAATTGCACTAATCCATACTGCCATACTGTACAAAACAATGGCAATCTAGTGGGAAAATCTTCCCCTTAACTTTCAAGACATTGGGAAATAAGTGGTGGAATTCAACGCAGCGCTTTCTAGATATATCTAGATATATCTAGATATATATATAATAGTATATTACTAGATAGATATATATATATATATATATATATATATATATATATATATATATATACACGGGTGAAGCAAAAAATATACCAACTAAGCCTATGTCTTAAAACGTTTACAGCCATAACAGATGAGAATATTAAAACATTACATATTTTCCTTTCTTCATTCCACCGTCGACGCTTTCAGTGGATTTGTAGATGTTTCTGAACAGCATAAGTGTTACGTGAGTTAACGTTATATAAAATATATTCAGAGTTTATTTTATTTTTATACAATAAAGACTGAAATATTGAGGACAGTCGTTGCGTAAGGGCCCAAGTATTGGGGCTGTAAACACGACTAGTTATGAGTTCTATTGTCATTCGCAATGAAATATTTAATTAAATTAATATTTTAATTTCTTTGCTCTGATTTCGATTCCATTAAAAAAATATATTCTATTACTGAGAGATTATTAGAAAACTCACAGCCAAAACTATTCCGAGTGGAACGATGAAACTTGTTTTACTTGATTTATAGGGTCCAAAGGGGAATACTAAGAAAAAAATTACCGGAATTCCTACAAGAACTGAAAAAAAAACGGGATTTTATATTTTTGATGCTCAGGCAACAAAATTTACGGAATACAAAGAATATTATATTCTCGAAGAATCCTAGTCAATTTAGTTTGCTGACGGGTTAATAATACATCAAAAATAATATGACCCAAAAAAGCAGTTTAAAAACACACCCACAAGAAAAGATTATACAAAAAAAAAAACAGCAATTCCACTTATTTACGCCACAACAAAAAACACACACACACATTTCCAAAAACCTATTAAAAAATAAAACAAAAGGCAGGAATCCGCATTCACCTGACTGAATGCTGAAAACCTGGCAACACATTCACACTAGCACTAAGGGGGTATTCACACGTAGCACCTGGAGCTTCGAGGGTCTATTATCCTGCTATTATACCATAATAGCTCGTCTCGTTTAGTGTGGAAAAAACTTACGTGGAAAAGTTTTTATAGTACTTGTAATGTGTGTGGTGTACTGTCTGTTTTATACGGGATAGGTTAGTTTTTTTTTTGTTTGTAGTAAAGTGCTTAAACTCAAGACGACTTTTGTCTTGACACCGAAGAAATAGAAATATAAATTTAAATAAATATTTCATCTCCTCGAGTGGGGATCGAATCTACAACCAGTCAATTTTACAGTACAGTCAATTTTACAGTACAGTCAATTTTACAGTTGTTTGAAGAAAGTATGAAAATATTTCATTTGTTTGTGGTTATAGGTTCGATTCCCAAGCCAAGCCTTGTGCCACAACTGTCATCTATGGGTGAGATTATGATCTTACAGTTACGAGTATATCGGTAGGAGTATAAGGTCGTCCTGGCTTAGAGATTCAGCGTCTGACTTTAAGCGTTGGTTATCGGTTCCCATTCGCCGGAATGATTTTATTGGACTTATTTTCATTTTTTACCCTTTGGCAAACTTGAGTGGTAAATTGAGAATTAGGTTATCACTGACTAACTTGCTATATATCCGTTATAGCGAAGTGGCGGAACTCAACGCCGCGCCGCTTTTGTGTGAGTGGGGATAGAACGTACAAACATCGCGCTTATAGTCATACGTTATGCTAGAACGACCTCATAGAATAGAGTAATAATTATACAAATTGGAAGCTATTATAATATATGTATAAATTACACAAAATATTTATTAATAATTAATAATTATAATAATTGAACATTATCATATAAAAGTCCAATATTTAATATATAGTTAAGTACTCTTATTAAATTAACCACAGCCAATACTGTGTTTGGACATTACCGATTTTAAATATGACTTTGTAAAGAAACAGGTTAACAGGTATCGACCGCTATTAGCTGAGTGTGAAAGATTGGTAATTGCTTTTAAGTGCCAATACTTAACAGTCGTAGTACACGTAACTACTCTGGTAACGTAATTCTGGTCTAGCGAATATGGCGAAACTACCAATTTCTTGTGAGGTTTTAAAGATAATTATATATAATTTATGTATTTTTTTATTTTGTACTTCGCACATAGTAGGGTACAGCGTGAAGTAGAGGGAACCTAGTCTTAAACACTTAGTGCCACACGCATGGCCTCAAGTAGCAGGGTAGGCAGAGGGAAGCTAGTCTTCACAAAACACTCCGCTTCCCAAGGCACTGCAAATTGAATGGCGGAATTCAACGCCGAGCTTCTCCCTTGGTATCAGATCGAGAAAATGACAGTACCTATTGATAAATAATAATTTATTCGAAAGTGGGAAACGTGTGAAACGTGTAACTGATATTGAGCTAATTCTAGTTTTAGCGTGAAACTTTAACAAATAGACTTACATTGACATTTATAACATAAGTAAGTATTGTAAGTATTGTAAGTACTGTTAGTATGATTATATTTCAAATCACAAACTCATTAAGGTGTGTTCGATTACATGAAATATATATTAATATTTTATATACCAGTACTTTAGCCAGATGTTTTGAACAATGCCAATGTTTATGTTAGCTTTTGGCCCGTTGGACAGAAATGGCTACTTTATTTCAGTTAATCTATCTACACCTTTATGTTGAAATGTCTACAGAGTGTTTACGACTTCAGGGACAATGGATTTTGAAATATTATTGTTAATATTGTAATTCGAGCAATTCTGCATAATTCAAGGTTCGATTTCCTGTACGAGGTTGAGCTTAGGAAATGTGAGGTCACTAGTACTTACTTTTTAATTCTGTAAATGGGACGGATGTAGGTTCGATTATCACTCGAGGCAATCATTATGATTAATTTGTTTTTATTTTTACATTCAAGTAAACGAATGGGGTGGAATTCTGTTTCAAGGAAAATTCTATATTATAGAAAATAGAAGGAAATTGTCTTAATACTCATTAGGCACCCTCTGCCTCCCTTTCTATGTGTGAAAAACTGTGAAGCTATTTAATACTTTTTTACTTAATACTTTCAAATCATCAAGTTTTAAAGATATTTGGGCTGGCAGAACCTAATGCCCTACTTGTTTCACCAGAACGAGAACATGAAAATATTTTCTACTAACATTTTGCTCGACGCTTCACATTCGTTTATTATACAAAAAAATTTCATAGTAATTCATAATTACAGTTCGTATTAATATGTCGATGTTTTCTTTTCCATACTCTGGTAACAAGACAAAGTTGAATTGAATTCCGCCACTCAATACTCAAGGTCCTAAAATAAAAGGGAAAGTGGGTGAATGGAGAGTTATAGCACTAAATTCCTACTACCTGCTATAGGCGTAATATAGGGTAAAACTATTAAAAAATACGTATTATAGAATAATCCAATACAAAATGATTTACGTTTATACATTTCCCTATTGCCAGTGTACTAAAGGTGCTACGTTAAGATATCGGTATCTGAACGCTAATGCAACAGTAAGTCATGCGCACGCGCCTCTATGCTTCTATAGCAATGACCATTTTGACTTACCTACCCAATGTAGAGTTTTACCGTTATAAATAATACTGATATCGTTTTAAATGTTATTTTATTATTTGTGGTATGGTAAGCTTGAATGGATTAATTTTTATTTATTGAGAAGTACAATTTTTTTGCTAGTTTCATGCTGGATCCCGAATATAGCAGGATAGGGGATCTTAGTATTAAGACATTCTGTTCCCCATTTTCCATTGCATTTTCGAGGCATTGCGTGTTGAGTGGCGGAACTTACCACCGCCTAGATATTTTTTATAGTCCAGGGAGACCAGTCATGGCACAGGAGCCCATGTGATTGTAAGGACACCCGTCGGCGGAAAGTGTGGAGAGGAGTGTATTAGCATTAGGTCTACAATGCTACAAACTTGAAATAATAGACATAATAAAAAGGTAAAATAGTGATAAACCAATAAATTAAAAACTTCATATTATAGATTTAGCTCAACTAACGCGACTCCTACTCCACATCCCACAATCAGTTCCACACTAGCTCCCCAGATCCAGGCCAGAAGGTTGACATGTGACAGACAAATTTATTCATCTGATAGTATCTTATCGCGCAGGTTTATTACCCTAGTACTGGGCTAACGGTGAATGTGCGTAAAATTGTACTGATATAAAATCAGTTTTATTTAATTTAATATGTTTTTCAACTAAAAGTTCTATTATTATGGTTTAGATTTAATTTGATTCTGGTTTTTATTGAAAATTTAGTTTTCTGGTGTATAATCCATGTATAAAAGGATAAATCTAAGGAGAGAGAGTTTTAAGCTTTTACGCTATAGGCTAATATTTTAATAGCTTCAGTAAGATAATAGTGAAAGCCGAAAATGTTACTTCATATTTTCAAATTTCTTGCATCACCTAATTTTTAATATACCGGCAACTGCGACGACTAAATATATCCAGTAATTTGTCGATTTGTATGTATATGTTGCCCACGAATTTTTTTGCGATTTCGAAACAACTTTGACAGGAGTTCAGTAAACTGAAACGAGTAAACCGCGCGCGTTGCTCAACTAGAGATGTAAAATTTTGAATGGTCAGGCGATAGTACGATGAGCCTGTCACACGAATCGAAGCAATGGGCTTCTTTTAGACGTTATTTTTCTTCTTCTTCTTTCTCTACGCCCAACACTTTAGATGAACTCACTCTGACAAGAATTGAACCAATTACCGACACGGTAAAAACAACTTTTGAAGAGCCAAATTTTATATCATTGTAGAGTCTGTTTTCGTTTCCGTGAAACCAGAGTTTGCAGTATACATTTTTCTTAACTTGGGAAATTGAAATGAGCATCAAAATACATACATATGTGATATTTTTTGGGCTTCACAGGTTGCCGACCTCGCCAACAGGAACCTAGCTAGTGTTTAGTGTAAGACATCAGGTTTCCCATTTTTCGTCAAATTTCAGGTTTTTATGTATTAAATGGCAAAACTCACACCACACTATATCAACCATCCTGGTGGGATGGTCCCCTCTATGTTTGAAATCTAATATACCATCAAACTACCTCATCTATACATAATAGTGTCAATATTCTAGTCTAGTACTTGTAGTGTTCTGGAGCGGCGTGTAAGGATATACGTCAGTGCGACGCGGACGTTCTGAAGACACGAGGCCAGCCCGAGCCAACACTACCGTATCGAGTTACTGATTTACTGCTCTGCTGGAACCAAATGTACTGGTTCGAAGTGAACACTTGTTTCGAAGGTTGGTATTAGTTGGGACATGTGGCGTTGCGTTGTATTTTAAACTATAAATAGTGTTTTTTTTAATAGGGCGTTAGATTAAACTTTGGCGATTTGTTCAAAGAAAATGTGTGGAAATTTGAGATATTTTTTTGTTTCACACACAAGCTTTACTTAAAGAAACGTAAAAAATAATAAGATAATAAATGAGGATTCATTAAAAGCATCAAAAAAGGTTTATTTTTGCAGCTTCACGTGGTGACCCGCATATATAGCAGGAGTGGGCAGAGGAAGCTTAGTGTTGAGACACTCCGTTCCCCACTTATGGTAAAATGTTTTAGATATTGTCTGTTGAGAGTTCCAACTCAATGTGTCGGTACCAGAGTGAAGAAATGAAAATATTAATAAATAATAATTCATTCCCCCCGAGTTAAAATCGATCCCACAACTGTCGCGTTACAGGCACAAGCGTATGACCCTGTGCCATGACGTCCTCATAAAAACCTCACTTCGCCTCAGGAAAGGAATATTTAAATTATAAAAAAATATAGATAAATTACACATATATTGCTATAATTATAATTTTTTACACAAAAAAAAACCTGACAAGATGACGATTAAGTAAAGTACGCATTTACCCACGATGTTTGCAGTAATCGTGCACCCTTGTCTTTCTTAAAAACCTCGTACTCGTAGCTCTGGTACGTAGTCTTCACTGTGGTATAATTGCGGTCGTTATTTATATTATATGCTGATGTGAGCTTAGGTTTCTTTCACGCTGCATTTATCCCGCATGTAGCAGGGTAAGCAGAGGGAACCTGGGAACCTAGTGTTAAGCTACACTCCGTTTCCGTTTAGACGCATCCTTATCGCTTTTTCGCTGAATTCTGGGGTATTGCGAGTCTGAAATTAAAATATTAAATATTTCATTCCCCGAGTAGGAATCGAACTCACAACTGTCGAGTTTACAGTCGCACGCTTTTGCTAAAACACCACGGGGGCCTCTACTTATTACTCTAGTATTAAATATGCAGATATATCGCATTTATCATATGAAAGTTTCTATTCTAATTTAATTTTATTACACCATATATCTGTCAGTTCTCGTTAGCTCGAACGTTTGTCTAACATGTCAATAGCGTTCTGGACTCTAAATACAATCATAATGGAGTCAAAGGTTACATTTTGTTAAGGCAAAATATAATGCACATTAAGTATTACAATTCTATACTACATTTTATATCTTTGTACAAAATACATGAAGCCATTGTGACGCAGTGGAAGAGTGAGATGAAGAATGAAGGCTGGCTATAGGTTCATTTTCCCGCGTGAAAATAATAAATATATTATATTAAATTACTTCGTTAAATGTATAATATACTTATATTTTCCAATTACTTATTTTGTTCGGAGGGAACTAAATAGGTCATTACAAAATATAATGGATGTTTCCTCTGCCTACCTTGTTATATGTCAAATACACTGCAGAAATAAAAAAAACACAAATATGTATTTACTCGAGTAGGAATTGAACCTTGACTTACATTGTGCGTACACTCGAAGCACTCCACAATAGTACCAACAATATACTAATATACAACAATAGTATAAGTTCTAAAATCACTCTAAGCAATGATTGTCGAGCATGGTAACGTCGCGGTAACAAGATAGCAACGTCTAAGCTCACTTATTAAAGGCCCTTAAAGTGAAATACACAGTGTACATTAGTGCTTAATCGGTAACACGTTACCGACGTCTAACTTAAACATGTCAGATGTTCGCACTTCGCAGTTGTCGCCCAAACTGTTTTGTATAGTGGGGTGAATGTTTCTTAATAGTGGATCGTTTTGAATTTTTATTGGAATTTCTTTGTATAACCAGTGATATGTTATCTAAGATTAGCTTTATTTTAGGAGTAAATTCTGTAAATTAATTAGTTAAAAAAAAATATTAACAAAATATTATTAACAAAAAAATGGCGAATGCAATGCACATGAATCTAAAATTATAATTTGCAAACATATCCCGGAACAAAAACAGAACTAGCTTGACTTTATTGACAAATTTTATAACTATTGTAAACAATAAAATTAACTATAATCAATATACTACAATTTTACTTGTGACTTATATGGCGCGGACGAAGCCGCAAGTAAAAACTAGTAACTAATAATATAAAAAGAGTATTATTTATAAAGTATCAAAACGCGCCAATCCACGCCCGAAGCACTGGAGAGCGCTGTCACTACACACATTACGTGTGAGATACTGCAGCATTGTGCAGGGGAACAGGCGATTTGCGATTCTAAAAGACCATTCTAAGAGAATTAGGCGATAGGCCGCCTACGCCAGCTTGCGCTTATTGGGAGAAAAAAATATGTTTTGTATAGAGTTTTCATATTTTTTGAGACACTTTTTTAGAACGGAAAGAAAAATAAAAAATAAAATGTTTAAATTTTTTTAAATTAAGAGTTATGGTAAAAAAAGTGTGGGGTGAAAAAAAAACATATTCTCCCCAAAATACCCCGTGCTTTTTTACATTATTCTTAATCCAAAAAAAAAACTTTTTAGTCCATTTTTTCTCCAAAGCGTATTAGAATAGAAGGAGCGTTGGAACTTGATGTTAACACACTTCCGTTGCCAACTTTCCGTCGAATTCTGCCCCCAGAAGCGTCGAGTGGCTTTGCGTTGAGTGGTGGAGGTCAACGCCGCGCTATGCTCGCCATGACCTTCCCCAAACCCATAAATATATCCCTATTTAAATAACAACTCTAAAATCCAATACAATCAATAGAAGAAATTAGCAGTCCCCATCGTACATATCATCCACAGTCGTGATGCCCGCTAATTGCGCGGCGCAGCGCTCACGACGCTACAACGCTCGCATTAATCATACAATATATTTATATGAACAATTGTTTTGCCTTTAAAGGTAGATTGATTTTCGATCGATTTTCGAGTGGGAAGCTTTTTTTAGTCGGGTCGGGAAGCCAGAAGGAGCCTGGAAACTTAGTGTTAAGATACTCTATTCCCCAATTTCCACCGAATTCTGAACGAATTGCGTGTAGAGTGGCTGGACTCAAGGCCAAGCTTCTTCAGAGTCACACGCCTCTGTGAAATGATAGGCCTCTTTTTTCCATGTGTCTCTTCCATCCATGTTAGAAAAATATACAGGAGCGGAGAAGCCTAGCCTTAACCATATCGTAAAATTTAAATTATCATCATCATCATCATCAGCCTGTCCTCGTCGACTGCTGGACATAGGCCTCTTCAATGATACGCCACTGACCTCGACTTTCAACACTTCGCATCCAGTAGTAAAATTTCAATAATTCTTCAAAATGTATTAGAAGGTAAAGTATAATTTAAAATGTACAAGTCATATAGAACTATGATGCATGGAAATGCTATGTAGCGGCGTTGCTTTGTCGTGAACCGACAAAGGCACGTGGGAATAAACTTGAATTATCCATTATATTATAATGTTTTTATTTTATCTAAATTAAGAATATTTATTCTTTACAACTTGTATCCTTCATAGAACAGAATATCTAGTGCTATAATTCTCCGTTCTCCACTTTTTAAATTTTGAAATACGGCGTGTTGACTGTCGAAATTCAACATCTTGCTTTTTTTTAAACTTTGGAATTGAACTAATAACCTGTACCGTTTATATAAGCGTGTGCGCCAGGAAATAACTGGGGTTATAACAAATATAATATCTATTATTTTTAGAATATGAAAAAATGAAAGAAGAATATTAGTCACCTTAAAAAAACAACACGAATAGCTTAAACTATTTTTCTTAATATTCCTTTGTTCATAGATGACATCATATTATTTCGCGAATTTTATGACTAATAATATCTAATTCTAGACAGAAAAATTATCGAATATATTTAATATAAATATATTTCCCGTTACCTCGGACCCCAAACGGGAACCGCAAGTCATGCACGAATGAGTCGATCATATCGATTAACTAGATTTCGTCTACGCTTTGTTCGATTTGAAAATAATCACCTACGTATGTATGTATGTATGGCAAATTTAAAAATTAAACTTGGAGTAATGTTATTACTTAAAACCGGCCAAGCGTGAGTGGGATTTGCGCACAAATGGTTCCTTCTATAAATACGGCATAGAATGACGTTTTTTGTATTGCAGCCTGCCTTTAATATTTATTTTATTGTGTTTTTATGTATTTGTTGTTATAGTGTTAACAGATAATAACACACTGTTCACAAAGCAAAGTGCTGCGTTAAGTTTCGCCATTCAACACGGAATGAATTTAGCCAAAAGTAGATAACGGAAGTGTCTTAATGAGGAACAGAATGTCTTAATACTAGGTTCCCAACTTCCCTGTACCTTCCCAAGTAGAAAATAAAAAAGAAAAATCTTATTACCTGACAACAAATCAAAATCTCAATTAGTTCGAGTATAACATGGATTACCAGCGAGTGCATATATCCATCTAAGTATAGAGTAACGTTAATAGAAAATTGAAATTATAAGGAAGGTAACATGTTATTCTGTTGTTCCACTCACTGCTACAGATATTTTGTGTCGATACTTTGAATTATTTATGATTACATTAAAATAGTCATATAAATGTAAGTACAGAAATAATATGGCTGTAAATGCCTCCAGAATTCGGGGCAAAATGGAGAACGGAGTGTTTTAACACTAGCATCCCTCTGCCTACCCTGCTGTGTGCGAGTTACAGCGTAAAGCTGATTTATTAAATTTAAGTATAGAATAATATTCTTTTCATACTGTATTTCGCACGTAGAAAGGCCGGCAAAAGGAACCTGAGAACCTAGAGTTAAGACACTAATCCCAATAAAATACTTCCGCTAATCATTTACTACCGCCTAATTCTTGATGCATTGAGGCACAAATATTTCAATTACTCAAGCGGAAATCGAACCCACAATCTGTCACGTTTATAGTTGCACACTTGAGTCCCTGAGCGACCACTGACCTTAATATATTATAGATTCATATGAAACAACAAACATTTTCACAACAAATTAAGAAATGGCTTCATAATTTTTCATAGAACCTACCTCCATTATTATACTGCTCTCTCATTATCGCTGTACATTTTCGATGTTGTCCTATATCTCATATCTTATGAATATCATAGATTGGATAGAGCACGCGTTGACTTAATGCCTATAATTAACTAGCGGTATTAGATTCGATTATTTTCTTTGGGATGCGCACGCGACTATGTCATGAATGAAAAATTATTATGTCGGTAGATAATCTATTACTAAAGATTTTTTTTTTATGGAAAAAGGACAAGGCAAACGAGCGTTCGGGTCACCTGATGATGATCACCGCCGCCCACGACCCCGTGCAGCATCAGAGGAGCTACAGGTGCGTTGCCGGCCTTTGAGGTGGAGATAGACGCGCCTTTTGAAGGTACCCATATCGTACCGACCTGGAAACACTGCCGCGGGTAGGCTATTCCACAGTTCGGTGGCGCGTGGAAGGAAATTTCTACGAAACCGCACAGTAGTGGAGTGCTACATATCCAGATGGTGTGGATGATATTTAAGTTTGTGACGTGCTGTGCGGTTAGAAAATTCGGCGGCAGGTAACAGGTCAAACAGTTCCTCAGAACACTCACCATGATAAATGCGATAGAGAACGCACAGCGAGGAGACGTCTCTACGCAGAGCCAAAGTGTCAAGCCTTTCACAGCTTACTGGGTCCTTAATGATTCGAACAGCTCTACGTTGTATGCGATCAAATGGGTCAAGCTGATACCGGGGTGCACCAGCCCAGAGATGAGAACAGTACTCCATGTGTGGCCGAACCTGGGCCCTATATAGGCTCAGTCGGTGTTTTGGCGTGAAGTACCGTCTCGCTCTATTGATGACCCCCAGTTTCTTCGAGGCCAACTTGACTGGAATATGCTAATACTGGGCGCGGCTGAAACGGGAGTGTTCTGAAAGACTGGCGATACGATAAATGGGGTTTTTTTAGTAGTTAACGCGCAAACCTGTGTCTTCAGGGGGTTAAATTGGACCAAGTTCTATTCACCCCATGAAGAAACATTCTCGAGAGATGCCTCAACAGAAAACACAAGCTTATTTCGGCACTGTTCAGCGTTTTCCCTAGAAAGACTTGCGCGGCCGGAGTAAACAGTGTCCACCGTGCTATCATCTGCATAGCAATGAATGCTAGAATCTTCCAGCATATCATTGATATGCAAAAGAAACAGCGTGGGGGACAGCACGCAGCCTTGAGGAACGCCTGCGTTCACGGGCATATGATTGGAGCAAAAACCGTCGACAGCGACCTTGATGCTGCGCCCAGTGAGAAAGCTGGCGATTGAGGCCGTCGTGGCGCAGTGGGGCAGTGTCAACGCGGTGGTTGTGGGTTCGATTCTTACTTGAGGGAAGGGAAGGAGAGGGAACTTACTAGCTTCACGCTGTATCCCGCACATAGCAGGGTAGGCACAGGGGACGTGGAAACCTAGCTAAGATACTCTGTAACAATTAAAACACTTTCGTTTCGGCACTTTCCACCAAATAAGGTAAACTGGAGGGAATAATTATATTTAAGTTATTTTTATTTTACCGACCGGACAGGTGAAATAGGCAAAAATTGTTTTAGGTACTTGTAATTACCTAAACAATTTGTTTTCAACCTTTTTTTTATATGAGAGCACTAATTAGAAAATAATTTCACTAACCAAATATGTTTAGTTTTTTTTTTCAATAAACGAAAAAAAGAGGGGCACAAACAGTCGCCCGTAAACTTTTTAATTGCCCCAGCGAAATTCGCGACCAATCGAAAAACCTTATTGTTTGGAATCGAATTGAAAAGTTGTTGCCTCAAGTCGTCGCGAATTTGTAACTGCCACTCGAATTAAAAATGTATACTTGAAAAAAAAAATATGGCATGCGAGCTAACTCATTTCAGTTTGGAAAAATTAAAAATTTCACTCGTTCCACAATTACGCTCGAAAATCTGGACGTAAATTAGTTAACGTTACAAAAATAGTAATAAACAAGCGAGAATGTAAAAGTTTTTCGTGAATGCTAATAATGGTAGTCGTATAATTGTATTTCGTAGTCTGTTTTGGGTTAGCCCTATCTGTTAATTATTTAGATTTGCGTATTTCATGTATGCTTTTTTTTAGATTTTGAATGGTTGTTACCCATCCCTATGTTTTTTTTTGTTTGTCTGTTAAAGGAGTACAGTTTAAGTTAACTTTAGAGCTTGGTTGTTAAAAGTTGATGTTATTTAAGCTTATATTTAAGTTACTTTATTGTACGCTACGTACATGTGTACGTTATATTTCGTTGTAGACAACGAGTGAATTGACATCGAATCAATGACATGAATCGTCTAGTCTAATCGATCTAGAGCAACTTAGTGTTGAGACACTCCCATCTCTGAACAAGCAAAACTTCCGACAACTTATTCCACTGTACACAAACAAATGTTTTCGCGTAATCAATAAAACATACCACGGTGCTGTTGAATTCCTTACTCTTCTTAATAAAAAATAAAATATCTGTTATATAATATTATATAGATTTTACTTATTTTACTAATGCTTTGATCAAATTGGACTAATAATAAAGATTTTAGTCATACAATATAAATTAAAAAAAAAAACACATTTCATATTTGTTATCATCTTCTACACCAGAGCGAAGAAATGGATAATATACATTTTAATAAATATTTCATTTCCTCGAGTGTGGATCGAACTCACGACCAGTTGCGTCAACAGTCACACTTTGTACCACTACGCCACGACGGTCTCCATATTTGTTTATATTTACAAATTAACCCCAATTAAAAGAAACACCATTTCACTCACGCAAACATTGTGTAAACATAACGTATGCCCTTTTCGATAAAATTGCTGACTTTGACGTTTCATTTCCCGCCATTTTTGATCCAATATGGCTGCAATTTGCTCATGCAGTCAGCGTTTTGGCACTGTATTTGTTTAAACTCGTTGTGGGTTATTTTCTTTTATTATTTTACGAGCAAAAATTATTATCGTTGTTACGTATAAACTTATTGTCGATTATTGTACTTTGAAATATATTTATTATAGAAAACATAAATTTCTACAGCTATTAAACTTGTGGGAGTCAATTGACTAGCACATAATGCTAATAATTTCTTTCTTCATAATGTAAGAAGCCGTAAGTATATTATAGATCATTATTAAAACAAAAAAATATGATAAAAGTAAGTGGACAATAAACTAAGGAATATTTTTTAAATGTAAAACGCAGACTTGGCGCAGCGGCTTTAGCGGCTAAATGTAAATGTGACAGTTGTGGATTCGATTGCTACGCTCTGGTAACATGAAAAAACACGGTGTTGAGTTACGCTATCCAACATCCAATGTCTCGAAAAGCGGAGAGTGGAGAACGGAATGCCTTAATAGGCAGAATGCAGCTAGAACAACTTCACACCATATCCTACAAAAAACATAGAACATGCGTGAAAATTAGACTATATGATCACTTATTAAATTTAAATTATTTGTTCCTTAAGTTAACTTTATATATAAGTTCACACAACCAGAACTGAAGGGGACCCATCATACAAAAACCTATATGTACCCTCATATACACGACAAACTCCCAGATCCTCTACATCTAAACCACATCGGTTGCAAAATGAATGATTAACCAAACTAACATTAAGATTTGAATAAGGGACTGAAAGTAGAATCACTTGGTAATTACAAACTGACAAATGTCCGGGTATTAGGCACATGTGCCGCCAACTTCAGGAGACGGCGAGCAAGACACATGATGCCCATTTCGACCGGCTCGGACCACTATTAGAGTAATTATTTTATATGGATTATTTTGGATTGTGTGTTTATATTGTTATTGTTTGAATTAGAATATATTTTTAGGGGTATATGGGAGGGAACCTGGGAGCCTAGAATTTAGAAAATCCATTTCCATTAAGGACATGCTGAACGAAATTGACATTAGGTTGCTTCTGCGTGAAAAAGTTGTAAAGCTGCGTGCATTTTTTTAATATGTTAAGACAATCTTTTTTTCGCTAAACTCCTTTATAGAGAAATACTTAAAGGTCAGTCACTCAATCCTTCAGTGTTGACACATCCTAAAGTGTATATGTTAAACAACCTCTTAAATATACGATGACAATATTCAACACAGCCTTCTGTCTAAGTCGCCATCCCCATCTCCTTATTACAAATATTTCCTAGTATTAACATTTTATATCAAATTTTAACACGGTACATTAAAGTAATTTAAAGGCAGCGTAGGCGAAAATAATATGACATACAAAAGCTAATCTAAACAAACTTTAACTACATATCATGTCCATGCGTGCTATTAATATCACAAATAGATAAAACCTCCTTTTCGAGCCAATGTCTCACAGACCAAAGATAATTGAGCTTTTGAAGTTAAATCTTATCGTACACACTGTATTGGAACCATGGGTCACTATTAACTGGTTAATAGCGATTCCTTATGGGTAATGGGCAGAAAGTTTCGAAAACCTACGCAACACCCACGTGTTATCGGTGGAAATTGAGGATGCTATTTTGTGTTGGGAAAGATATGGAATATTGTATTCATATATACTAATGTTGTAGCGACACTCAGAAACGTTCATTAGCGTTAATATTTTAGTGACAGTTAATGATCATTTATTTACTAGCGGACCCGGACGTGCCTACGCCTGCTTGAACTATAAGAATATTTATTAAATATATTTATGAAATTATTTTCAATTCAATAAGAATTCAATAAGAAAATATAAGCCTAAATAATCAAAAAGAATAATAAGTTATTGAAATGAATCAACAAAAGAAGTAAAAATAACTAAAGTATATTCTTAATATCAAAAAAAGTACCTAAAGTTTTCCGTGCGTGCGTACATAGATATCGACTCTATGAAATAACTAAATATTTTTCTATATTCAATAGGATAATTTTTGCGAGCGATATCAAATAAAATAAGAAGAGAGCCAAAGTGTAGTCGAAAATGTATGAAAATTTATAAAACCATCAAAGTCATCTGCCCGTTAGCGTCGGTCATACTATGTCGCCCGAAGGCTAGGTCATTTCAAATCAGTGACATCTCCTTAATTATTTATTAGAATGTTATACAGTAAACTGTAATTTCAATCTAAATAAAATACTAAAAGTGACAATTATATTTATTTTTATAAGGATGAATATCAAAATATAAGTTCATTTTGGGTGACGTTTTCTTAAAACAACAAACAAACTTTGCAAACCGTTGCTTAGCAACGACGGTTGTTATTAAGATGGCAGAATAAATTGCATGTCAAATTAGAAATAAGTATTTTAATATTATAATATATTACTATATATGTATAATATAATGTTATATAGCCTATAGCACTTCTGAAGAATGCAGCTTTCATACAAAACAAAAACAAAGTAAAACGGACCAATAGATTCAGAGATTTTAGCGTTCAAACAAACAAACTCTTCCGTTTTATTATATTAGTATAGATATTAATAAAACACTTCCGTTACCGCCTAGCAGAGGACGAACAGAAACGAAATGAAACCGAAACTACTGGACTTGAAAAGTCGAATTTTGGCGTCTAAGTACATTATACAGCGTGTGACTTTAAACGCGAGAGCTTGTGGGTTCTATTCACGCTAGAATAAATAAAATATTTAGGCAATATATAGTTCCTAAAACATAAGAAAATAACTATGTGTAAGTTCAAGTAATATTTTCATATTGGCATGATATTCTCATGTAAAAAAGTATTTTGTCAAAATATTTAGTCTTATTCTTATACATTATAAGCATTATTGATCTATTTTCTCGTTGATCAAGTTTGTTCTATTTTCATGCAAAAACTACTTAACTTATTTTGTAAAACTTTACACTAATATCGCTTATAAGCGGGCGAAGGCTAGTTACGAGTATATACAAGTATAACGCCAAATTATACATTGAAATTTATTTAAGGTCTAATATATGTCTAAAAGCAAGCCACCTCGCCATACAGGTCTTCCGTAAGCTCAAGATTTAGCAATACCGTGCCCATAACAACAATTAACACATAACTTACCCGACATTGGACAAAATCCATTAAGCTTTCAATAAGGCACACACTCTGGCTATTATAATTTTGATACGGGTAAGGGATCGGCCAGTAGGAATTAACTTATCACTGTACGCATACCTCGAGCATTTATTACTGCGGGACGTATTCTAATTGTTGCTTATATTAATTGTTTAAAAAGTTTTTTTTTATGAATGATGGAATTTGCTATGGTCCATCTAGTTTGAGATATACTTAAATCTAGTTTCAAATATTCTTATATACTTAAAACAAATATAGACAGAAATGTGGATAAATATAAAAAAACATGGAATGGTATATTTTAGTTAGTAAGAAATGAAAGATGTTGAACACTCTCTATTTTAAGAAGCCTCAAGGTACAAGTCAATTGGAAGGCCCAAAATGAAAAAATAATACAAAAACTCGAATTCTTAAAAAGAAAAAGGAAAAAAAAGAAGTCCAATAGTTCGTTAGAATGAACAGTCGGACTCTTTAACCATTTTAATGTTCTGGTTAGAGGGCGGCCTGTGCTGGTATTTCCAAGACGTGGGCACAGTGGTATCAGTTGTCAAAGCTTTTAACAATATGGCCTGCCAATTGCCACTTCAGCTTGCAGATTTTGAGGGTTTCTCATTCTGTATTATTTCTTTTCCTAATTGTACTATAGGTATTTTAATTTGGTAAATACTTTCATAAGGTTTCAATAATTAGAAATTGAATTTACACTCCATTTCAGTCCGTCCCTGTTCCCACCCCAGACTCGGACCGGGAGGCTCAAGACACATATCTCAGGGAGGGATGCAAGAAATGCCCTAACAATATGTAGATTTGAGTCCGTCTTGTGGTCATTATTGTAGAGCGGGCGATGAGACTTCGTAGTTATTTATTTGGAATTTTATTATAAGAAGAACGTTTAATATTACGCCTTCTTAAGGTTTTTATTTTATAGTTAGATTTAATTTGCTTAGAAAAAAATACTTTTTATAATTTTTCGTTCAAATTATGGAAAGATTAAGCACAATATTAGCTGATCGACAGGAATAGAATAATTTAAAACTAGCTCAGAAACCACTTAACTGATGACAAATTTACAATGACCTACCTGTACGTATATTACTAACTTACATTTAATTAATGATTAATTAATATGTCTGAGTGTCTAAAATTATTCTATTCTCTAAGTAATAATAGCTTTATTTAACTCAAATTATGTATTATAGTATCAAAATTATTCAGTTCAACGATTTCGGGTGTTCATAGCAGTTCTCGTATCAATTGTTTTGTCTGCTTTAGTTGGCCAATATGTGACGCCACGTGGCTCGAATATCCTTCGAAGATGAGTTTGGATTGAGACAGCCCTTTTAGTCTAAGAGATAGTAGGTATTAGTTTTGACAATTTCAAAATTTCACTCTAACGTATAACGAATGCTTTGAACGTACCTAAACATTAATTAAAAAAAAGGTAAATCGTAATTTTTATTTATTTTATGTCAAAATTTGGTAAAATAATTGTATTTGTGTAATATTTTGAGAAAAAAAATTACAATGATAAAATAATAAAAAAAACATTAAAGCACAATCAATACTCATGGGTGCTACTTAAGATTGATTACTAGTATATACTGTCTTAGCGCTAGGTGCCCAGGTTCCCTCTGTCCCCCCAGCTATGCGCAGATACAACGTGAACCTAATAAAAAACAACCGTCAATCTCAATACAAGGCCATAAAACAAACGTTAATCCATCACTCACGTCTCATGTATATCTAAACAGGAGCTTTGTTTCATGTCAGCTCCTATAGTATGGCATCGTCTCAAGGCGTAGGGATGTCCACAACAGATTTTAATATATCTATAATATATATATAATATGTATAATATTCGATTGTCGTGTATGTCTGTGGGAATTATTAATGCCACTTGCACCCGGGGACGGGTTGGATGCGGGCTTATTTAAATAGTTTCTGCATTTGATACAGTGTTTAATAAAGGTGTATTTGTATTTGAGAATTTGGATTGTTTATCTGTCTTAGCATGTGTGATTGCGTGATTGGTGTGAGATGTATGAGGTCGATTTGTTTTCGATTTTAATTTTGGTTTGAAAAAGCGAGGTCGTACGCGGTGCATAGGCACAAGTGTAAACAACTGTAAACGTGACAGGTTGTGGGCTCATTTCCTGTTTGAGGAAATAAAACATTAAATATTTTCAGTAAATCGCTCCGGTAATCTTGACACCAACACATACACACACACTCAACACCGCTGTTGAGTTCCGCCACCGAACCCACTATTTGTCAGGTTTACTCCCCTGATGATCCCAGGACTCACAATGACTGGCCTCAATAATTATTTAATAATTTATAAAATGTGGGAAACACTATGGGATGATAGGATGCTATACTAACATTTTTTTTAAATGTATGTTAATATATGACATATCATTTCTTAATAGTGTATATGTAAGTAACCTATGAGCATTTGCCAGCCCTTACCCTTCTATCGCAGAAGGAGCCGGACAATGAAATATTCGCTCATTAGCCCGTCTACTGATTAATTGGGCTCCTTAGTTTTAAGACACTGCTGAGTTTCAGCGTTTTGGGAGACGACCGATCATTTAAATTCTATATTTTGAAGTTTTATGGACAAAAAATGCAATAATCACCCAAATGGACTGGACAAAAACCAGAATGGACTTTGAGTTAAAATTTAAATTTTTTTAGACGTCGCTAAAAATGGGGCTTTTTCAGCCATGTCTAAACGAATTTGACTCATATAGTTTATTTATCTTTAAGAACAGATAAGAGCATGGACGATTTATGTACGAGTTGCGTTTTATTTTCTGCAAAATAATCAGAAGTTATATTAAATTATCTTTATTCTCCATTCCTCTGATTCGGAATCGAACTTACAACCACTTGCATTGTCTTATTTTATTGACATACTGCACAAATGGTTTAAAAAAAACACAGTTAGTGAAAACTTCAGTAGAAAAAAAATTAGGAAACCAATCTCCCGCTCACAAACGGACCACCGATGTCTTGCTACCCATTCTATTGTTTATACATAAGATATTATAATGTGTTTTGTAGGTAGCCGTGATATGGAGGTATTTACGAGTGAGATAACTTAGAAGGGAATGTGGAGGGCCTATATGGAGATACCTCTTATCGTTCTCACATCGCTTAGATGTTAGATACACTAAATATGCGGTAAAAACTGACGCCATAAACTTTGCATTGCCAGCATATTTTGTACTATGTACATTGTAGGTATTCAATGAAGTTATTTTGTTATTTGTTATTTTATTATTAAATGTTAATTATTATTTATAAACAGAATCACTTTATTCTCCGCTCTCCGCCCAAACATTGTTTGACAGTGTCATTACAGACCCAAGCTACACCCACCCAGACCATTTTGGGTCTTGAAAGACACTCAATGACTTGAAAAACGATTGTTATATTCGCATATACATACATTTATAGCATTTTTCCAAGAAGATGGGAACTTACAATCGTCATGTTTTATTAGATATGACCACCGAGCCACAGCTGAATTATAATAAGTTATTAAAACAGCTTCACGCTGAATCCCACGTATAGTAAGAAGACTCTATTCCCGATGTTTCGTATCATTTTTGAGGATTGCTACTTGAGTGGCGGAACTCAACGCCTCGTTGTTTTTACCAGAATATAAAGATTAAAATAAAATATTCCTTTATTAATAAGTAATAAAACGGACAAACGTATCCGTAATATAAATTCAAGTTTAACTCTATCCCTATATTAGAAAGGTATCTTGTCCCTAGTTTCATATGGACATAATTGTCGAATGCAGATGTCGCCGACCCAACCGAGATTAATCTTAACGAGGGTAGAGCTATACTTATGCGATTTGTGGGTGTTTCGAGTAAAAAGTTGAAGCGATTTTGAAAATATATTAGTAATATTAAATGTTACAATTTCAGAGGTTCATTGGAGGATATCTCTTGTGGAGATAAGTCCACAGTTGGTAACTATATTTCTATATATCATTTTTTTCAAGTGTAGAAATACATTATATACATCCATACCTATATTATAAATTCAAAAGTAACTCTGTCTTTCTGTCTTTTACGCAATCAGGGCCAAACCGCTAATTTAATTGTAATAAAATACTCATATAGAGATACTTGAGGGTCTCGGGAAGAACATAGGATACTTTTTTTCTCATATTTGTAATATTTTCGATATATGTTAATAACAACCGTCGCTATGCGACCGTTGCTAAGCAACGATTTGCAAAGTTGTTGTGATAAAACGTCACCCAAAATGAGCTTGCTTAACTCATCTCTCTATTGAAAACTGAAAATAATTTCATAAATATTCGTACAGTTCAAGCGTGAGTAGCCGCGTTCGGGTCCACTAGTTTTATTATATAGTGAGTAAAGGTCGATAAATTTATGTTGCATAAAACTTCATGTTTTTTTTGTATTATTACTTCATTCATTCTTTTGCACATTCTTTGAAGAAAAAAATTACATTTTAGTGTTAGTCACTGTTACTAATTCATTTACATTTTTAATCTATATCTTTCTAAAATTACTTAATTGAAAAACTACGTTGAGTACTATGAATAATAGTCTCCTTTTCTTCATCATAATATATTAAGCAAGTTTCTTAGTTTTTTGATATCGTATATAAATCCGTCTAATACCGTTCAAAAGAATGGCCATGGGATCTAGATCACGCTGAGTAAAAAATAAACATATTATAAAAAAATATTTTTCTTTCCAAAGCGTGGAATAACTTTAAAGACATTTATACAAATCCATATAAAAGAAACTAAAATAACGCTTAAGCCTATCATTCCAGCCGTACAAAAACAATACGTGTAATATACACGGGGTTCGAATCCAAATCAGGTGGCCAGGTTAAATCCATAGCAGCATACGTTCATAAGCCGGGATAAGTAAGCAAATATTGGTCCGCGGGATTGCTTGCACGCTAGTCTGTGTGGCCAGCATCATTTGATTGCTATACAATTAGAGAATACACAGTTTATAAGCAAATACAAGAGATCGATTTGAGGGTAGATGGAATGTTTGGTATTTTGTTTTAGCTTATGTTTTTAGATGGTGGAAAAAATGTGGTGCATTTGGGATTGGTGTACTTATGTTTATAATTATAACAAAAGCATACTTATTTCTTAATTTCCAATTAAACGTCTAAAGTATATTAATTGTTTGATTTAGTTTCTTTTCTTTCTTTCGTCTCGTTCATAGATCTGACGTAATGCTATGCTTAGTTTTATACTTATCTGACTAGTACTTTTTCAGCTTACCGTTTTTTTTGCATATATCAAGGTAGGCAAAAGGAACATATAGTTAATACACTTCATCACCCAATATTTCCAAACGAAATATTTTTAAATAGGTTTTCTCTACCGACTCTATTAAAAGCAGTATGCAGCGTGATAATAAGAAAATGAATTTGAAGAAAACCCATAGTTTTAAGAATAAAATTATTAAAACATTTACTTCGTGTTTATATTTCACAATAAAACAAAAATATAAACATGTCTGTCTGCCTCGTGACAGCTTTCGTAAAGCCTTTTCAGAACGCACTTTACACCTTGTGGTATGTAAATGTATGGTAATTCCCCGACTTGTACAACTCATGACCAGGTCCCAAACTATTTGCGGGAATCCCATAACTTCTGTTTTCATTTGGTATGGAGATGTTCAAATTAATATGTTTGGTTTACATTAGGACTGAAAGGATCATATATTTGAATATGTTATAATATGTCTTTATGTTTAAATGGTACATATGCATATACGTATATGTACTAATACAAGCGGACACGCGTAGCTTCGCCTTCTTCAATGAAATATTTTTGAGTCTAAATTTCAAATTTTATAAAAATCGGTGGTGGTGGTTAAAGATTTTTCCATACGAACTTTTAAACCCTTATTTGCACCCTTAGGAGGTGAATTTTAGAAAACCATGAAACACATATTCAATTAAATATTTTTAAGAGTCTAAATTTCAAATTTTATAAAAATCTGTGGCGATCCCTTCTTAGTGGATGTCCAGATTACGAAAGTAAACATCTGTCCAAATTCGACGTTTCTACAAACAGCGGTTACGGCTGTGCGTGCGTCTTACCTACCTATATATATATATATATATATATATATATATAGGTAGGTAAGACGAATATAGATTATAAAACTGAAGAGTTTGTATAGTTCAACGAGTTGATGTCAGGAACTGTAGGTAGCCTATTTATCTAGAAAAGCTATATAGTATAANTATATATAGATTATAAAATTGAAGAGTTTGTATAGTTCAACGAGTTGATGACAGGAACTGTAGGTAGCCTATTTATCTAGAAAAGCTATATAGTATAAAAAAAAATCAATTGGGGCGAAGCTGTGGGCAAACGCTAATGTATTCGTATATATAACAATGGATCGGATAATACTTAATTTACACATTATTTTTAATTTTTTTTTCAGTATGCAATGATTTGTTAAGTAGAATAATTTATAGTATTTAAGAATTGAAAATAATTCATTCCCCCGATTAGGATTCGAACCCAAAATCTTCGCTTTATGGTGGTTTAGTTAGGTAGTATAGTTTCCAAAAATAACATTACTTCTAGTCCCAAATATAAAAGTGTCACATTTCAATTTACTCTTTAATATATTTTAGTTTTAATATCCCTGAGGCGTGTAATTTATACATATTAGAAAGGTATAATATTACTAATATGTTTTTTTTTCTATTTTTTTTTATTTAATGGTATTGGTGTTGTTTATAATTTAGAATGATAAAAAATAACGGAAGGGTGTAATGGGTTAAAATCTTACATAATAAAAAAAAATTTTTTTTAAATAAATATTACCTATTATTACCAATTATTTTTATATAAATGGTTTCTCTATTTGAAAAAAATTGAATAAAAATCACATTATTTTTCTTTAACATATCTTTCTCCTTTTTATGAAGCTGTCATATTATTATAAAAAAAAAAAACAATAAATAAACATAAATGAAAGTGCTTATTTAAAAAAACATTAAAAAAATAACGTAGCGGGATTCGAATCCGCACCAATTTGAAACCGAGTGGCTTAAAATTTGTATTGTAAGAGTGGTACGATCAAAATATCGATATCTAAAAGCGAATCGCCTTGCTATGAAAAGTTTTACAGATAAGTTAGCTCATATCCGGAAGTTCTCGGATTCATATCCGAATTAATATCGTTATGTGTTATCGTACTAACTCGTTACGTGTCTGTGGCTGTGAATCTATGAAATATTATAGGAGGTATTTTATTTTTACTATTTACTTAGTATTTATTGTTATTTATACGATGTTCAAATGGAAAATGATTGGAGCACTGGTGGCGTAGTTTGTAAGTGTCCATGCAATGGTTGCGGGTTCTATTCAATTGGGTTTTCCGTATTCTAATGAGAAAACTATATACTGTATAGCATAATGTCTGTGAAATGAAACAATAAATAAATATTAATATTTTTAATAAACATAATTTTGTTGGCCAAAGCTCGCCGTTCTTCACATTTTTTTTGTGTAAAAATAAGTAAGATAATCTCTATTGTCTTCATTCTGTAAATGTAGGGAATGCATAAAGATACGCCTATTAATAATATATTAAAATATATTTTAACGACCAATAATATGTTGTCAGTTGCATAATGTAATTTGCGGCAGCGGCTTAGGGATTAGTGTCAAATAAATTATATTACTTTAGTTAGAACAGATTATTAATTTACTTAAGCCTTATTTATAATATATGTATATGATAAGTGTTGTAAACTATTTCCGTCCAAAGAAATTCGATAGCTCCTATAGAAAACGTATTTATTGCCGCGATAGCGGAAAATGTAGATATTTCATTCCCCTGATTGAGAATCGAATTCACCACTATCGCACTTACAGCCAGAATCTGTACAATACATGTAGATATTTATTATATACTATATTTAAACTATACCGAGACCACCTTTATTCCTTATATTATAGCTACTGTTCCATGTTTTCATACAACTTTCATAAACTACTCATAAAATAATAATAAAAAAAACAAAATTTACACGCTTAGACTATTTATTAAATTAATACTGTACATATAAAATTTAATTTAATTTCGTGACTCCCAGTAAGAGATACTTGGTCGGTTCAATTTCCGACAATATCGACAACATATTGTCGTTTCGGGACTAATGTGACTTAAATGTGCATTTCAATTTACAATATATAGGAACAAACAGTTAAATATGATTTAAATTATAGAATTCTTATATAAATTTTAGCTTAGGGTTTAGTGAACGTATTTAGATTTTTTTTCACGCTTTATCCCGCACACGTTAGGGCAGGCAGAGGGAACTGAGGGTCTTCATTTCTTGTTGGATTCTGAAGGCATTGCGTGTTGAGTAGCGGAACTCAACGTCGGGCTAAATCTTGACACTTGACACTGAGCGAAAAAATGAAAATATTAAATATTTCGTTTCCTCCAATGGGAAATCCATAAGCATTCGCGTTTACAATCACACACAGATATACCTCCGCACCACCAGATACCTCTGAAGATAAATATGGTATAAAACTACGTCTATAAATTGGCTTAGGGCGTAGTAAACGTAGTACTGGTGGTTGATCATTTAATTTATTCTTACTCAATTCGTTCCCCCCGAATGGGAACGGAATCCCCTACCATCACGTTTCCACTGCAACACTTTCTTACTGCTTCACCATACAAATACAATCTTCTCCAAATTTCAATATTAATTTTAATAACAGATATTATTGAGTACAATCAAATAATAAATACTAAGAAAATACCAGAAATGACTGCGACATCACATAACGACGGAATAGCTGAGAGTTGAGACCGACAGAAGGTAAGATCGTGAACTGTGGAGCAAATATCTTGAAATTCTTGATAGCTACACCGTCTGTCCGTCTGATTTGTACACATTGCGTGCTCTACGCTTTGTTGTAGAGTGGTTATTACCACCGTTTTTATTGGCTAGTGTAGGATTTTTTTAGCTGCTTCAGTTTTCGTTTGGCTTGATAGGTATAATTAACTAAAACTTTTTTATTTATCTTGTGTACATTACAAATGGTTATTCAGAAATAAAGCTTACTATTGTAAAAAATATGACCTAGAAATCTGTCATTTTACTTCTTTTCCTTCAATGGAAACACTGTGGTGGCAGAATTACACTCTTCATTTTATTTTATTAAACGAGGAAATTATTTAGAAAATATTAGCCTCTTAATATGTAAAAATAATATGTAAATTATCAAAATTATTTAAAGCATGATCGTTATATCATCTCCATACAATACACATATCACATGCAATAATAGGTATAGAAGGGAAACAATCAAATGCATGAGATTCGGAACGTTCCCCGGCGGATCCTCATTGAGGAGGAAGTTGAAATCCGATTACAAATAATACTAACGTTGGTATTAAAATTTTAGTCACATGTGTTATTTTGATATGGAAATTCAGTCAAAATTAGTCGAATATTAGTCAAATTTGCTTATATTAAAATAGTTGAAATAAGATATATAGAATAAGCTAAAGCTGATTTTTTTCTCCTGGTCCCTTGGTCAGAATTCAATTTACTCTTCTCATATCCACCGTAAAAGAACGCCTTTAATAATGTCTGTGTCTAATTATTCTCGATCTTAAAAAAATAATAATTGCAATGAAAATAAATAAACATGCCATAGCAGTGGAAAACCGATGCATGTTCTGTATTTGAAGGTTATGTTTGGACTCAGAAGGCTATATCCTTGATTCCCCATCGCTCTGGTAAGGCAGTTCAGGAAAGACAAAAGCCTATCCTGTTCTACTCGGAATAAAGTATAATGGCAAAAAAGACTCGGATATTAGTTATTAGTATTTTTTTGATAATTATGAAGTGTTATTAACACTTTTTGATACTTCTTTCTTCACATATCAATATTTATACGTTGTGAGATATAACAATTGTTAATTTTATTTAGGAGGGTACTCTAATATAGATATTTATTGTCACTCTTATCTACGTTTAATGTTTAGATCAAAGAAACTTAGTGACCAATTTTTCTGGTCCCGAAAGTAATACGAAAGTCTTTAATTTTTATCATCTCAATATAGGATTGGAACCTGGGACATTGTGTGTAATATGAGCTAAACGTAGACATGATACAAAGAGTACTGTACACAATGTGCCATTGTCAGTGACATACTCTTTGTTGTGCGAGAAGCAGTTATTTATAAAGGAGATATAATGTATTAAAAATGTATCAAAATGAATATTGAACATTACAATCATTCTGTACTCGTATTATTCGACATAAATATACTTTAAAATATTAAGTTTATTTTGCTTTTAGTACTGACTTATATTAAGGCCGTTAAGGTGCAGTGGCACAGCGTATGTACACTGTAAACAGCGGTTCTGGGTTCGATTCAGATTTCATTCTTTGTGGTGTTGAATTCTGTAATTCAACGCACAATGTTTCAGAAATTGAGTAATAATTGGGGAACGGAGGGTGTTAACACCAGATTCTCTTTACCTACCCTATTTTATGCGGGATACAGCAGTGTAGAGCATAGCGTTAAAAACGAATGAAAGTGCTCAAAGTTGTCTGGCCTATCTAAATCTATGGAAGGTGGAATCTGGATAGTTGAGTTCTTTTACCTCCAAAGTAACGATTTTGCTAAGATTTTTAATCTATGTCCTTTAGGCGTGCCAATTGAGCACATTTTACTTCAGCAATTCATGGGGACTGAAGAAAGAAATTAATTCGTTAAATCAAGAGTAAATAATACTTATGAGACAATATTTAAGAAACAAAATATTACTATTTCTTTTATACAGGGTGGAATTGTCGACACCACTTTAAATGAAACCACAGTTTTATATACTCTATAAAAGCCTAATATAATTAAAAAAAAATGAAAATGTTATTTTTTAAAACAAAATAAATTATAAAATTTAAAATATTATAAGTTATAAAATAAAATGCCATTTGTAAAGTATAACATAAACACGCACACACTTACCTGTCGGCGCGGCAACGACGCACGCGTATGTGTGCGTCACACGGAATACAGGTATGGATAAAAATCGTGAAATGAAAAAAAAATCCTACGTACAAACTGTTGAGGTACCTTGGTTAATTTCTTTAGTTCTGGGATTGAAATGTTTTACCCCATATGCAGTTTCAGTAAAAGGAGCGCTGCCTCTTCCACTCTGTGTATTGTGTATTGTTTGTATTATTTGTTTGTATTAAAAAAGTCTTCTATACTAGTTCACAAATTAACATTATTTAATATTTTTACCTCATAAAATGCGAACCTAAATACCACGAGATAGCAGATATTATGACAATCCGTACAATTGGCTGTGAGCTGGCGAGTGATTACCTCGCTTCGCACACTGTCGTTTCGCCATTTGTTTAAATTACATTACCATGTGCAGGCGCAGCTTATCTTGTGCCACACTGAATGTTTGTAGCTATAGAATTAAACTTATTAAAAAAGTGAAAATATAATAATTGCTTATAGAAAAGAAGTGGTTTTGACAATAATTACATTATAAGATAAGTATTGTCGGTATTAGTTTTTTACACATCTCGGAAAATGCAATGTGAATCTTAACACATATCCTTTCGTTTTTTATATACCATATTAGTGGACCCGAACGCGGCTACGCCCGCTTGAACTATACAAATATTTATTAAATATATTTATGAAATTATTTTCAGTGTTCAATAGAGAGATGCGTTAAGCAAGCTCATTTTAGGTGACGCTTTCTAACAACAAACTTTGCAAATCGTTGCTTAACATCGGCCGCATAGCGACGGTTGTTATTAACATAGCAGAATAAATTGCATGTCAAATGAATAAGTATTTTTATATATTGGTATATATCGAGAATATTACAAATATGAAAAAAAAAGTATCCTATGTTCATCCCGAGACCTTCAAGTATCTATATATGAGTATTTTATCACAACTAAATTAGCGGTTTGGCCCTGATTGCGTAAAAGACAGACCGACAGACAGAGTTACTTTCGAATTTATAATATAGGTATGGATTTATTGCCATTACCTAGTAACTAGTATCACAAATCTTCGGATTGTCTTCTGCGATATAATGACTATAAAAGAAAAATATTCTATTTTAAAACTACAAATAAAAAAACACGTATTTGGCGCTTAACAACAGTGTCTACATAGCAAAAATAAAATAAAAAGATCTATCTATACTAATATGAACAATTAAAGAGAGTTTGCATGGTTGGATGCGTTAATCTCTGGAACTAGTTTGAATTGAAAAACTGTCTATACGTTAAATAGTCGATATCTCGAGGAAATTTATAGTCTAAATAACACAAAATACATTAATAATCTACTCACAATTTGGACAAAGCCAAAGTCAAAAGCTAGCTGTTTTAAAAATATAAGCTACAAAAACATTTTCGCCTCAAACTGTCACTACGCAATAGGCTTTACACCGTGTGTACAGAGACACGCGTGGGCGCGCTGATGTGTGTACTCAGATTAAATTACATTAACACAATATATTCACATATCACGCTATCTTACAATATACGAGTACGAAGCCAGTGACTGTAAACGCGACTGGTCGTGGGTTCGATCCCCACTCGCGGAAATGTAATATTTATTTAAATTCATATTTTAATTTCTTCGCTCTGGTGTTGAGGCAGAGTCCGGCGTTGAACTCCGCTATTCAACACACAATGCTTTTTTTTTATTGTAGATAAGCAAGCATTTATTCCGCTATCTCCCCTGGTGGTAAGTGACGATGCGTAGGAAGGTGGAGCATGCTTGCCTAGATAGTGCCTATTCATTCGTTCTTTAAAGAGGGCCAGGTTATACCTGTCGGGGAATAGTTCAGCAGGCAGGGAGTTCCACTCCTTTGCTGTTCGCATTAAGAAAGTGGAGGCGAAGCGCTGCGTACGAAAACGAGGAATATCAATGACATAAGGGTGAAATCCCAGCCATTCGCAGATGGAAAGGAGAAGACCAGGTCATGCAGCGCTGCTGGACACTCTCCGAAATGTATTCTATAAATGTATTCTATGCTTCAAGAATTCGGCGGAGAGTGGGGAACGGAGTGTCTTAACACTAGGTTCCCTCTGCCTATCATGCTGTGTGCAGGATACAGCGTGAAGCTGATTTAAGAATATACGTGTGTATACTATTTTATGAAAAATGAATGTTGTATGCAAGTGACAAATAGTGCATTGTCAGTATAGTAGCTCGTGGATTTGAATTTGTAATAACTTTGTTTTTGTTTTGTACAGCATTGTAATATATTACTGAAAATAAAGGTAAATTAATGTTTCAAAGCGATATAAGTTATGACATTATTTTTGTTTGCGGTGGTAGCGCTTTCAATTTCTCGTAGTGCAAGAATATTTTTATTTGTTATCTTCAAGAATTTTTGAATTTTGTATTGTTTTTCCTCATTCGAATTCAACATTCCACAAGCACAAAAGTGGTAATGTCCGATTAAGCACTCAATTACACAATGGTGTCAAAATGCATGTAATTAATTTTCTTTACAGTAACCCATTTAGAAAATCATTTTTTTATTATAACAGTAAGTAAGTAGAATCAAAATGGTGTCATGATATTCATATTTTTAATATTACTTCATTTCTTTTTTTTATTAAATTCAACATATTGACGAGACGCATACGACTAAAAAGAAACAAAAATATTTATTTTCTCCAAATGGCCATTGAACCAACAACAAAAGTATATAAATCTAACGGCGTTACAACGACCACGAAGCAACCAAATTATAAACCAATATCCTATTCCATATTATATCAGTACTAGACTAGTATTAGTTCGAGGACAACGCATTATACATACGTAATGCCCCACCCACTCGTACAAAATAAACATGGGAGTCTAAACTTATTAGAATTTATGAAATTCAACCTTATGTTAAAATCATGAATATTTAAAGATTTCGCATACTTAAAATTTTACTCTTATTTTGGTTTAGGGGTTAAATTGTATCCGATTTATATTGCTACCCCCCCCATCAGATACTGCTTCCCTATTAAAAATACTGATTGTAATTTCGTTACATTTGTTTGTATATGAAATTCAAATTATTAATATCAACATAGCTTGTATTTTCTTTCAAGTCGATAGAGAAATTAAGAGAATGTTAAAAAAAATAATAGTATTAGTTCAAAAAAAAAAACATTAAAAATCACTGCAAAAATGTTATATTCTTCAGTGTATTAAATAAATAATCGTATAGTTCTATAAATATATAAAAAACATAAAAAAAACTATTTTAACATAATTAGTTAACTACGTCAGACTAATGCCTCGAGTGACCTCTTCACGGTCCGCACAGACTGGTTTGGAAATAAAACTAAAGGAAATTGCTTTTTCTCATATAAATGGTAAAAATATTAAATTTTATTATTGACATAACTTAATTAAATAAACCAAAACTATGATTCATTTGCAGTTTAACGCGATGGTGGTAGGTTTGAAATCTTCTCTGAGTGGCGTAACTCAACGCCGTGCTATGTCTCGTTACCAGAGCGAGGAAATGAAAATATTAAATATTTAATTTCCCCGAGTGAGAGTCGAACAAATAACCGTCGCGTTTACAATTACACGCTTGTGCCGCTACGCCATAGCGGTTCTCTTCTTTTATTGTTGTAATTAGTTTTTATGCCATACGTTTTTAGCATAGAAATGTACACAAATAGAACGTAAAGTCTTAACACTCTGTTCACTGTTTTCTATCAAAATTTGAAGTATTCTTATGTAAATTACTCATATCTTTTTTAAAAGATTGAAATATTTTGTAAAGCAATGAACACACACCCTGTTTAATCATCTTCCAACCAAAAAATTAACAAAAAATATTAAAAATTCTAACTCTAGGGCATATAATGTCGCAACAAAATTATAAAATTCCCTACAACAAGTGTTTCATAGTAGATCAATTTAGTAGAAAATTAGTTACATCTTATACCATTCTATATTGTTAACTATCACAGGCCTAGGTGCCCTACACACGGACGGAATTAAAATAATTGCCTTTGCAAGAGTACCGATGGCAGATAGAGACCTGGTTGCACACGCAATTTTACATGTAAAATGGATCTTTGATGCCTGTTTGTGACTGCTAACGTCATTGGTTGTGGGTTCAATTCCTATTTGAGGAAATGAAATATTTATTTAAATATATATTTTCAGAGTTCCGCCACCCAACACGCAATGTCTTCGGAATTCGGTGAAAAGTGGAGAACGGAGTGTCTTAATACTATGTTCCCTCTGAATACCCTGCTATGTGCGAGATACAAAAACCTGAAGCTGATTGATAAGCTAGTTTAATTTTATTTAATAGTATAAATTCAATGTTAAAAATATTTTCTTATTGATTTTAATAACGTCTATATTGTGTTTATTAGAAAACTGAATGAATGAAAAAATACTACAATTTATATTTTTATTATAACCAATTAGTAATATATTAAATATCTATATAACTTTAAGCCACATTATACACTACTGCCCATAGAATCGTCCTCAAAACGGATATACCAGCAATAAAATTTAATTGAGGACAAAACAAAATCAAAGTATGCAGTTCAAAAAGGATGCATAATAATTGCTATCTCTATGCGGAGCGACCCTATCGTTCGAGCGTTTATAAAAATGCATCACTAATTAAGAAACATTTTGTACGGGCGTGTATAGCCAGTAGAGTTCTGGCCATTCGGGGGACCTGCCTTCTGAGGACCTACCTTCTGTGGACCTACCTTCTGTGGACCTACCTTCTGTGGACTTTCATTTTTTCGCAGTTTTGAGTTATGAATTTTTAATGAGATCGCTAGAGATTATGAGCCAGAAGTCATTTCCCGGTAAAGGAGAAAAAAAACAGTGCCGTTTGTTCGGGTCGGGCCATAAAAAGCGCTGAGCTCGTGGAAATAGAAAAAAGTGGAGCCATCTTGTGAATGAGACGGTCTTTTTGTTTGTTGTTTGTTTTGATGTAATTACGCTTGTTTTGTGGCCACGTTTTCATATCTACTTGAGGGTAATCCACATTCCGTTTTCGGGCTGGGTACCGCTTACCAGACTCTTATTTTCCGGCTCCAGGGGTTCGTGGATTCAAAAGCATTGTTTGATGGATACATAATTATTGCAGCATTGCAAGAGTTTTATGATGTCTGTCCGAAAATATGGGTGTACTTGAAACTTGTTTTCGTCGTGTCGTAGAGCGTGCAATATGCTAGCTCTGCTCTACAGTGACAAATCCTAAGCCAAAAAGTCGAGCGCTGGTTCCTTTTTTAGTGGTAACAGAATTTTGTAACAAAAAAAATTGATAACATTTATTGACGTAATGTCTACTGAATTCAGTGGAAATTGGGAAACGGAAGTGTCTTAATAGGAACGAAGTGTCTTATTACTGGGCTCCCTAGTTCCCTCTGCCTACCCTGCTAATACTATTATTTTTTTATTAATAACTATTAAATCTTACCAATTTTCACAATGAACTGTTAAACAATAATAGAATTGAGAAAACATAGTTCACCATACAAAAATTATAACAACATTCAAAGTCCAAATAGTGCATATTTCTGACCAAAACTCTATATTTTTACTCATTTGTGAATTTGCGGTCCGGATATTTTTATTTCAGTACTCGTTATACTCAAGTATACGCTGTTACAGTTACTATAATATAAATTCATATAGTAGGTATACCAGAGTACTACAATTTTTATGATTTCAGCTTATTAAAAACCTTCTCTGTTTGACATTTATTGCTGAGCATTACTTGTATTTGTAAAGGGAAGTAGATATAAAGGTCGTCATAGTGTAGAGGCACTTCGTATCACCGCGATTATTGCAGCTTCGATTCCCAATGGCAGGGTATGCAAAAGTAATGTAGTGCTAACTTACTCTACTGCTCTCTTTTCGCACAATTTCGAATTATTACGTTTGTGGCAGAGCTCATAATCTCGTTTTGTTAAATGTTAAAATTAAAATAACTAATTCCGCGAATGAATTTGAACCCGTAATTACAGTCGAATGCTTTGCCAAAATCGAAACCATCGTTCATATAAATATTTATATGAACAGAATATTTTAAAATTATTATTTATATTAGTTAGTAGTGGACCCGAATGCGGCTACGCCCGCTTGGACAATACGAATCTTTATTAAATATATTTATGAAATTATTTTCAGTTTCCAATAGAGCAAGCTCATTTTGGCTGACGTTTTCTAACAACAAACTTATTAATTTGACATGGCAAAATAAATTGCATGTCAAATTAATAAGTATTTTAATATATTGGTATACATACGAGTATATCGATAATATTACTAATATGAGAAAAAAAAGTATCCTATGTCCATCCCGAGACCCTCAAGTATCTCTATATGAGTATTTTATCACATTTAAATTAGCGGTTCGGCCGTTATTGCGTAAAAGACAGACAGACAGAGTTACTTTCGAATTTATAATATAGGTATGGATTATTTATTACAAAGTAATATAAAATCTTCATACAAAAACAAATAATTTATATTAGCCTCATTCTGCATATATTTAGTAGACGCATAGTAAACACGCCTAACGTTGTACAGTACAGGTGGGATCATGCATGCGTGTCCCGCGCTCCCGGCACGAGATTAGACCTAACCCCTAATTAGATTAGCAACGTGTATGGGGCTTATTATTTGCTCTACTCTGGAAAATTATGAAGAAAATATAAATATTGTAAGGTGATGCTTGTGTGTTCGATTTCCAGTTGGGGACATATATATTTTTATTTTCCTTGCTCTGGTATGTTTCGAGAATTTGGGGGAAAGTGGAAAATGGAAGTGGAAAACACATGGAGAATGGAGTATCTTACAAGTAGGTCCCCAATTGTCTCTCTGATTGAAAGTTATATAAGTATTTAATTCATTACTCTCTAATGGAGCCCTAGAGTTATAGACTAGCTAACATACAACTATCCTGCATATAACAGGGTTGTTATTTTTAAGATTATGATATTTTTATATATAAACGTAGATATTTTCATTTATTGTGTAAATAATATAATTGGAATGACTCAATAAATTATAATAAAATTTTCTAGAAACCCAACGACACTGAAAAATGACTCTACAACCGCTAATAGGTAGAGCAATTACTTATTTAATATGCACGACTGTATGAGCGGTGAGTACGTGTTGAATGGATTATGAGACTTAAATGAATGGCCTGGCTGTGCTATTCGTCATATGAAGAAAGGGGGTGGATTTTGTAGAGAAAACTTAAATGTTTTAAGTTTTTAGTGTAATGGTTCCCGTTTTGTGGTATTTTTTTTGTTTTTCGTTAATCGCAGTATATCCTGCAAATAGTTGAGGTGGCAGAGGGAATGATTAGTGTTAAGATACTCCGTTTTAATTACAATACTTTCCTCACAGAACTGAAGTCGTAATCTAAATTTCCAGCCAATGGGACACTGGGAAAATGGTTAATTGATCATGGAAAGTTTCACATACACTTACATACATATTAGTTATATTAAATCTATAAAAATATAATATATCGTAGCAAAACTAACCCTTCACAATCGATACAACGTATAAGCCAATTTAATTATTAATAAACGTATGAATCCAAATCACATGTAACCTATACTCGTATTGTATTTAAAATGAAAGCGCACTGTCTTATTAAACTAACAAGGCCACTCTACAGCTCTATAATTAGAGGAGGGTTAGAATAAACCTCGCTCTCCATAAGTTGGGACTATACTATTAACATGAAATTATCCTTGGAATGCAGTTATTTTTTTCTTTAATAATTAGATTTTTAAATTTTATTTCTTTATTTAGATATTTAGGCATATTTGTCCGCCAACACTCACTTAGCACGTAATGCCTCTACACTTCGGTAAAAAGTGTCTTACTAGGATAGAGTGTCTTAATACTAGGTTCCCAGGTTCCCTCTGCCTACTCTGTTATATGCCGGATACAGCGTGAAACTTATATATAAGTAATAAAAGATAAATTTAAATATTGGTTTAATTTAATTTTGACGTGTTCAAAATAATTTATTTAATTTATAAGAAGAGGCCAGTCGTGGAGTAGGGGCACAAAGTGTGCTGCAAAATTAACTGGTTGTAAGTTCGATCCCCTCGACTCGAGGAAATGAAATATTTGTTTAAATTTATATTTTCACTTCTGCGCTCTGGTGCAATCAACATGCAACTCGACATACAAAGCCTCCGAACTCGGCGGAAAGTGGAGTGTCTTAATACGAGTGCGTGAAGACGGTTTTTGATTTTAAATTATAATAAATGAACACCCAATGTCCAACAGTATCCTAACGGGTCCTACTATAGATGTATGCTAGATACAAATACTTCAAATTGGCAGTCGGACAGCCGGCGATGCCCCCATATGATATTGAGGGTCGAAATTGAAACGATAATTTCATTGACGTACAGAATGTGCAAGTTCACTGGTCCTGTATTTAAAATTAATTTGATATAATTTGTTAATTTTTTTTTCTTTTTTATATGAAAATTATTTTTTTATTTTTTTTTTAAAGATCCCATAGCACTAGAGTGTAATTGTCAACGCGACGGTTGTGGGTTCGATTCTCACTCGGGGAATGAAATAACATTTATTAATATTTTTAGAACACTTCGTATTAAAGATCTTTCGAGAAATAAAGATAAGCTTGATACACCAAGTTTTCGCCTCCAAAAAGTTGGTAAATCTTTTATGGGTCTAAGTATACGTGTATATAATAAAATTCTGCAGTGTATTCTTAGTTTGCCACTACCAAAATTTAAAATATTTGTAAAAAAAATTCTAACAAGTAAAGCGTATTACACTGTTCAAGAATATTTAGAGGATAAGCATGTATGGAATTAATGTCTATTGAATGTAATGCAGGATAGCTGCCAGCTAATGTAATAGATTGTACCATTGATTTTGAAAAGAGCAACTGTTGAGTTTCTTGCCGGCTCTTCTCAGCAGAACTGCCTTCCGAACCGGTGGTAGCTTTTTGTTCATATGTTCATTCGACGATTCAAAAGTTCTTATAATAATTGCCTATTTGAATAAAGAATATTTTGAATTTGAATTTGAATTGAATTATATTAAATCTTCAGTTAAATCTTTAACATCATGAGTCATATACAGTAGTTTCCAAACAATTCGCAATTGTGTCTGGTGTACTCTATAAATGACCTAATAACCTTTGCTTGTTATCGACACGATTGTTTGATATTTTCATTATGTTTTAAAGTAAAATAGATCTAGTTTCATATTTTGTGGACACCGTTTTCTTTATTTTCTGCATAATTTTCGAAACATAGCATGGTGAATAGTGGGCGCTCTCTAATCACCGCGCCTTGTCTTATTACCAGAGTAAAAAATGGTGGAAAAATGGTGGGAAGTGGGAATCGAACTAACAACCGTCGCACTTACAATCGTTGTGTCGTTGTACTACGACGGCTTCAATATTAGTTAATAAAATGTCAATTAAAACTGAAATCTCTATCAGCCTATAGGTATCTCTCGAACGAAACGAACGAAATATTTGTATATCTTTGAACGTCATGTATAAAATGGTAAAGACATATTATTAAAATATATTTATAGTTTAATTTATAAAATGGAAATAAATCGCGGCGTTGTGTTACGATACCCAACACCTCCAGTTCGTGCAGAAAATGGAGTGCCTACTCTCTATCCTGTTATAAAAAAAAACTTAGCTTTATTACAATATAGATAACCTTCTCGATAACAGCGTGCGCTCTAATATGTTTTCGAACAGTTAAATGCATTGATACCTGCTGTTTCAATTTACGTATACGTTTTATTGCTATAGCAATCTCCATCGGCCACGCCTTCGACCTTTAGTTAACTCCTGTAGTTAGCACACTTATATTATAAATAACAATAAGACTATAATGGAATATGCGATGTTAATATTTCCATCTGTCGATTGTTAACTGTTGTTGTATGAGGCTTTGGCGTTTTCGAGCAGCGTGTAATCATGGTTGTGTGGGTGTAAGTTCGATTTTTACTCGGGGGATTTTTTTTCAGGTTCATTCTGTATCGCACTGAAAAAAAAAGACAGAGTGTCTTAACACTACCTGCGCTACTATGGGAAAAAATGTGAAGCTGGATTTTATATTTTTAATTCGAACGATCTGTTACGACAAAGCAACACCGGTGTGGTAGCAACACCCACTCTACGATGGCTCCATAATGAGGAGATTAAAACAATTTAAATATAATCGAAAATGGGGTCGAATGCACCCCCTACGACGACTTCCATTAAACCTAATATTGATCCCCCATACATATTAAACATAACAACTAATAATTTAAAAATAACTAAGTAAAAAAGTAATAAACAAGCCTCATTATCTGTAAAAAATATATGAAAATTAAAAATACCCTCACAAGATTTATATGATACTTCATAATCAAAAGTAACTTGTACGAGTTATACAGAAAGGCTTCCAATTTGCAACAACCAACTGCCACTCCACACATCGGCTGGGTGTAATTACCCGTGACCCTCCAATTAACGGGTTGGGTACTCCCGTTAATGATTGCGAAGTGGATCTAGATTTCGCTTGATGCTTGATTCTAGATTCTAGATCTGTTTAAGATAAACTATTTTTATCATAAAGCTTAGTAGAAGGCCAACGGATATGAACGCAACTGATGTGGGTTTGTTTCCTACTTTGAGGGATGATCGATTATAGCAAAAAATATTTTTATTTCTTGGCTCTAGTAGATGATAAATACAGAGTTAAAATTCACCACACAACACGTACTATCGAGATATTATCGGGCGGTGCGTAGGGAAACCTTATATTTCAATGAATTCAAAGAAATAAATTGAAGCAAGTCGTAGTGCAAAGACGCAAGCGCGCGAAAAATATTTTAATGAATAAAAAAACCCGTTCCAACACCAATATCCTCCACCTTAACCAGAATTCCCACAAATTACAACTATAACAGACGGGTCTTTCAATCTCGCATGATCACCTCATTACTGATATGGACTGTGTCACCAATCACTCCTCACTCCTCGGCGGAGGACGAGGGTGCTTCATTAAAATATAACGAGTGATTTGTACTCTAAGACACTCCACCTGACATCAGATTGGACATTCATTAGATGTTTTATTTAGTTCTATGGGCTGGAGTTGATTTACTTTTATTTTCTTTATTTAGTTTTTGAGTTTTATTGGTTGTTTGAATACACGAAGCTTTATTTGAAATATTGTTTTTTCTTTTTGTATGTGTTAATTGCATTTTGCATTTTTGCATTAAGAAATTTCTGTTTCCCACTTTCCGCCAAATTTTGAAGGCAATGCATGTTGAATGGCGGAACTCAACGCCGCGCTTCGCCTCGTCACCATCCATCCATCCATCCATTTCCTCGAGTGGGAATTGAATCCACAAAATGTCGCTTATAGCAGGTTCTCACCGCGACCTGCGACTAAAAGGAACCTTACGAATATTGATATCACTTTAATAATTACCAATAACCAACCTTCATATTGGACAAAAAATACGACAAAGCGTTAATTCCTTATGATTTAAAACTTTTTACACAATTGATTGACTTTTATACATATGCAGTAATATATTTTTTACCATGAATTTTTAGTTTACCTAATACGGACCCCCCATACTAAAGCTATAAATAATGAGTCATTCTAAGCGTCACACCCTAAAACCTAATAAACTTTAATATGTCAATATTTTATACGTGTGTGGGGCCAAGTTATCATTAATTATGTGAAATTACGACCCTTTTTTATTGTAGCGAAATAATAAATTTTACTATGTAAAATATTACTAGTGGAG
The DNA here is from genome assembly GCA_013403645.1 of Heliconius nattereri. Taxonomy (NCBI): domain Eukaryota; kingdom Metazoa; phylum Arthropoda; class Insecta; order Lepidoptera; family Nymphalidae; genus Heliconius; species Heliconius nattereri. Next base: position 857,800 of record JAAIXI010000231.1, read on the forward strand.
GAAATTACCCTACAAACAGAATCCTGCAAGCATTGTGTATTGAGTAGCAGAGCTCAATTGCTGAGCTTTGCCTCCTCACCTCAGCGAGTAAATGAAAATAATAAAGATATTCTATTCCCAGAGTCGAAATCGAACCAACGCCTTGCACCACTATAGTTTATTATTTATTTAATAAACTATTTCTTATAAAATAATCCTTAATGATTCTTCATGACTTCAATTTCACCATTAAAAAAATGATAGAAAATAACTTTTTTTTATAGATATTTGATTAAATGTAATTTATAAAGACATTCACGTAATTCTAAGATAAACTAATAATTTATTAACACAAAACAAATATTTGTATAAATCCACGCTCGCGGCGTACAGCGAGCTGAGCTGTCGATATCAGTTTGTTGTAATGGACACCATCACCACGCCTAGGTCTCGCCTTGGTAAACTTCTGATTCGGCTTTATCGTTTGGTCCAAATTAATTTAACAGATATTAAAATAAAGTGGAATATTGGGAAAAAATAAAAGAGAAATGTTTTAATTCAAATAGTTTTACATGAAAATTTTTACATGTGTGTAGTGGAGAAGCTTAAAATTTAATGCGTAAAATAAACTATAAGCCTTGGTGGAGTAACTTGTCACTGTATTCTGAAAATAACTATAAAAATAACATTTAAATCATTTTTTTATCTTAATGACTTGTCTAGAGAGTTACTTAAATTGAACGATTTATCATATTTTTGTAATAGGGATGCACCCTATTTATTTTCTTTAAATATACATTTATTCAATTTTAACAATTATTAGTATGTTAAGCAATAAATAAAAAAAGATACCTTAACCTACAATGATATAGAATATCTCGATTATATATGTGTGCTTAAAATAATAATAAATCTTTTCCAAATACAAAATAACAATATATCCTAGCGATATACGTCTTTACTTTACCTTTTATTAAATTAAAATATTTTCAACCCAATACAAAAGGCCGAATCAGAAATATGAACATATTTGCGTGTTTAACACTACTCAAGCAAAATATCAAAACCGACACCTACGCATACTTTTCTGTCTATTATACTATAGTATAACGTATTAATTGACATTAAGAATAGATAAGCTTCACGCTGTATCCCGCACATAGCAGAAAAAAGTAAATGGACAGGAAAAAAATATGGATATCTAGTGTTAAGTCACTCTGTTCTTAGATAGATATTAGATAGATATTTTCATTCCCCACTTCCCACCGAATTCTGAAAGTATTGAATAGCACAAGGCCGCGCCTTGCTTCCATAGCGTGAAAATTAAACTATGAAATAATTTAGTCTCCCAAGTGGGAATTGAACTTAGAACCAGACGCTTACAGTCGCTTGTACCTCTGCGCAACAAACAGATATACAAAAAAATATATCCATACCTATATTTTAAATTCGAAAATAACTCTGTCTGTCTGTCTGTCTTTTACGCAATCAGGGCGAATCCGCAAATTTAATTGTAATAAAGTACTCATATAGAGATACTTAAGAATCTCGGGATGAACATAAAATATTTTTATTTCTCATATTTGTAATATTTTCGATATATACCAATATATTAATATACTTATTAATTTGACATGCAATTTATTCCGCCATATTAATAACAACCGTCGCTATGCAACCGTTGCTAAGTAACGATTTGCAAAGTATGTTGTTAGAAAACGTCAGCCAAAACAAGCTTGCTTGACGCATCTCTCTATTGAAAACTGAAAATATCATAAATATATATATATTCATATAATAAATATCCGTATAGTTCAAGCGGGCGTAGCCGCGTCCACTAGTATATATATAAAAAGAAAAAAAAACCAAAACGTCATGCACTGAAAAAGGCTTTCAACATATTTAATGCTCCCCACGCTCGTATTTCACTAAGAAATGGCGCAAGAAAAGCAAAATTATACTCTCCATGGAAAAATAGAACGGTATAAAAGCTTAACTGAGGTTGTAACAATTCACAGAGTGCACCCGGTCCCATACATACCGGTATTGTGACATACGTCGGTCGGGTCAGACGGACAAAACAAAAATTCTATTGTAATATACAACGACGGTTTATATTGCGGGGAAAACAATTTTTTTAAGAACGTGTTTTTTTTCTGCCTTCCTTTTTTTGCTTTTTAATGTATTTTTTAAAATGGAAAAAAAAACATATTTCGCCGTGTGAATATTTTAAGTGTATTGCGTGTGGCATGAATGAAGTACTCGTACATTCGTCGAATGAGATTGCGTTGATATAGATTGCTATTGAATTTTTTTTTATTTTTTATCTGTATAGTAAATGCTTTTTGTTTTATTAATGTGGTATCATTGTTTGGATATAAGCTGAATGGAGACTGTTTGGTTTTGTGTTATGTCGAGATAGCATTTTAGATGTTTCTGACAATTGTAGTCGTAGGTTCAATTCTAGGATAATTCTTCGACGGTCCTGGGTCTGATTTCCACTTGGGGGAATGAATGATTGGTTTTTATTAATATTTTCATCTCTTCGTTCTGGTACAAAGACAAAGCGCGTCGTTGAGCTCCGCCACTGAACATGCACTGTCTCGAAAATTTGGCTAAAAGTGGGGAAGGTTCCCTCTACCTACCCTGCTATATGCGGGATACAACCTGAACCTGAAAAAAAAGATATATAAACATAGCAAAAACATCGATAATTGTATCCCACGCTATCGGGAAACGTCCAATAATTTCCATGAAAATGTCTTGAGGCATCTGCAGGTTATTTCATTAAATCCACTGCCTGTAATCATTCTACGGTAACTGCGTTTGCTTATAGTATGGAAATGGTAGAAACTCTTGGAAATAAATGTGTTAGATACATTCATTAAGTAAATTAGTAGGTAAAAAGTATTTTAATTAAGTAATAGAGCAAGTGATTCTTGGGTATTTCCCGTCTCACTTGGAATTTCAGAACACTATTATTATCTCCGAGTTATGTTATACATTGCGTTTTCAACAAAGTGAACAGCGGCAGTATCTTAATAATTACGGAGTGTCTTTACACTAGGTTTTCAGGTTCCCTTTACCTACCCTGCTATGGGCGGGATACAATATGAAACTCAAAAAAAAGTAAAAATATAAGTTACCTATATGAAAATATATTTTTTGACAAAAACAGTAGTGAAATATAAAATTCTAAGGTGTGGCTTTTGAACCCCACAACCGAATACAATAAGTACAACTAAAGTATTTTCGTGCAATCTACTCTATACTGCTATATTATAATGACATTAACATAGCTGTATTCCTTCATTTGAGATGTGATTTGTATTGGAGCGTAGAATAACTCCAGTGGAAACGTTCTTGCAGCTTATTTTATTACCTGTCTATAGCCGCCTTCCAATCACTCCTAGCCGCATTCGCTTATTACTTTAGAATAAGGCGAAACGTGGATCTGTGGATCGGAACTAGATACTATAAATGAATATTATAAGTAATTATTTTCAATTTGTTATCAGTTAGCTAGCTAATAAGTCACCAAAGTATTTTTTTTATAGCTTCACGCTGTGTCCCGCATATATCAGAGTAGGCAGAAGGATTATGAGAGCCTAGTGTTAAGACATTTCGTTTCCCATTAAACAACAACTGCTCCTCACTATTTCTGAAGGCAGTTACTGAAGACATTGAGTAACAGAACTCAGCGTCTTACTTTGCCTTGCTACCAGAGCGATCAAATCAGCATGTGAAATACATAATTTTCTGGAGTGGCTTGAAACCATAAACGTCGTATTTACAATAGCATACGCTAATGTTCCTGCGGCCTCTAAAACTCTCGTCATATTTATTATTGTAGTCGTATTTAATATCGTTTTTAGCGTAGTATACCGACAATTTTTAGTGACAAGACACTCTGTTCTCCGTCCTACTAAACATAATAAAATATACCAACCAACCAAATAAAGAAGGACCAAATCAATTTCTTCATTGCAGTGAAAAATGTAAGTGCCTCCGAACAAACTTGACTAAGTCCTCGAGACAACGGATCTCTTGTCTTATGAAATCCTTGAGTGGACTACCTCAACGATTTTATTTTTATATCTCTGAATCATGACTTAAGTAACCCCTTAAGTAAGTTTGAGATGGTACTGTTTTTATAATTGGAATAACTTGTTTTCTTATGTTTCTTGAAATATTTATACATATAAATATTCTTTACTTGTAGAATAGTTTATACTTCACCATTTTAATCATAGATTCTGGTTGTGCCACACTCCTCAGTTGAGAAAATATATTTAGTTAAGACTGCCATTGAGAAGAAACTGCTTAGGATATCATTGGCTTACCTTGCAGGTTTATGACCATTATTTTAGGTGAAGCTCCGAGGAGTGACTAAGCTTTGTGACTGAAGCCCCTCACTGTCGTTCACATCCACTGTCCGAACTCTTGTCTCTTCCTAAGGATATGTAAAATGATTCTTGCTAGCAGTGTCGCCTTCAGTATGTTCTTCAAATTTGTAGCGCATTTTCTGCTTCATTTTTAAGACTTAAGTCACTTAAGGCACTTAACAAGTGCCAAAAATCAACCACTGCAGGGAATAGAAAAAAGTATCCATCTGTGGGATTGGATACAAACCACTGTACTTGTAACACGGCGATCTTAGTACCAAACATAACTAATGTAAATATTAATCTAGCTCTATTTCCTGACAAAAAGCAATCGTCTAAGTATAACCATTTGAGTAACATAAGTAAAAAGTATAAAGTAAATAATTTGCCCAATCAAATATATCAAAAATTATATATTTTAATTTAATTGCCTTATCTTATTCTTGAACTGAATCTCCATTTCCACGGGTGGGAATCGAACACAAAACCTATCGCACTCTCAGTCACACACGTATACCCCGACTTTGATAAATATATAAAAAATAATTAAATTAACTCATGCATTCTTCATCTGATTGTACAGAACAATAATAATGAGACAGGAAGCGTTGCTTATTTGTGTATTTTCGGCAGTTACCCCCCCTTTGTCTTCGCGTGTGTGCTGGAAGTCATTAATTTTCAGGGCATAACTTTTTCAGGGGTAGTGTTGGTGTTTTTTTTTGGAAATCGCCCTAGAGGGTGGTGTTTTTGGTGTTGGTAAAGCGTGATCAGGTTGTAAGATTTATTAAGTTAATTTTCTAAATATTCTTTGTTTATGTGACATTTGAAGATTTCTTATAAATTGCTGTGCTATTTATTTATTTACAAATGTATGTAAATTGAGACTTATAAATATTTCAATAATAATGTTTTTCTATTTTTTACATATTCTACTTTTCAAAAAAAATGTTTTTTTTTTTTATTAAATAGCCAAAATATTATAACCTAAAAAATTGTATTATTTATTTTCATAAAAGTACTAATGAAATACAAAATATATTTTTAATATTATGTCATATTCATATCATACAACAAATATATTTATTTTCATTGTGCGAGAACGCCGGGGGCGCCTGCCGTAGCGTCCGCAATTAAAATTATAATTTTTGGCAAACGCTCCTGCCCCCTGCCACGTGTATACTCGTATTCTGTATCTTTGACTTGTCCCGCCGGCGGTTGGGATGGAGACACACGGAGAGAAAAATATTATAATATGTCATAATATACCGTAACGGCGCAGTAGCACAAGCGTGTGACTGAAAAAGCTGTTGTGTGTTCGATTGCCATTTGGGGGAATGAATGATTATTTATTAATTTCTTTCATTTCTACGTCATTTCTTCTTTGGTTCGAAGAAAAATTGAGAAGTTCCGAAAGAGAGAGATTAGAGATATTGAGAGTAGAGAACGAAATATCTTAACCAGAGGAAATATCTCTGCTTAAGATATATGTAGGAAATAGCGTGAAGTTGAAATTAAAAAAAAACATAGTAAGAGGCGTTCATGGCGGTTAGTGCTGTCTGTAAAAACAATTGTTGTAAGTTCAATACCAACTTCACATCATTAGTTTCTGTTTGAAATATTATCTAGTGAAAGATAATTTGCTAATGAGTTCTCTTTGTATAGGTCAAGATGATTTGTTTTTTTTTAAATGAAAAAATATGAAATTCATAAATAAAAGAATTTCTCTCTTTCTCATACAAATAACAAATAACCTATAAACTAACAAAATAACTATTTTAATAAAAAACAGATTAAAAACAAACTCAGTGTACAAAACGGAAGTAGACTACCGAAAAATACGTATCTTTCCAGATCTGGTCACCCCAAACGTCATTGTGGTGTCATCGCGCACCCGAGTGCACCCTTGCCATATTTAAATATTCATTTTAACTCTTTAATTATACTTGGTGCATGTGAGCCACCGTCTATTTTGCTTTATTCTTCTTTCTTTATTCATTTTTTTATCGCAAACTGGAATCTTTTAGACGCGCTTCCGCTAAGTGCAGCTTTATGTTAATTCCCATTTCCAAAGGTAACATTTTGGATCGTGATTAAACGTAAAATAAGATGAAAAATTCCGAGAGTCGCTTCAGATTCCTTCTAATTTGGCAACCCCTCAACACTTTTACTTTTTGTATGCAGAGTTATTCCTTGAGCGTGTTAACTAGAATATAAGCGATTGTCGTTGGAGTCTTCGTGGTTTAGTGGGACGGCTTCTAGCTGTGAATGGTGGTTTTCAGTTCGATTCAAACTCGCCAAACGTTACTGGTTGTACTGGCGTTGGGTTCCGCCTCCACAATTCAGCCGAATATGGGGAATAGAGTCTGGACACTAGGTTCCCTTTGTCCATCCTGTGTGCGTGATACAGGGAAGAGCGGAAAAAAATAAAATAGCTAAAAAGGAAAAAAAAATGGAAGTTAAAACATAAACCTTCTCAATAAAACACTTTTAAAAACAAACTCCGTCGACAACAGTGTATATTGAATTTCCTCAACCGTTGCGGAGATTGCTCGGTGCATATAAGTAGACTAACAGTTTTACTCGTAATCAATTACCTCCCCTCTTCAGATATGGTTCACTGAGCTCGGTGTTTCATAATGTCACCTGGAACTTGGGTGTTATATTTTAATTTTTTTATAAGGTGAGATATTATGTAAAAGTTTGTTAATAAGTTTTATATGTAGCGTTTTGTAGTTAACTCTAAATTTTTTGTAAGTATTTATTAGATAAAAGTCTTAGCTCAGTGGCACAAGGGTGTGCCTGATAATGCAATGGTCGTGTATTAGATTTCGATTGAGGAAATAATTATTTCATATATTTAATAGTTTCATATTGTCGTTTTAAAAGTAAGAACGGAGTTGAGTTCCGCTGCTCAACATGCAATGTCTCAGAATTTTTGAAAAATGGGGAACAGAAGTGGCTTAACGAGAACATTTTTGTTTTGACATTGTCTTAACACTAGGTCCTCGGGTTTTCTCTGCATTATTATATTATTTATAATAGAATGATTTTGTAATTAATTGATTTTTATGAAACATAATATTTCACATAACAAATAAAACACGAAATAAAAAACGAATAATAATTTTATTGAAATCTTCTCATAACACCACAATATATGAGATGTGAACGACATTCTCATACAAAATCATTTGTTAGGCGGTGATTACTTTTCCTACAGAACTGAGGAGGTTCCGTACCGCGCTAGTGTTTATTGGTTCCGCTCCACTGAAGATTCCATTTTCTTTCGCGTTTTTTACTATGGAACTTTTTACGGCTGCAGCGTATAACCCTTTAGTAAAAACTAGAACAAATAATACATACTTTATCGTATAACTTGGAAGAAATGCTTTTAAGTAATTCGAGGAACCTCTGAGATAGAACACTATTGTGGCACAGTTGACATGTCCACGGTAGTAGCAAGTTCAAATTTTATCTTGCAAATAGATAAATTTATGAAGGGTATATAGTTTAGTGCACTTATTTCTTATTATGTATTATACAAAATATATATATAACTAATTACTTATATTATAAATGCAAAAATTACTGAACAACCTTATCCAACTAACAAATTAATTGTAATTTTTGAAAGTATGTAAATTTTGTATAATCTGGCTATAGATAGATAATATAACAATAACTTAAAGCGGGCGAAGCCGCGTTTGGGTCACTAGTAGGTATTTTAGATATTTATATTAAACCATAATCATATACCTCTGCCAGTATATAAAAATTACTAAGTAAAAGAATATTAAAAAGCAGTTTATAGAAGTAACAACATCCCAACCTATAAAGCTTATAACGACTCATAAAGGCGGCTACACACGTAAACAAAAGTCCATTATTATTCATCTACGGGCTGACGAGGCAAAGTCAATGTCTATCTTATTTCTTTTATAATTATTCACGCTGCCTCTCCGAGGGGGGTGCCACCTCGGAGGGCGCGATAGAGAAAACGTCTTCGGTTTTTGCGGCGTTTGTTTCAAGTTTTTTAGGGGGTAAACCCTTTCCTGAACATGACAGGAATTGGATCATTAAGCAGGCCTACCCATATTTAATTCGGCTCCCCAATGTCTTGCTGCTATGAATATCAACATATTATAGGGTAAGAGTTTTAAAATGAAATACTAAGTTATTTTAGTCTGCAAACATTTCCTAATGTGTTATTATAATTGTTCTATTATTGATAATTGGATTTCAAGTACAGTTAATATGTATATTTTTAGACTTTAAAATATAAATATTTTACAGGTCCTCCAGTAGTTACATTCTCTAATTAAACAAAACATTTAATTTGAATAATTATAAAATTCCACTCAATGTCTGCCTACTTATTTCGAAAAATTGCATGAAAATTAAAGAAAATGCTCTGGAAGTACGAACTAATTACTACAAAACGCAAGTATATTATAGAAATAACGTCAACACGAATTGAAAAGCAATAGAAAACTAGAAAATACTAATAAGGGAAACGACAAATTTACTCAGATCGACCAATTTTCATATTCAATAAATACCGTCAAATCCTAATATCCAATATTGGAAAAGGAAATGCAGAAAAAAAAACTGCACTGAAACATCGAACTCCATTCATAACCCGAGCTAATCAATTCAAAAGAGGAAAACGGGAAAAAAAGAACACACGTCGTCTACTTATGAAATTATATCGTGGAAATCTACGGTTGGGATGTCGAAAAATTTATTCTCCTTTTTTTCTGGTGCAAGCAGTTCATCTGAGACGTAAATGGGTTAGAAAATTGAATGAACGTACGCCTCAAGCAGGATACCTCGGAATAAGTACGAGTGTGGTTTCTACATCTGGCTTGTTTAAACATTCATTTGTACAATCTGTTTTTCTTATGTTTCCTTTTTGTTTGATTTACGTTGTAGAATGGGCAGTTATTCTTATTTTTCTATATGTATTATTTAATTTGCTGTGTTTTTATTGTTATACAAATTAAAAAGAGAATAATAACAAAAGGTGAAATAAAATCAACTGTTAAAAAATATATAATTAATTAGACAATATAATTAATAAAAACTTCTATCTTATAATATTTTTTTAAAGTTTTAAGGCTACCAATGCTTTAAAAGAGGACTAAGGTTTTATGTTATTCAACTAATCATATACTTATAATAGCAATAAATGTGGTGTATTTTTTAAATATGTCCAATATAACTGTTAACGAGGACGTAAACCACAAAAATATATTTATTCATTAATATATAATGCTACAGAAATATTGAGTTTGCATTGAAAATATTCAACTTGAATACTTTAAAATATTTTAATCAAAGAAAAGTAATGTATTCAAAAATAGTGACTTCTATACCCTAACGTAATGCTCTTACAGCGCTAACGACGTCTACATCAAAGATTTCCTTCACATGTGCGGTGAAATAGTACTAATAAGACTCGTCGGATCTGCCGATGCCTCGAGACGTACCAATAGGAAAATTAAAATGTCTAGACTGACTTATACTTTTTGTTTTACTCAAGACATTCCCTCTTTTATGACTTTTGACATGTGTATTTATTTGTGATTTTCATATTTCATACCAAGAAGCTATAGAACCAATTATATATAGCTCATTTCGTTCATTAGTTCAGTCCATTTCAATATTGAAATATTTTTCTCTTTTATTTATGTAAATAAATTAATGAAATTCATTATATAAGAAGCCAAATTAGTGAGTGATAAAAAAAAGGTTTAGATCTTCCAGCCAAAGGCAACCCATCCAAGACGTTCTCTTCATTAGCGACAAGAAAAGTAATGTCATTCCGTTGTGACACAGCATGCAGGGAGATCCGCACCCCCCGGTGGTCTGTTCGCAACTGACTTGTACGCGGTTACCAACCCCCCCAGCGCCCGTTCCCAGGGTGTGGGGGTGGACGGCTTTCTCTTTCATTTTTCCTTCGCTCCTCGGCTCATCCAGTTACATCGTTCTTATGTTTTATTTTTAATTAAAGCGTACGCAAGTCGGCGGCGTGGATCTTACCCCCTAGGGGGTGGCGGGTACATACGCGGTGGGTGTTGATGATTTTTCAATGGGGAGAAAGAGTTCCCTCATTTTCTTAAGAGAAAATTGCGTTTTGTTTTCAAGTAGTCGATGTCTGTCGTAATCGCTTTTGTTTAGTAGAAGTTGTTCGTCGTTCTTGTGCATGTGAACATTTTAGGAGTATCGTAAATTGTTCTTTAAAGTTTCGAAAGTTGTTGAGACAACGTGCAATTTTGAGGTGCTGTGCATTTAAAAAAGGATTGTTATGAATAAATTATTAATAGTTTTAGTATTTAAATTAAATAAGGCATTATGTAAATTGTATAAAATAAAATACTATAGATTTAGTTATTTTTTTATATATTTCCATTTTTTGCTTCTCGCTGTTTCCCGCATGTAGCAGAGCCTAGTATCTTTTATATTATTATTATTATAATACTTGATTTATAAAGATATTATCAAATATTAAATTACATAATTAATATATGTATTCTTATAGGAATACATATACGAAAAATTAGCAACATGGCGCTTTTTCACAGTAAATAAAGCATATACATACTAACAAGCAACACATAATGAGCCAGAGCTCAAAGTTAATAATGTAATGAAAAACAAAAAGGGCCAAGAAAAGGGTGCGTTAAGTTCCACCGAAAAACGGGAATTTGTAAGAAGTTGCCTCCCCAACCCCCCACCCCCCAGGGGACACTGCCCCCTCGTGTGCGAAAATAAATTGCCAAGAATAATAATTATAATGAAAGCGAAAGAACGTATAAATTAGTGGGGACGACTCAAGACGCGAAACTCTGATGTGAGGGTCCGATTATACATAAACATGTATCGACGATTTATAATCTGTGATGCAGTAAAAAAGAAATTTTAATTTTCTTTATTATTGTTTGAACAAATATAATTATGATTTATATGTAAACAAATAAGTAATATATAAGAAGTTTTAGTATTTTATCGATTTGGCACTTTGTATCGATAGTCAATGCTCAATTATTATATAGGTGACAGGAAAAAAACAGTTATTTATATCAATTCTTTTCTTTATTCTGTAAAATATTATTGATAAAAGTAAACATAGATAAATAATGAACTTTTTAAACAATTCAAGGCTAGTACGTGATAATGCGCTGGGTCTGATTTTACCCAATTCCTTATCACGGCTTCAAGATGGCCTAATAAACGTTCTTGACCGTCGAATACATCAGTATTGGATTTTCAATAATTATTCAAGAAAATCTTTCCATTCTTATAATGATTATTAGTTTAAGTTACTTTATACGAAAAGAAATGTCAATAAAAATCGATTTTAGATAAATTTGGTCTTATACTAATTAATTATAGATGAATAATTTAGAAATGAATTACTTTTAGTTACAGCATGAGTTGTAACAATGAGATTTCATTTCGTTTTAAGATAAGATTTTTCTGTACTTTTGTTCCTGATGAATATTGAGTAATTATTTACTCAATATTAGTAATTATTTACTCAATATTCATCAGAAACAAAAGTCAAGATCGATCTATATATAACTCCTAATTACTATGTAAAAGCCTTGTACCTTAAATATATTAATACTAAGACTTCACAGTGTTCAGTTAAAATTTTTATTCAACTGCCATTTTTTATTATATTTTCCAAAAGCTGTTTAGTAAACAATCACACAAATCTTAGGATCGAGTACTAAATTATATTTAAAAGCCTTATTTTATATAAATATATGTATATTATATGCATTTCGTAAGAAACAATTAACAACATATTTTCATTTTCGTATATTTTGATTTAACAACAATAACCTTTGCTAATTACAAAAACAAGAAAATCTCAAGAACCTATATACAATAGAAGACGCACATAATACACCCCCATACACGACTCAATACATATTTCTTACGCGATCGCCGGGATGCGAAAAGGGGGAATGAAAAAAAAACTAATTAAAAAAGCAATCAAGGTTTTCTTGACGGCGCTCACGTTCGCCCATATCGTCTTACTCCCTCTTCCTGGGGTGACTTCCACCCACTCCCCGGCTCACCCTTTAGGGGTGGTCGCACCCCCTGGCCGTACTAGATTTACGTAACACGTTTAAAGTGTGTTTTGATGAAGAAATCATCCCATTTCCCCGGACTGCGTTTAAGAATTTTGCGGCTCGGACTTACGGCGACATTTCCACTTTTTTTTTCACTTCAACTCTTTAATCCGGATCTCTTGACGAGTATAGCCATATTATAATTTCAGCGGGTAATTCTCGAAATTCGTTTCGCGAATGTATTGAAATTTTCGTTTTTTTTTCCAGAATTTTGTTGGAGTAATTGCCTCTTTGTGGCTTAGCGTTTTAGCCGAATCGGGGTTTGTTTTTGGATTCAGCGAAAAATTAAATGCACGCCTTTATACTAAATGTTGGTTAGCATAATTAACGAACTACTTAAGCTTGTGGGAATATCTCATACATTTTTGTTCATTGACTTATCTCTGCCTAATTAAGAGTATTTTTTATTATTTTTTTATACCTGTGTAGAAAGCTAAAGAATAATCCCCGTCGCCTTGATAGCAATATTTTATGTTCTTGCATTCGTTGAATCTAAGCATATTTAGTACAAAGTCTAATGAGATTTTTTACCTTTAATTTCTTTTTATTTTAAGTAAGTTATATATATTTTCTCTATTAGTTTAGTGTGGTATCAGACGCGTTTATAATTATATATAAGAACAATGAAAGATGAAAAAGTTTTATTACAACAAAATGGACGATTATTACAACAGTCCAGTAATAAAAGAGATATTTTTTTTTATAACTTTTATTAACAATAATTGCTATATTATGATTCAATTTTCTTTCGCCTCTATCAAGAAAAAAATGTAACATATAATAAAGTAATTGGAATTCCTACTGTCCTTTAGCGTCATCCTGTCCTAGATACAAGTGGCGAAACATGATTTCAAAAGAAAATTCTTTAAAAGAAACTTTAAGAGAATGTAGGGAAAGTTAATATTTCTTTGAGAAGAGAGTTGGTTTATTAAAATACTGTGCCGTACAGGTACGGAGGTAGAAATAAAAACGAGCCAAAGCAGTTACTTTTATGAGGGCGCGAATAAGATGTTTCGGACTCCGTCTAAGGAATGAGGTGGCAGCGGCAACGCACACTGGTGGAATAAAACGCTGAAATGCAAATGTTTCCATATTAACCTCCGAGTTCTGGAGGTATTGCGTGTTGAGTGCCGGAACTTAGCGCCGCGCTTTAGCCTTCATGCCAGAGCGTAGAAATAAGCATATAAATATAAGTAAATATTTTATTTCCCCGATTGGGGATCGAACCTACAACCAGTCGATTTTACAGTTACACTTAGTGGCCCTCGCCACGACTCGCCACGGTCTCAACCGATTGTAGGATACTAGTGGACCCGAACGCGGCTGCGCCCCCTTGAACTATACGCATATTTATTGAATATATTTATGAAATTATTTTCAATTTTCAATAGACAGATGCGTTAAGCAAGCTCATTTTGGGTGACGTTTTCTAACAATAAAACTTTGCAAATCGTTGCTTGGCAACGGTCGCATAGCGACGGTTGTTTTTAACATGGCAGAATAAATGGTATGTCAAATTAATAAATATTTTAATATATTGGTATATATCGAAAAAAAAGTATCCCATGTTCATCCCGAGACCCTCAAGTATCTCTGTATGAGTATTTTATCACAATTAAATTAGCGGTTTGGCCCTGATTGCGTAAAAGACAGACAGACAGACAGAGAGTTACTTTCAAATTAATAATATAGTTCATATACAGAGACATTTAGTAGGTAGTGTGGATAGCCTACGTATGCCGGTCCATGAATCTCACATAACCCGCTTGAGGAACTCATTCGGGTGGTGTCCCCTCAAAAGGGTTTACGATAAAAAAGGTCATTAATTTCCCATAAACGAAAGCGCGGGCGACCTCTTACATAAAATAAACTATAAAAATCCAATACATTGTATACTTACGTATATACTTATACAATTTTTTATCACCGGTTTTTTGCCTTATTGTACACTCGTTATGCGAAAATAATAAAATGCCACTGTAGAGTCGTAACAAGCATCGTTGGAACAAAGCGAAGCTCGCTCAAATAATTTGTATCAATTTGTAAAAATGCACCACCCCCACCCCCACTCCCTTGGGGGGTGTAACGCTATCTCAGAATGTAATAATTACTAACGACAGGTCTTTAAGTTATAGCCTTTTTATCTTCTTAAAGGATTCGCGCGTGACTTTTGATGTTTTTTTGTGTTATTTTTCGGGAGGGTCCTTTTGATTGGACTGTTAATTATTTTGAAAATTATTTCTATAGCTTTTCACGTCCTTGTGGATATCGTATATGCTGGTGATGTTTTTTTGGAGCACTAATTGACACATTTTGTTTTAAATATTCGTATTCATGTTGAGTAATTAAATAATTAAATATAAAATGTTCAACTAAAAATATTAAATAATATTTTATATGTAAATAAAAATATTTTTAGTGTATTTTATAAAAGGAGCGAGATCATAATGGTGCCGTAATACAGCGTTTGACTTTAACGCAATGCTTGTAGGTTCTATAGCGTTACAGCACCTGACTGTCAATGCGACTCACTCACTCACTCACTCACGGCGCAGCATTGACTTCTACCACTCAAAACGAAAAGTATCTAAAATTAGGCGGAAAAAGGAGAAAATATCTTAACACTTAGTTCCATCTACCTTTCGCAGAGGTCAGGGAAGAATCCCTTTGGCTCCCGTGAACATGGCCTGTGGTGACCGAGGAAGATCATAAGGTTTTCCTATCTGTATAACCTGTATAAGGGTTTCCTCATGATAAAAAAAGCTACCATCTGAACCTAAAACAATGCAAATTAATAACGTATTTTCTTCCAAAGTAAACAATAGAAGTTAATGTGTGCATTATACAAATGTATGAGAGGAATGAACAATGAGTCTTCTCATATCATAAAACGGTTTACTTACATGATTATGATTACGAATGGATGGTTGTAAATTACTATGTAAGGTACTTAAATATCTACTTATATTTTTAAACACGTTTTTGTATTATTTGAGGTTAAAGGTATATTATACCTCATTTATTTAATTCCACATATAACAGGATAGGCAAGGGGAAATTGTTATCCACAACGGCTTTATGCATTATTTTTATAAATATTGATCTACAGTAATGATAATAAGCAATCATACAATTGACTGTTAGAGGTCTTATCAGTTATTTCTTTCGATTTACGCTATACGCGAATGCTAAGCAGGATGGCCAAGGGAACCTTATGTATACTCCGCCTCCCACTTACCGGAAATTTAGGAGACATTACGCGTCGAGTGGCAAAATTAAAAACTGTGCCTTGTCTTCCTACCAAAATGAAAAATGAAAATAACTTAACTTCCGAGTGGAAACCGAAACCATAACTGGCGCAGACGTTGAGTCATTACCCTACTACGAGTATATCCTTAGTCTTAGTATTAGACTTACCGTAGTAAAAAACATATTTTACTTAAATTCTTAAGCACCAGCCAAGTGAATGAACGCCTATTAACTGAGTCGGTCTCACACTCAGTGTGTAGAACATACTGTAATTACTCGCCTCGTTACGCCTTTTGTTAAGTGTAATCCGGTTAGAAAATTACAGAAACAAATGTATTGTTAATTATGTATGAAAACAATAAAGATAAGATATATGGAGTTGTTGTTAGAGCTTGTAATATAATATAAAATGCAGTAAAATTACTTGGGATTTGCTGTTAAAAATTAAATTTACTTAAGCAGCATTTTAAATTCAAAATATTATTTAATTATTTAATTACATTTTTAACTGACTTCTGTAAGAAAAGGAGGTTATTAATTCGACTGTATTTTTTTTATGTTTGTTACCTCATACCTTTTAACTGGGTGAACCGATTTTGATAATTTTTTTTTATTTGAAAGGTAAAGCTTCCCGAATGGTCCCATTGTTTTTTTGGTCCATGTCTGACAATGGTATCCATGACAAAATCACATAATAGTCTGGTCAATATAGACATTTGAAATAACAAAAATTCCCTGAAAGCCAAATATTGGTGGAGACCTATAGTTTGCTATTACAAATCAAGTTCTAAAAGTCCCCATCGATCCTATGTGTGCTTAAAAAGTTATTCGAGGTCAAAGGTCAAAATTTTAGGTTTTTTTGGATTTTGCTTGAAAATGGTAAGTTTTATCAAAAAAAAACTTCAGACCAAAGTTGTAGATCTTAAAATTATCTACAAAAATGGTATCAATATTTTTTTTCCTAACAGTTACCATTCCTGAGATATCGCGATTCTAAGAGTCATATTATACATGATATGCGATAACCGGCTGCGACACTTGGTCAGCAATGTACAGAAGAGGCAAAACGTCAGTATTTAATTTATTCGAAATAAATGATTTGACTAACTGCGCTAAAGTATTTACAAAAATTGATTCCACGCATCAAACAATAATTACGGAAGGAATTCTCGTTTGAGGTCTTTCTTCTTACGGTTTATGGAGCTCCAAAAAAAAATCACTTGCATTGATAAATATCGATACTTGACTTTTGTAAAAAATACGCGAAACAAGAAACAAGTACAACTAATAGAAGAGGATCCCTAGAAGAGGATCCTAATTACATAAATACGATAGCGTTGGATAGTAGCTAAGACTTGTACAGATGGTACACTCGATAATTGGAAAATTGATTCTGATGCCAGTTAATGTATTTTCTATTTTATCCACTCACTGTATCCCGCATAGAAATATGGGTAGGTAGAAGAAACCTAATTTTAAGAGACATTACGCGTAGAATGGCGGAACTCAATTCCAAACTCAATTCCAAACCCGTTCGAGNAAATAAATTAATTTTTAACAAAAACAAAAACCGACTTCTAACAACGAACTAAAAAGTGAAAAATAATTATACAAAGATTTTATAATTTTGAAGTCGGTGTCAAACTAATGCTACAACGCCCTTACTACATACAATATCTAATTACTAAGCCTGTTTGTTTTACCTGTCACTGACTTCAAAATTATAAAATCTTTGTAAAATGAAATTTCACTTTTTAGTTCGTTTTTAGAAGTCGATTTTTCTTTTTGTTAAAAAATTATTTATTATAATTTCTTAAATTGTCAAATCAATGCCACCACCGACTTGATAGCAATTCTGTGAGACAGGAAATAAAGCAGTAATGTGTATCCCGCACGTGGCAGGATAGGTAGAGTGAAACTGGGAACCTACGTAACGTGTTATTTCGCTCTCTTCTCTCTTCCGTTAAGTGGCCAAATTCAACGCCGCATTTTTACCCGAGCTTAGAACAACCTTGTGCCCAAAAAAGTCATATCTAAATACCATCTAAAAAAACTATTCAAAAATATAGTTACAGCAATATATGCTATATACTTATACATTGCAATCCATTCTATGTTCCCATGATTGTGATGTAAAGTGCTTAATCGGCAAACCATTACCACGATTGGACCGCGCGGTCGCGTCACGCTCGAATATCGAGTACTTGTATAATAGCGGACTAATTTTACAGGACAATGAGGATTGTTTTAGATTGACGTTACCAATTCTTTTGGGAAATATCAGTGTTCAATTAATTGAGACCAGTCATGGTACAGGCACAAGTGTGTAACAGATATTAAATTGAATTGTTTTAACGTATTTTTTAAGCTTCACGCTATGTCCGCTCATTGCTGGGAAGGTAGTAGGAACCTGGAACCGAATATTAGGACATTCTGCTTCCATTAAAACACTCCCGTTCCCCACTTTCCGCCGAATTCTATAGTGTGGTGGAACTCAACTCCACGCTTTCCCTTGTTACCAGAGCGAAGAAATGGAAATATTAAATAGTTCATTTTCTAAAATGGGAATCGAACCTTCGGCTGTCACGGTTACAGGCATACCTACTCTTGCACCACAACTGGCCGTTTTACTATAAAATATGCATAATTATGTAAATTATGTATCAAAAAGTAAAATTTATATGAACATATAATTCCAAATCAGAAAATTATCCTAGCATGTTTGTTTTACAAGCATGAAGAAGTTACATCATTATTCGTGTCAAAGGTTGCTAAAAATGCAATATCCTTAGATCTTGGATCGATCGTGTACCCAGTCACCAAAGTATCAAGACCTCTGAACCTGCTTCACTGACATGAGGGAAGTACGAAATTACCCCATATTCAAGGGTCCTTATAAATTTGGCATATTGAAAGTATTGTTGGAAAATTATAGATGGCGCCTTAGAAGATGGCTCGCTGTTTACATTCTGGACCGATGTTAGGTGATCTTAGCTTGTTTAGGAGGTTAGAGGTTATGTGTGATTACACGCTCGCCTTGTTTGCTGAGTGGAATTGAAATTGATTTTGTTGATATTAATTTTCTTTAATTTTTTAATTTTACGTTTTAACGACAAGGTTGTTTACTATATGAATAAAAACTTCGTAGTGGAGAAAGTATTTCGGGTTTTGCCAATATTTCCTAGAGATTTTGTCTGAGATTTTGTCGATTAATAGCCCATATTTATAAATATTTTAAAATTCGGTGAAAAGTGGGGAACGGAGTGGCTAAACACTAAGTTCCCTTCACCTACCCTGCTAGGTAATGAAGTCAGAGTGAACCTTCGTACAATAAATAGACTTCGCATAATAGAATTTCATTGAGTTTCCTATAAAAATGTAGGTACATCTATCTATATAATAACAAATCTTTCCCACAAATGCTTACTGTTCCAACGATTCGATTCGATTCGGTTCGATTATATCAATAATCGTAATAAATTTAATATTACGATTATTGATATAACACACGCCATAGGAAATTATAATAAAGGCGATGCATTACGTCCGAAACATCAGACAAAACCAACTTAAATGCGTCGCTCACAATGGAAACTCACAATCAGGTCCCAGATCAGAATGAGTGCAGCGTACATCGTAAAGGACCCTGTGGATGCAAATTATAATATAATTTCTTTAGTGGCATTGTCTCCAAGATGCATAGACTGTGATGGTAAATGCAGTGGTTGCTGGTTCGATCCCGATTTGTGGAACGATTAGATTTAATTGATTTTCGTGGCGTCGTGTCTCAAACATGAGGCAAAAGGGAGGGGATAGCGTGACTTAACATACAATAGAGTGAAGTGTGACTGAAAACGCGAGAGTTATAGGTTAGATTCCCTGGTGCCGAGACAAAGGGCGGTGGTGAGTTACACGACTCAACAGGCAATGCCTAAAAAATTCGGCGGAAAGTGGTGACCGGAGTGTCTTAATTTAGGTTCACTCTGTCTACCCTGATATATACAGCGTGAAGCTGTGTAATATAAATCTAGCCTTCACAAGTGTTTTATCTAAGAAGACTTAAACAATATGTATATACCCTTTTAGAGCGTCGACCGGAAGATCTTGATACGGCGTGCCCACTCGTGATTTAGAGCAATGCTCAAGAAATAGTCGTCCATTTGCACGACGAGCCAGCGTCGTGATGCAGGCGTTTGAAGAAATGTAATGTAATACGGCTTCGCTATCGGTAATAACCTTAGAGTAGAAGGTGACGCAGATTGCCAATATTATATTAAATTGGTTGTATGATTTTTGCACGATGTATAGCCACACTATAGCAGTAAGTAAAGGGAACCTGGGAACCTATTAGTAAGATATTCTGTTCCTATTAAGACAACTCCATTTCCCACCTATCGACAAATTCTGGAAGCATTGTGTGTTGAATGATGCAACTTAACCTGGCAACCCTGCTATGTAGCGGGCAACAGCGTGAAGCAAAAAAATAACTTAAAAAATTAAGTTACAAAATATTAATAACCAAATAAATATAATAAAAATAAAGTATCGTTACCATTTACACGACTCTCCTATCTATGAGTAATAACTAGAATAACGTTGTTTATACGGAGTGCCTCGGGGCCCAATATATGGTCCGATAGACTTTAGTGGTCAACGATGACCGACGGTATCGGGTTGCAGATTGCTAGATAGCTAATAACATTATTTGTTTAGTAAAAATAAATATAAAAAGAATAAAAAAATATTTAATATTAAACAAGAATGTTTGATGGACAGCTTAAATAGAAGTTACAATGTCAACATTTTAATTTATATACACAACTGCTTATGCTCAAATATTATTATTATCTCTTTTTCTCTTCTTACGAGAACGTCAAAAAGAAAATAATTAATTTCCTCGAGTGAAAATCGAACCCGCACCCAGACCCGGCCAAAAAGGGCTATAATATTAAATATTTCATTTAAATGCTTCTTACGAAATATAACTTCATGACTATTCTAGTCATTAAGCCATAAACCTGAACTACTTGAGAGGGATCATCAGTATTATTACTAGACGAGGATTCAAAACTACTGGCATTGAGTAATTCGTGCCTTATTAGGCTGCATTTAACGGTTAGTTATAAGCAACTAAGAACATAATAGTATTAAACAAATTTTGTTATTTTATTTATTTACATGTAGAGGCCAAATAGCGCAGGGGCACAAGCGTGCGTCTCTAAACGCGACAGGTGGTAGGTGCGATCCCTACTTCAGGAAATGCAATATTTCATATTTTCATTTCCACGAAGCAAATCAGCGCGTTAAATTAACATTAGGTTCCTACTGTCTACCTGCGGAAATACGATTATTTATTCAAGTTCACGCTGTATATACCCGCATATACCAGGGTAGGCAAGAGGTACCTAGTGTTAAGACACTTCGTTCCCTATTTTCCACTGAATTCTGGAGGCATTGCGTGTTGAGTAGCGGAACTTAACTCCGCGCTTTGCCTCGACACAGAGCGTAGAAATTAAAATATTTCATTTCTTCGAGTGGGATTGAACCCACCATCTGTGGTATTTACAGTTGTTTTTTATATATTAAACTTAACTCATATCTAAGAATAACTTTTTAAAAAGAAATCGCTGATAAAAATGAATATATTTCCCGATTTTTACAGTCTATGAACCTCACAATATATGTATGTGATGGTAACGAGCCGGAACACCACGGATCTGAGGATTTAAACGACAATAACAACAATTACTCGCTTGGATACTTTGTGATGTAATTAGAGTTTGTTGTTTAAAATATATACCTAATAGTGTAAATGATTATAATGGGAGTGTTATTCAGGCTTTTCAAATATGATATTTAAAAAAAACATATATTTATGAGGCCGATAAGATATTTATTTATATACAAAATATTGTCCATCATCGTTATTTCTTATAGTTTCAATTTGAAGCCTTGAATTTAATTTTATTATAATAAAAAAATGGTTTTAAAATATCGATTAGATGTCAATCTGACAAAAACTGTATATAAGGGCACACTCGAGGGAATGAATTATAATTTATCAATATTTTTATTTCTTCGCTCTAGAACCAAGGCAAAAGACCGGCGTTGAGTTCCGCCAATAAGTAGGAAAGTGGGGAGCGGAGTGTAACTAGCTTCCCTCTGTCTAACCTGTTGCTGTGTGCGGGATACACCGTGAAGCTGATTTTCTTTAGATATATAAATTTTAGGTTATCTCAAAAATAAACATTCCATGATGACTCTTAAAGTTTGTCAGCTACCCTCATTTATTTGTATAGAAGATAGATTTCAACTAACGAGCGATTGGCACCTGAAGGAAAGTCGTTAGGCGAAGGCCCACTCGAGGTCGAGCGGTATCAGTCTTAGCCGAATTGACTTCATACAGTAACCAAAAAATGTATAGATATGACATTAATTAAATTAATTAAAAAAAACACTTTTTTTTTAGTTTTATTGTTATGTGAATTTTCTTAACATAATATTATCTCTATCATAAAGCTATAGTTTTGTAGCCTTTTTTAAGAACATCAAAATTCTATATAATATATGAGTAATGTTAGCAATAGCTATTATGCCAAAGCCAAAAACCAAAGGTTCTCTTTAAGAAAAGAAATGGTTTTTATCCATAGTTTCACGTGGCTGATAAAACAAATACCTTTGTAAACATAACTTTTTAACTGTTTTCTTACTATTTTGTTTCATGTGCAATAAATAATATATATATCAAAAAAGTTTTAGTACTACCTAATCTATAATTTAAAGAATTACTTATATAATTTGCTCTTATTTTTTTATGAAAATCATGTACCTACTATAGTACAGCAAGGCTACTTTCTATATCTAAGGTATACGAGTATATTCCTATAAACCATTGTATTAGAATAAATATAAATTACACCAAATAGAATTAAATGTTATATAGAAGACTTTTATATTCTTGTACTATCTAAGACTTTCCTAATTCTATTTGCATCTTGAACGGCGCTAGTAAGAATTTCCAAACTGTTGTTAAGTGTACAAATTACTTAATTTAATGTTAAGTTAGTTTCGATCACTCAAGAGTAGTTAGATTAGCGGGAGCGCGTAGTAAGGAGGCTATCTACTAATTACATCTATATGTTCACATAATAAATAGGTATTTTAGAGGCCGCGAAGGTTGTTCGTTCGATCCCCATTCGAGGAAGTGAAATATTTATTCACGTTTATATTTCTATTTCTTCGTTCTGGTGTCGAGGCAAAGCGCGGCAATGAGTTCCGCCATTCAACACATAATGCGTCCAGAATTAGGCGGAAAGTGGCGAACGGAGTGTTTCAACCCGAAGTTCTCTATACCTGCTGTGTGCGGGATACAGCGTCAACCTGATAAAAAAAATATTCTGAAATAAAAATATTCTATGAAAAAAACTAAAGTTATAAAGATTTACAGTCTTATATTTCTACTCTGTTCCTACATTGTAAAAAACAATGAAAGCAATTTCGCTAGTTTCAGCCTAATTAAATAGAATGCATGGTGGGTTGCGCGTTTACATGCTACTTTTAGTAAGAACAAATTCAAATAACACGTCAATGACGTTATTATCAAATCTTATTTCAAGTAATTTTAACGATGCAATCGCTTAAGCCAAAACATAATAGAAACAACAGTTAACAAAATAATATTAAGCAGTAGATTATATCGACCTACGATGCGATCATATCGAATGATAGTTAAAATATCGAAAAACCCAGTACAGAAATGGGCGCCATTTTGAAAGGAGGCAAAGGCTGGAATACAGAAATTAGTAACACTAATTTCAAGAAACTACCCCCGTTCTCTCGCTGGGGATGCATGAGATCTACATTTCGGTCAGTTGGAATTTAATATCTGCATCATATACAAACATTTCAGTTACAAACGTGTTCCCTGCTCTTTGGTAACTGACTTTATACAGGGTGCATATTTTGAATTGGTTTTATCTTTTTTTACACATTAAATGTTTTGTATTTCGTCTAAAAACTTATAGCTACTTTATAATATTTCATAGGAATTGAATTATTATAACACTCTTATTAATGTTACAATAACATTTCTTAAAAAATATTAAAATAAAGTTTTCACGATATATAAATAAATAAATCTAAAACATCCTAATATAATATTATCAACAATCAACCTCTCCACCCAATATTTTAGAAGTAGGCGGCCTCAAACAAAAACAAACTATATTTATCCTAATAAAATGTAATCCGGCAAACTCTAAATCCTAAACAATAATTCGGTACACCCTGTCATACTAAATACACTAGCGCCAAGAAATTACTGGACGGTCAAAATATCTTAGTTATGACCAGTCCTGTCCGGCGCACGGCTTACGTTTGCCAAGTTTGCCCCCTTAAGGCATAGTTCCCAACCCTCCCCCAACCCCATCCCTCATGGTTATTAATAAATCTATCTGTGCATATTCCGAAAGTCAAAGACAGTTGCGGTGGGATTCAAATGGGATAGGATGCTAGAACATCTTTCCTCTAATTGATTTTTCGTTAAAGAGCGACCGAGATCCTATATACATAGTTTATATGTATTTTTTTAAAGCTTTATGATGGATCAGTTCCCCTTTTTTTTGGATGCCAAACTGAAGAAATGAACATATTATGAAATATTTCATTTTCTCCAAATGAAAAAGGAACCCACAACCTATCACGTTTACACGCTTCTGCTCCTATATATTTTTTCTTTATTTTGGTTAGGTCAGGTTCCTATATGAAATAATGGTGAATGGTTAACTTATACTCTAAACGAATTTAAATGACTGAAATCTTATCAGTTGTGATGGAAATAAGGGTTCTGGTTAAGATAAACTGCCGCTTTCCCATTAAACATGTAGAAGAAAGAGGTACGTTTAAGTTATATTTAAAACATGTAGTAAAGTAAAGCTTTCGTGGCGCAGTGTGTAACTGTAAACGCGACTGGTTTTGTGTTGTTTGTTTAAATATTCTCTTTTTCTCGCTTTGGTAACGAGGAAAAGTGCGACGTTAAGTTCCTCCATTCAATACACAATGTCTTTAGAATTCGGCAGAAAATAGAAAAAGGAAGTGTCTTTTTACTAGGTTTCCAGGTTCCCCCTGCCTACTTTCCTTAACTCTTCATCAAAAAGAAAAACAGAATCAAGACATATCGTTGTTTATTTACCGCCCAAATTCGAGACATTGTATGATAACTTGTGGGATTCTACTTCGTTTTATAGTTCAGCAGAGTGAGAGAATTATATTAAATCAAATAACATTAATTAACACGTGAAGCTATGGTGATGCAGCAGAACAGCTCTGGTTGGCGATGGTTGTGAGTTTCATTTTCAATTTTCAGTTAATTATTTTCATTTCATAGAGAATGTAGCATTCACAGGCGCAACTATGGATTCCGCCACTCAGCACGCAACATGTCGAAGTTTATGCGTAAGTTGGGAAACCCGGATATGTGAAAAAAATAACTAGCTGAAAAAACTCCCACTACCTCGTCCAATAATCAATAAAGATTTTATAAATTACCTAAATCTAAATATAATTTAAAAACAGTACATGTCGTTCCATATTTCAACAATTCTAGGGTAGAACAAATTAGGTCCATACGACGCTATTGTCCGACGGTCAGACGTCTTGTCCCCAAGTAATTGACTTACTAGTGTGTAATGAATTCTGATTTTGATTTCCCTTTGAAATGTTCGAATTTGTGGAGAGAAGTTACTTCTGTAGGTACTATTGGAAATATATAAGCATTAAAAATGAGTATAATAAAGAGAGAATGGATTGTCTTCTATATATGTGTTCACTTAATATAAACTTAGAAAATTATATTTGCTAAAAAAAACAATCCATTCTTTCTTTATTATCGTCATTTTTAATTCTTACTATGAGGCTAAAGAAAGATATAGTTAGAACTATTACACAATATCTTATATTCAATTCTCTTATCATTTATCAGCATATAGCATTCAATAAGTGATATTCTGTGTAAGGTACTCCAAGAATTTGCTGGCAAGCAATCGTTATACTTAGAACATTCTATCGTCGAGCGCCCATAAGGCCGAAACCACTCGTAAATTCCGAACGTCTTCAAATTCAACTATTTCCAACAATTGGTCAGTTTAAGATATTAAATAACTGGATATGATGTTATATAATTATTAGTTTTCAGCTCATTTATGAAATTTTAATATAGGAATTAACTGAAAAACTGTTGTTGAATGTTATTATTTGGAGATTTTTAGTAAATGTTTAGAAAATAAAATTAAAGTCAATTGATTTATAATAAACTGTAAATCCTTTAATAATCTTCATTTTTATATATAAATTGGATCAGCTAAATTTTACACAGCATCAAAATAAAGTTTATTTTTCCAAAAAAATCTATTAAAAATTGTTAATGTCCACAGAAGAGCCATATCTAGGCCAGGACCATCTCTGGACGTCAACTATGTCTTGCTTTTACACCGAGCGCGTTATTATTGTGCCTCTGTCAACGGAATATGAAATGTATTGGAAGTTGGGATGAGCCCCCCTCGCCTTGACCCGGGGTGGTGGTCAGCTGAAGGGTTAGAAATGAGAACTTGTAGGTAGATGGAAGTTTGTGAAATTTCTAATTGATAGAATATTTTATGCACACTTAAAAATATTTTATTAATGCTTCATGCTATGTCCTGGATATAGCGGGGTAGGTAGAGGGAACTCGGGAACCTAGTGTTAAAACATTCCTTTTTCCATTTTCCAAGTTTCTTTATTTTTCCGATTTCTGGAGGAATTGCGTTTGCGTGTGTAGGTATGTACCTAATAATAAAAAAAGTGATGAAATTTTGAATGATTACTTTTGGACTTATAATCTTACATTCAAAAGCTTTGGTCAAATTACAACTTATACGAGTACGTTACTTTATAGCGAAATTTTATTACGTTTATTGTACTTATTTTTATTGAACTCTCTTGATTTTTACAATGCTTCACATTGAGACAGCTTCCAGCCAGGTTGTGCGTTCGATTTCCACTCAGACTGATTGAATCTAGTGTAGACACTGGAATAGACTCCACTTTGTGCGGAAAAGCGTGAAACAGCTTTAACTAAGAAATTACGAAAAAAATATATTTACATGTATTTTCACTATTGTTATTATACCATGATAAAATTTTCATTTACATCATTATTCAAAATACACATAGGGTGTCTTCAGACGTGGTACCCCGAGGTGCAGGCACCAAGATTTAAGCTACAATCCAAACTAAACCAGTGGATAAGTATGAATGTAGCTATTTGAATTTAAACATCAAAAGGTGCTTTTAGTAATAATTCAAATAATTTAAGATACTCCGTTCCCTGCTTTCTGCCGAATTTGAAAGCAGCGAGTCGCGGAACTCAACGCCGCGCCTTGCCTCGTCACGCGCTTGTAGCCCTGTTCCACCACTGCCCCCATATAATTTAATAGTAATACGTTTCATTTTGCCATATTATTACCTTTTATTTACCATTCTGCAAAGTATTTTTTATATTTTTTTTCTTAGTTAAAGAGACCTTTTTTGTATTTACTAATTCAAAAATATGCTATAATTTTATACTTTTGGTTGTAAATTCGACCAACGAATAATATCCGTAATAAGTTATGGTTATTACAATCAAATTAATTCTATAATAATTTGTGTTACTTTTAGGATAAACATTAAGTGTCTCTTTAAAGTAAGCAATATTTTGTCTTCTCGTTGTAAACTTTCACCTTTTTCCACAGGTTGGTTGAAATAAATCTCTTATAGAAACTAGTCCACCGAAACTAACTTTTGTTTTCTTTTAAATGTACATTATTTGATGTTGAAGCCAGTAGAACTAATAACTCATTATACAGCCCGACTGAAGTAAATATATATACTTGATAATTTATAATGTATAAACATAATTATTTAAGTAAAATCATTATCATAACGTTCGTAATATAAAATTATAAATAGACATTCTTTTCTCTTTTTTCATCTTCTTGTTCTGGATATAGAGTAGGCAATAGAGCCTAACATATACTTTGTTCTTCATTTACCGTTTAACTTATACCGAAAAATGACAAATGAATAATTAACCATCAATCACACTTAAGATTTTTTCTTCTACGCTACGAATGTCTCCAAATATAGTCAGATGAAAATTTCATACAAATATGAAAATCCTATTTTATAGAAAGGTGTACATTGAACTATTTATACATATATTATATTATACAATATATCTATATCTTGTATCAACTGGTCACTCAGTTTAAGCAATTCAAGTAAGAAAACATTTCTCCTCGACTTACTTCTGAACAAACGTTACCTCCACCTAGATAGTACTCAATGTTTGACTTGCCGCCCGCCCTGTACTGCGGGCGATTGTACCTTAATTCACAAGAAATATGACTTCGCTATAGAACATTTTAAAACTGGATAGTGAAATTTTTAGCATTTTTAAATTTATTTAAGTTGAGTGGCGGAACTCTACGCATCGCTTTACCTCGCTGACCGAGTTAGGGAATGAAAATATTCGACAGGGAATCGAATGCACAACTTGTCACGTTTAAAGCCGTATGCCCGTGTGCCCATGAGCCACTAGCCTCCACCTTATGTGAGATGAATAAGAAAAAAGTCGTTCCAAGGAATTTTTCGCTTTCCTCTTATAGCTTATGAACTTAACTAGATTATCTTAATGTATTTATATGCGGTCAAAGCTAATTTTCGGACAATCGCTGCGGTCTTCCCTTCGGCTACGGGTCTTATGTGGGTAGCGAGGTGAGTTATGTTAGCTTTACGGTTAGAAAGGAGTGAAGCTGCTTCACGTTGGCAAACAGTAAATTAAACTGTTTAAATACGATATAGTTTATTAGTAATATATAATATGTATTATATACTTTTGTGTATTTTGAATTAAGTTAATATACAATATTTTTAATTTAACATACATTTTCATATATTGATAGTCTAAGAAAAATAAATAACAAGTATAAACTAACAAGTTTTAAGTATTTTAAAAATAATAAATCTGTATCTTGGATATCACTGAATACGCATAGGAAACTTAGTGTTAAGATACTCTGTTTTCTAGGCACCAATTTTGAGACATATCTATGTCAATGAGCGGTGGAACTCGTCACCTTTGAATTCATCCCTAAAGACGGAAAATGGAAATAATTAATTCCTCTGAGTCCAAATTGAACCTACTTACATTCAAGCGATGTCCTGCTGCCCGTCCATCCATATTATAATCAAACAATTAAAACTAAAGAAATTTTAGTGAAATATCGTCAGTAGCTAAAAGGAAAGCATACATTCTATTCTACAGTATCGCGATGAAACTAAACATCGATACGTTTAAATGCTAGGCCACAGCGGGTTATCAGTACATCTGCTGGCACTTAATTGCTAACTCTGGAACTAGTGTAACAAGTGGGTTCACCTTTACTTGTATTCAAATATCATATGGAAATCGCGTAGATTGTCGATTGCCTTTTGAAAGTGGACTGGTGTAGCTTTGTTGGTATATTTTATTATTTCTTAAAGTTTGAACCCTTTCACTTGAAGGAACACACAATGAATTACTTTCATTTTAAAGCTTTGGTAAATTGCGGCGTTGGGTTCTGATACTAGACGTATCTTATACTCAGGGGGATAACTTGACTGTACATTCTCTCTATATACCCTGCATAGACTCTATTATCTCGCATAGACCAGTATAATAAGGCGAAAGAATAAATCGATTATGAAACTGCTTAATACTTGTTATTACTAAAATACGTAATGTATTTTTGTCATTTGCGTTTTTAGTAGAAAATAGGTAAAATATCGTAGATTTTAAGCAGAGTGTTCATTATAAAAATAATTTTGAACTCTAAAGCTTTCATGAGTTTCAAGTTGTCCAGATAGTTGCGATTTTAAAAGTGACTCCGTCGCTATAAGCTTGTAAAAATAAAGAATTATATATGCTTGGGAAGATGTCATTTTTTGTTAGCATTGTCTGTAAAATTTTTTTTCATCCACTCGAATATTCGCATCAAAACTAAAAACAATGGCGGAACTTTTTGCCGCAAATTTCTTTCTTTCAATATTAAAATGTGAAATATTTTGTTTTACCCAACATTAAGGTGTATTTGATTGTTTTGGTCGAAAAAAAGTTACAAAAAATTAACTTGCTATTATTTACGTTCACATTGTACTCATCGGGTTGGTGATGCTGTTGATTTTTTTTGAATTTGTAATATTTTTAGTGAAATTCTAGTAAAAATATGAAAAACTAAAAAAATATTTCATTTTTGTTGATTTCTACTGTAATATCTTTTGTGGTAGACGAATATTTCGAATGAGTTTATTTGGAACGAAAGGCTTATCTTGATTCTTTCACTCTGTTATTGCATAAAATATGAAAAATACTTTTACAATTTTTAAGGTATAATTCGAATTATATTTTAGAAAACAATATAATACTAAAAATTACTTTCTTATAATCACCTTCAAAAACTCAAATTAAACATCACAAAACTAAACTAACTAAAACTCACAAAGTAGTACTCAATTTTCCAAACGGACTGACTTAACCCTAATCTTACTACACGGGTAAGAGATGGAACGGCGAGTTGTAAGTAAAATGCGGCCAATTTGAGGAGCCTACCTTATCTCTGTGTAAGTTCGACATCGACTATCATTTGTCTTCGTCAATGTTGCCCGGTGATCATTTATGCCACAGCACACCCTACCCTTTCGTTGGAAACACACGGGAGCTTATCCAATCAGATTTTGATAAACCATTTTATTAAAAACAATAGCTTCACAACTAGTGTAAGCAGAAGGAACAGTCGTAGTGTTAAGACACTCAGTGCCTCACTTTCTGAATTCTGATGATATTGCATGTCGATATTCCATTTTATACCAAAAATATTGTATTATGTCAAAACTACCCCAAACCAACCAACCATAGGGTTATAAGAGGAAGAGCTAAAAAAATATAGAAGTCTAGTAAAACAGTTACAATAATCGTTATAGGCTTATATGCCGTTATATAACGAGACTAAAGTCGATCAGTATTACCATACGTAATGGTGGTGTGTGGTGACATTATGCACCACCAGCGAATGATAATCAATAGTTGTTAGACGATGTATGATGAAGTTCTATTTTAAGCATGTTTATAAGTTCTAACTGGTGTTTTTAAAATGTAGAAGTAAAGTGATTTAAATATATGGTGTTTATTTTGTCTTCAACTTGAAATAGGGGAATTACTGACAAAAATAATACTATGTTTTTATTTATGTTCTTAAGGCCAGTCGTGGTGAGTAGTTGTGGGTCTCTACTCGAGAAAATGAAATATTTAATATTTTCATTTCCTCGCTTTGGTAACGAGGCAAAGAACCCGGAACCACTCAACACGGAATGCGCCCAGAATTCGGAGAAAAGTAAGGACAGAAGTATCTTAATGGGGACGGAGTGTCTTAGCACCAGATACTCGTGTTTTCTCTGCCTAACCTGCTATGTGCGGGATAGAGCGTGAACCGAAAAAAAAGTCTCCAAAAAAGAAATTACAATTATATATCTGGCTCTGTACAATTCCTTCACGTATATCAAAACTTACAAATAATTCCTGCGGCATCCCTATCCCGGAACACTTAAGGTGGCATTTCGTTTGACATATGTGGTAAGAATGACTTTGCCCTTTAGCGGGAAATTGTGGATGCTCTGGAAAAGTGCAGTGACTTCGCGGTTTCACGACATGAACGGATCCTCATTTGTTTTTCGTATTTGTTTCTGACCGATAATTAGGTATGTAATTACTTACATACTTCTTCTTATAGATAGAAGTTATGTTATATTCTATGTTATATTCTTCGCTCTGGTAAAAAACAACGCGTACCGTACATTTACAATCTAAAGCAGCGAAGAAAGGAGGCGCTAGTCTTAAAGTAGTTATAGGTTTTATAAACATTTATATATATTGCCAAAAAATGTCTTGTCTTTTGTGAAGTTTATATGTCAATACAAAAAGAAAATAACTCTAGACACGTATTTATAAACCGCTCTCAATTCGAAGATCGGATTTGAGATGCCGTTTTCATTCATAGATTAACTATAATGTGTAAATGAAAATGGCATCTCAAGATCAATCTCAGAGTTAAGAGTGATATATAAATACGGGCATACTAGACTCCTTTTTTACGAAAATAGAAGTCTAGTCTTCTTTTGCAAAAAAGTTTGCATCTAGAATGACTATAGCAAATATACTTGTTTTACCTTACACATTGAAAATCCATACAAGTCCAGCGTTAATTATATACATAGCCCTATTAATTAGATAAGATATACTATTTGCATACGTCCGTTTGTTTTTCAGATTCGGTACGCCCCGATGATTTCCTTACAATAACTTGGTCAAGATGTTTGGGGCAGTTAATTTAGTTTGATGAGGGTCCAACCCTCCAAGACATACTTCAGGTGGTCAGTATCTAGGACAAATATTGGAACTATTGTTTAATTTCAGGGCCCCCGAGCAGTTCTTAAGAATTTGTGGGAATGATATCAGGAAAATTAACGGATATTTTTGTGTAAGCTTGACCAAATTAACTGAATATTAATTGATAAGCCATTCAAGAGATTATAAGAATAAAACAGTTAAATGGGTGAGTTTTGCTGATAATACGATAGTAGAAATTATTTATTTAGAGATCCACAACTCATGCCTTTCAAATTTCTGAGTATTTTTATTTTTGTCTAAGTGTTCTCTATCAGCCATACAGTATGGAAAGTTTTTTGTCGATAAATATTTTAATATAAACCAAGTGGAAATCGAATCTGAAACGATCAAGACAACATTTTCAACTACAACGGATTGAAAGTAATATTTCCATATAATTTTTAAGAGTTAATTTAAAGACAGTGCACTCACGAGTCGCAGCTGGTTACGGTGAGGTTTATTTACGTGTAACAACCGCGAAAACTTAAGACAATACGGCAAATGACAATAGCTTTTGTTTATACAACATTGTAATTATTAAAAGTGCTATTTAAATCGGTTTCTTTTTAGTGTTGAAAGGATGTGTTGGATTTTTTTCTTAGATGTTTTTTTTATGAGGGTAGGGTGGTAATGAGTCTCTTTTCCTGATAGTTTTTATTAATACATGTTTTTGATATTATTATTAATACATGTTTT
Organism: Heliconius nattereri; assembly: GCA_013403645.1. Taxonomy (NCBI): domain Eukaryota; kingdom Metazoa; phylum Arthropoda; class Insecta; order Lepidoptera; family Nymphalidae; genus Heliconius; species Heliconius nattereri. The sequence continues at coordinate 890,751 of JAAIXI010000231.1, forward strand.
TAATATTATATTTTATATTAAGTTTTAATAATATTTATCTTTCACGTGGACGCAATATGTGCTTACTTACCTCTTTGGAATAAAATCTTGACGTCAACTGGTACGGGAACTCTAGATCTCTAGTAGATTTGCCCAATCCGACTGTAAACGCGATAGGCACGGCGTTGAGTTACGCCACTCAATACGCATTGCCACCACCACACCACATTGGTGAACGAAAGTACAAGGTGAAATAAGATCGAAGGATCTTAAAGTTAATTTCCCAGGTTTTCATGTATGTACGGGATACAGCATACAGTTCAGAAACTAAACTAAACATTTATCTAAGGAAAGGAAAACATTTATTTAAATAACTAATATATTATGATAAATATTTAATAAACATTACTGTTTCCACTTATTTTCATATCACTATTTCAGTATCATTACCTACAATAACAAACAAAAAATCATCATTTTCATATTTCAAAAATAGTGATGGTGATGAGTCACTTCAAAAACATTTCCATAGTAGAAAATACAACACTAAAAAAAATTATACATATTCTAAAAGTGTTACAGAATGCCAACGTAAATCAAAGCAAGGCAAGGCGAGGCAAGGCAAGGCAAGGCAAGGCAAAATCGCCACCATGTAGCTGAGCATAATTATAAATTCCGCGTCACTCGGCAACGGTGGAACAATGAAGTTAATCCATCAGGCCGAGTCCTCAGGCGTGGGCAGATAAGACAAGGGCCCGTGTTCCCACCCTAGCTTCTTGGGTAACCACCCTGTCACAGATTGTGGAATTCGTAGACGAGGTTTTTGATGGAAATTTAAAAGGATTTTTTTTTGGGATTTTCAATTTTAATTGTTATATGGTATTCAAAATTATGTTATTGTAATAGTTATCAATGAGAAAATATTTTGTATATAGATCATTAATTGATATATTTCTCTTATTATAATTATTTTCTCCATAAACAATAAGAGTAAACATGTCTATGTGAACGAAGTAATGGGTGTAAGCTATTAATTAAAATTGTATTAATCAGCCAAATTATTTTTCAATTATGATTATAATTGAAAAATAATCGTATACTAAAATAATCGTAACTCGTATTATTCAATAAATTCATCAAATAAAGTTTCTCTAATCTGTATGTTCTACAGAAGTATTTCAATAATATTCATTAAATCTTCATCTTTCTACTATCTTTATATATACGCTATCTCTACATTTTCAAGCCAATCTAATTCAAGCCCCAAACATAATAACAAACATAATCTCCCCAAAAAACTCACACGTAAATAGGCATGAAACATCGCACTCGCCACCACATCTACCACCAACTCTTTAACCAATGTCCATTCCTTAAGTCCACCCTTCTCAGATTGTGACGTCCACCTGGGCCTTTCATATGAATATTAATTCAACCATATCTTGACCCCTGTCCGCCGGCTAAGAAGGCGACTTGACGTATAAATTTCTTAGGGAATAATTAATGTTTCTAGGCTATTTGATTGCTTATACTATCTATCTATTTTATGAATGTTTAAACGTAAAATTGTTTACTTCGTACTTTCTAATTTACATCACAAAGAAATATTTTGTTTATAAGTACTTACTGTACTTATAAACAAAATAATTAAATATTTATAAGTACTTACGGTTGTAATTTTATATGTTTATACTAAGAATAACTATGTGTCGTTTTAGAATAATATTTTTTATTGTTATCTTTATCTAGGTATAAAGTTAATAGGATGTAAAAGTTAGGTAGGATGTAGAATATTTTTACATTACAATTTTTAAACGCTCCAATTAAAAATCGTGGGTTAGTACTTACTTTCCCAAAATTGACCAACCGGAAGAAGATCGTAAGAATGTTCCGATTTAAATAGGAAAAGAAAAGTATGGCTTGACGAAATGCTCTTATAATTCGCCTATTAATTCCAAGATATCATTGCGAACAATGACTGGCAATGGCAAAAAGCCTGTCCTTGAATTTCGTCACTCAACACGCAATGCCTCGGAAAATTCTGCGGAAAGCGGGGAATGGAGTATCTTAACCCTAGGTTCCCTCTGCCTACCCCATTGTGTGCGGTATACAGCGTGAAGTTGATTTAATTTTAATTTTTAATTCTATTAGAATAACATAAGTAATTATCAATAAACTAAAGCAAGACCAACAATTTTGGTGTTATTCCAGAGCCTCCACCACACTATATTATTCCTCGCAACGCTCGGTCAGTTCTCGCAAATATTGTTTTAATTGATTAGCCCTTGCCGACTTGAGTATAAGACTGGTATACACTAGCAAACTTAAAGTTAGTAGGGAGATTTACTTTAACTTTTGTGCTTGTTGGAAATTTGTATGAGTGACATTTTGGAAAATTTTGGTATGTAATGTTTTTTCCATATTGGTTTTTTTTCAAATGTTTCTGCTTGTGGGTTCCATTCCTAGTTAGGGGAATCAAATATTTGTTCGTTGATAACAACACACGGTAGGGTTTGGCCTTTCAATGCGTTATGTCTCAGAAATTGGGTGGTACGTGAAGAACGGAATGTCTTAACCAGTAGGGTAATGGGGATAGTAAAATATATTACGTTTGATGCTTTTTTAGAGAATGTCCCAAAACCAAAATAGACTTTAATAACGTATAACTAAGTAATATATTAAATTTGACAGAAAAAAGATCCAATACATCACTTCCTAATGATTATCCCAAATATAATTCTATACAAATATATATGAATCGATCACAATAATAAATCCTTAAGTGGTTTAACAGTTAAAACCATTGATTGGGTAAAATGTTCATATCAGTGTACGCCCACCCTTGCAGCATACGATCGCTCTCGGTCAAGTGAGCGCAACTAATTAGTCAAATATCTTAATTGGATAGAATTTATCATACGCTGTAATTCAATATGTTGTTAAGAATTTTGAAATTATACTATCAAAAACAAGAAATATAAATAATAATAAATAATAATCTGTATAAATTTAGAATTAAATTATTTTAATTTTTCTGCTATGGTAACTCTTATTTCGATGTTAAGTTTCACCGTTTCAATATACAGTGATTCGGATAAGGCAAAATGTGAAGAAAGAGTGTCGCTACAATATTTTCTTATTAGCTAATGAGAGAGATTCATATAAAGATAAAATAATATATTTTATAATTGTTTTCCTTATAGTTATAGTAATAGTTTCACCGTTTATTTCATATGTAACAGTGTAGGCAGACGGAACCTGAAGAGATAAGAGACTCTATTCCCTACGCACCACCCAATTAAAATGTTGCTAGCTGCTATATTAAATGACGGAACTCAAAGCCTCGCCCGAAGATATTCAGCTAAAAAATAATACTTATAAATTATAATACCTACTTAAATCTTATTTTAATTTTCATATTATCAACTGATATTTAATTGTAACATAAATTTAATATAATATTAATACTTGTTATGCCTATAAACTCCACTTTATTCAAACAATATATAAGTAGCTATATAGAAAAGTGTATCGCCATACATTGTCTCACTAAAAATGGTCCATTAACCCAACATTCCTTACAAACCCCACATACGATATACCTATACCACTATACTTCAACAAACAGTCGATAAGCATCACAAATGGACGTAAAGTCCGTCCAAAACTAATTCGTAACCTACAATAGATTCTAAATTCGAAATATATGTCTCCACTCCATCTAGTTCCGGTCGAGTTTGAATATCCGTCCAAGTTGGACTTCCGGCGGAAGCGGCCGCAGTCCACGTCTTTATCTGAAGAATTAACTAGCGATAGTTATTCAAATGCGTTCAAAAGTGATAAGGTGGCCTACATTATAGTGTAAATAAGTAAGTATATATAGCACTGGAGGGATTGCGTGTAGAGTGACAGAACTCAACGCCGCGCTTTACCAGACCTTTTAATACCAGAGCGAAGAAATGGAAATATAAACGTAAATAAATATTTCACTTCCTCGAGTGGGGATCGAACCCACATCCGTCGCGTTACAGTCACACTCGTCTGTTACTTTTCCACGACGCCTTCAGACCTTGTATTGTGTAATATAATATAGTTACTATTAGAAGTAATTGTTTCATTAATAGCTTTTATACGTGCTAATAGAGCACTTTCAATTTCGCTAATGTCGCTTTTAATATACTTTTGAAAAAAAAAATATTTTTAAGTGTTTTTAAATGGTGAGTTATTAAAAATAGTTTTTTTTTTGTTATATTTTTTCACTGTATATTATATTTTTACTTTACTTGTGATATGTCTTACTGCAAAATATTGAAAAATATAAAAAATAAATTAGAAAACACGTCGAGGGTCTTTTTACAGCTTCAGATTATATTACGCATAAGCAAAGTAGCTTCAGTTCTCTACTTCCCATCTGAATGTTTATTTTGTAATTATAGTTTTTAAATATTATATTTTGGCCAAATATATATTACTCACAATAAGAAATATTGATATTAAGACCTATTACAATTGAAATCCTTAAATAATTAGTAAGCTCCAACTTACAAGAACTTTATAACCCCTAATGACCCAATATTAAATAATACATTCATCCTAGCAATCCAAGACAGCTAAAGGGCCGAATTCCACTATATTTCAAATGTAACTCGGAAAGGTGAACAGAAGGGTTGTATATAATTGTCCGGGTGTCAGGGGGTTGGTTTGGGGGGTGGTCAGTGTTTGTGATTTGTAAATGGGCTCAGACCTTAGCCCTTCCTGAAGACGAGGATATATCACGCGCCTTGAAAGATAACTTTCTCGTGGGATTTATAGGAGTTGTTACAACAGTAAACTAAGTTTGTTTTCTGCTAATTTAAATGATAAGATATCTCATTCTCACGAACCTATTCTTGTTTGAAAATTTTAATTTGGCATAATAGTCTATGTGAGCATTAAGACAAAGATAGGAAAAAGGCACATTTTTATATTACGTCCTAAAGTTGACACAGTCAAAGTGCTATAACAGTCAGACCCTGCTGTAACTAAAACTATATATTTAACATATATAGACTATTACGAGAAATTAATATATTTTTCTTTAAAACAGCTCTCCACAGATACATCGCAAAAGGAGTAGCAAGTACAATAGTCCGAGATATCTTAAAGGGCACAAAGGTTCCCGCAAATTGCCAAAGTAAGTGTAACGTCCGAACAGAAATACATTATCTGGAGGAAGGCGATCGAAAGATTTATGATGGACCTTGGTGATCCATTTCCAAAACAATTTAGGACTAGGCTTTAACAAGATATATTGCTTGGAACTGGTATTAAAAGAATATTAATCTATCCTAGTATATTATTCTATCTAAAATAAGCATGCTTTTTCAGAGGTCAGTAATGGCGCAACGGCACAAGCATGCTTCTGTAAACGTGACAGGTTTTAGGTTCAATTCTCACTCGAATAAATTAAATAATTAATATTTTCCCGGGTACCCAGCTATGTGCAGAATATAGTGTGAAGCTAACGTATAACGAGATTGATAGAACTTATTGTTAAGACGTTCCTGCCTTCCGCTGAACTCCGAGACATTTCAAAGGCCAGGCGTTGAGTTCCACCATTTACAGGCAATATCTTGAAAATTGAGAGTAATTATGGAACGAAACAGCTTAAAACTGAATTCCCTCTGCTTACCATATAAAAATATCCAAAAAAATATATACAAGAATTTATTTACATCATCGAAAAGCTTTAAAAAACTTTCAAAAAGCACAATTTTATAAACGTAAAAATATTATAAAACTTCCACAGCTTATAGCAAACACTTAGCAAAGTTAAAGTTGGCTCTTATTCTCTTAGTACCCACTAGTTGCATATATATAGGCATGGATTAGTAGCGATTGTACAAACATACATTTCTTAGCTTCGTGTCGGGTATTTAGCATTAAATATATGTTTTACCACCTTTTAAAGATTGCGTCTGGGATCGCCGGCGGCACGAAACTCGCGTACTATACGACAGTTGTTATCCCAATATAGTATAGGAGATGGTGTATTCGAAACGTTCTAGTAAATTTTAGTTCGATCATTTAGTTTGTTTTCTTATTACAGAGGTGTGTTTTATTATTTGATCTTATTTAAGTCGTTATTATTAGTATTATTGTAATTAAATTTATAGTAAAAATATAATGTTTTATTGGTATACTCGTAAAATATCGATGTATTGTAAAAAAAAACCTTGTACAATAACGATAAATTCGAAATCTCTTTCAATTATTCATATTTCAATAAATAAATGACCGGTCGTGGCGAAGAGATACAAAAGTGCGTCGAGAGGAAGTGTTATGTGTAATATTTTCACTTCCATGCTTTGCTAAACAAGACAAAGCGTAACGTTGAGCTCTGTCACTCAACTCAATGGCTCCAGAATACGACGGAGAATGAGGAACATGTACGGTGTACAACGTGAAAAAAAAACTGACTAACTGTCATTAAACTGCCGCCAGCTCCTACACTACATCACTTACGTGCACAGACGCCGTGTGTGCCGTGATGGGCACCGCGTGACTCGGTGCTGCACTGTTCCACTTTACCACTTTAGTAGAATTAATCCAATAAAATACTATACAGTTAGAGATTCAAAACAATAAACGTACTTGACCAATATTGTTATTTATTTGTGTAGAGACTCTCTTTGGCATAATGTAAATGAATAGTTATGTAAAAATGTAAAAAGTCTTACGGAGTCTTTTTCAACATCAAAGTTATTTTTATATTTTTGCTAAAATTTATTTCTTACTTAAGATCGTCTATCTTTAGTTTATCTTTTAAATTGACCATATTTCACAATTATGTATTCCACTTGTTTGACCATAGCAGTAGTATCCATTACCATTACATAAGCTGCAAAGATGTTTTTTTAGAAAGAATCTTTTTATATTCTTTTTATTTTCATATTCTGCATTTGCATTCGTTGCATGGCTGTATGACAGCTAGTAATTTTTAGTATTCAATTCAAATTTCTCAAAAATATTGTATATTGACACAGCACTGTAAAAGGGAGAGTTTTAACGCTAAATTCTCTTCCTAATAACAAAGATATGCGCATGAAAATAAAAAAAATCGCACAGAAACTGCACCATCGACTCCATGATAGATATATACCACACCGTCGGTTTAACACTTTAATGCGCTACATACAATCAGATATTTGTTTTAAATTATGGTAATAAAATGTCGGTGAGAGTCACGAGCGGTGCGCGTGCGCAGGCAGGGGAATTGGATCGGGATCAGCATTAAACCTCTATTATAATGACGAATTTATATGGTAAACAAGCGCCCGCTTGTTGTTTTAAGTATTATATTTCTTATGGGATTTGCGCAACTATGTATCAATAATAGAGAGTTTATTGTAAAAGTTAATTATGTTATTTGATTTAAAAAAAACAGTTGCACGCTTCTTCCCGCTCAGCAGTGTAGGCAAAGGGACCCTAGTGCTAAGTGCTCTGCTTCCCATGTAACGCCCAAATTTCGAGTTGACTGGCGACCGCGCTTGGCGTTATACCAGAGTGAGGAACTGAAATATTTCATGCATCAGACCGTGAATTGAACCCACAACTGCCGCGTTAACATTCAGACGTTATATTGAAATTTATCTCATATGTAATTTTATTTGCTACATTTTAAGACTTCCATTTCCTATCAAATAATAAAGTCGTTATACATATTATGTATGTACGTCGCGAAATTTAACGACTACGACTTCCCTGAGGACATTTTCACCTTGTGGATTCAATTTGAAACTGGCTGTAATCAAAATAGATAGAAAAGTGGCCATGACAGATATCTTTCATCTAACAAAAAAAAAACAATTGAATTATTAGCATGTATACATAAACTAAGTGCGACATTATATAGATAATGCTTATTGATTTGTAATTATTATTAGGTTTTAATATTATATGTGGTGTAACATATAAAATAGGGGAAAAAAAACAATTTCAAAAATGATTTAACGTAAAATAAATGTCATCATCTTATAAAGTCTTCTTCTTCTTCTCTTTATTTAAGGCGTTCCGAGCGTGCCAATTCAGCACTAATCACTTCGCCAGTGTCACGTTGAATGGAAAACACACAAAGGAGAATGTACGGTAACAAACATAATATAACGCAGCAGGAGAATGCTATAAAATCTTAAGTGCTATTCTCAGCTCATTTCTTTCAATGTCACACCCAAAACACCAAAAACAAAAATCAATACACGAACTGTGAAAGAGTTTAATTACAAGGAAAGTAACTCACCAGATAAGTCCAATAGCCAGATAGATAGAGATGTGCAGATTTAATATATCATTGTGCACCAGTGACGCATACTTGGCGCGCTGCAGGAAATGCACAGTGAGCGATAAGCCGAACGGACTTTGTGATGCCTGCTGTCCGCGCGTCTACGACGAGGGTTGCTATATAGTGGATTTGTCATGTATTTTTTTTTAATGTAAATTGTTTTCATGTATTATTGAGAATTAATGATTTAAAAATGTATTTGGAAAACAGTTTATGAACGGTTCATTTTGAAAAAAACATTTTTTCTTTACATATTTTATCTGATTTTATGTGTGTTATGTAAAGTTAACAACTAATTATCCTTACCAATGTGAAAAAGGACATGGAAATGCTTGGTTATACTCATAATGATTGTTACATAAACGTTTATTTGGGGGATGCTGTTCATATTGAATAGTTTTTCTTTTCTAGTCCGTTAAAAAAATTAATTAGACACAGTGATTTATGTCATAACCACAGAGGATTAGAAAGTCTGAACACTAAAAAATGTCACAATACACTTAAAAAATACAACGTAACATAAGTAATATGCTGATGATGAAGGATACAAGAAATTTTATGTTTCCGTTCATATGGATAAAATTAGATAAAAAATAAATATCATTGGATACCGAAAAAACATAGTGTTTTAATAATTTTATTAAAAAAATATATATTATACACGTATTAGGATCATCCGCAATAATCGTACCGTCTAAGCAAATCGGAGCAGCTAGCGGCATTGTTCCACTGATTTAGAGCAGCAGACATCTCCAAACTAACTCGATCCGTTCTCACGTATTAATATATTCTATATTCTATTAGATTTATGAAATCTCAACTGGGCGATGGGAGATGTATCGATTGGAATTAGTTTAGTTTGTATAGAGGATTACGGGGGAGTCCCGTGTCCTTGTGTTAGTATTAAATTATGTTTATGTGATTTTAGTTGGTAATTTAAAGTATTTTTAGTATAATTGTTTGTTTTAACATTAAATGATGCTCTTTATGGCAAATGGTTTTGGGTTCGATTGAGACATTTTGAATTTTTTGTGTAAATATCGAAAAATTTCAGTATACAGAGTAGAGTATGCAAAAGGTAGTGAAAAGAAATATTTTTTCCTTCAATTAAATAAAATAATAAGCCAATTTTTATTTATGTTAATATTCATTTAAACTTACTTAAATGAATCTTTGAAATAAAATAAATGTGCGCTTACCTTCATTACCATTTATTTATTCACATAAAATTGCGATTATGATCAATTCCAATCGACACCAAAATAAGTGTATGTAGTGCTAGCTTTAAACTATAATATAGCTTTTAAATTATAAGTAATCCTATATAATTTCGCAGTACTAAAGCGGCCATTCGCGTTGTCCTTGACGTTATTTTCTAAACCAATACGACACATAACAATTTATCGGTACACCATTTACTTGTTGAAGCAAGTACAGACATTTGCTGTTAAATCTTAAATTTATTTTGATAATGATATCTATTGATAAGATAATAAGATTCGTTTCATATATATTGATAATAATTTTGTTATAAAGCTTGTTTTATCTAAATCGGTCAGCTGCTACGTGTGGGGGCCGATTGTGTGGCTGAACGTGTAAGTTGCAGATAGATTGATCTTAGGATTTTAGCGAAATGACTGTCGTTTTTTTTTCATTTCTTTGATTAAATATAAATTTATAAAATTATTACAGATTTATATATCAGGGTCAAACCGTGAGCAATGGAGAAGGCAATGCTCGGTATTTCCCCACGTGATAGAATCAGAAATGAGGGCATCCGTTGAAGAATGATACCATTGCTTGAAGAACTGTTCAGCTGAAATAGTAATGGACGGGATATATAGTAAGGAGAACCGATGGTAGTTAAGCAGATAGCTTCTCGACCTACGAACCTGTCAGCTTGATTGGCGTAGAGATCCTCGGGAAGGGCCTATCCAACCAATAGTGGATAAAAGTCCAACAGTGGACGTTGATGAGATCGTTGGTGCATGAGAGAGCCTTCGATCGTAATTGTGCGAGTTGTGGGTTCTATCCTCAATCGAAAGAATGATTCTTTTAAAGCTATTGTTGAGCTTATTAATATATATATCCCACTCAACATGTAATATTTGGAAAATGGTGGGGGGGAGTAGTGTACAGATTATTTCAACACTAGGTAATTTCTACCTTCCTATTCGAAAAAAAAGATGAAACTAAAAAAATATAAATGTGATAAGAAAAACAACGAATTTACTACAAAAAATCTTTGATCTTAGAAAATTGACAAATAATTTAAATATTGCCCAATTGATTTATAATTTTAGTTTCACTACAACGTTCCATATTATATATCAGGGCATAATAGTAAATTTATAGTGAACTGTACACGCCTACCAAATGACAATAATTACGTATGCACCTGTATAATATAGTATCTAGCATAGATTTTATTACTTTGATTTTAGTCCTAGAAGTTTCATATAAGGTAATTGAAAAATTAAGTAACGCAAAAAATAATCTAGATATATATTTTATTTTTTTTTCTCATTTGATGTGAAATAGAGCAGCGTTCAGATCCGCCACGCAGTGATCACGACAAATATCTCGAAAATTGGACGGAATTGAGTGTCTTAACAACAAAATACCTCGGCGTATACAGCGTGAATTAAAAAAGTAATTTCAAAAACAATATATCATTTTATACTATAGGTATTTTCTTATGATAACCGTTAAATATTTACGGTAAAAATAAAGAAGCACATTAAAAAACCGGTAATTTAACAATTAACAGGGTCAATTCGTATTTGTCTCACGATGGAGATACAAATCCGCTACTGGACTACGCAAGCACTGTTATACCAGGGATTCTAAACATAGAGGGTGAAAGTGTACGTGCTATTTAAATTTTAAGACATTAGAATATTTAGAGGAGATGAGATCTTTAATAAGAGATTTTCATATGATTATAAAATTAAATGATTGTAGGCGCGTTGTGTGTTCGATTCCCACTCGGGATATGAATTAATTTCATTTCGTAAAGCGCAGTGTTATATTCGGCTTCTGAGACCAGAATGCCATGAAGAAGTGGAAAATGGAGTGTCGTAACACTAAGTTCCCTCTGCCTTTTCTGCTCCTATAGCACTGAAATGAATGGAACCTTATATAATAGCATACAACTACTTAATAGCATACAACTACTTATTTAAATACCTTTAATACCTTTAAATACCTTTAATAGCATACAACTACTTATTTAAATACCGTCTTCGTCTGAAGTAAAATTATTACCTCTGTTAGCATCTAAAATACTTAAGCGTTCATAATAATTTAACATTTCATCTCTATAAATTGCTAATTCATATAAAACTAGTGGATCAAACGTGGCTTCGCCCGCTTAAACTTATTGTTATATTATAACTTGAATTATTGATAGAAATAATAATTAAAAACTTAACAAATTGTAGTTTATGTATTATTCTGATGTATATAAACTGTTACTGTAAAGTTCCTAAATTCCATTTTGTAGTAAAACTGGAACAAACGTCCAAACTCACAAACTTTCGCACTATAATATTAGTAGGAAGTACCCTTTCTTCCAATCAATGACAGAATTAGATAAAGAATCGTAAAAAAAAATACCAATATTGGGTTCACAACCCCTGACCGATTAGAGGAGGCACGATAAAAACGTAATTATACACACGAATGCGCATGATTCACGAAATATTTGAATACTGTATTACATACATTCGCCACACTGAGACTGACTTAGAAGCCATCTTGTTAACAATCGAAAATCAACTTTAAACATACGAGATAAAGTCCATTTCAAATCAGCAGCCGCTATTAAAAGTTAAAAGAAAGATGTTCAGAATTCATCTCTAAACACAAATATTGTTATTACAATTTGTACTTTACTGATTTGTGATAAGGTTGTGTTTTGTGTGTGTTCAAAGTGACGTTTAGTTTTAAGAATAGTGATGTGCACCGTGGGAACGATAGAAATGGAAGCGCTCGGGCCGAGCGTGAACCGCCGATGTTAGATACGAAGAAATTGTGGCCTATTGGTGCAGTTTGTTCTTGCAAATAATATGTTTATAGTAATTTTAGTGTTTAGATTAGTATTGTTATTATGTTAATGGGTAACTTGTTGGTGCAGCTTTGGAGAAGCTTTTGGATGGTCTTGTTTTCCCTTTATGTTTATTTTAGTAACATGGTCTTGATTAGATCACGCTGTATCCCGCAACAGCAGGGTAGGCAGAGGGAACTACAACTACAACTAGTATTAAGGCACTAAGTCCCCATGGATATATCTATCTTTTAAGTATTTTTCAGATTAATAATTAATTTATATACTTTTTTTTTTATATAAATTAAATCTATCTCTTTTAGTAGAGCAATGCAAGAAAATAAAGCTGTATTTGTCCATGATTTTTTTTAAAATAAATTTAATGTTTTTCAAAACAAAATATTCAATGCATACTTCTTTATTATAATTAGCGAAGCCATTCAGCCACATAAAGTTAGATAAAGTTGGTAATTCCAGGAATATTAAACAATATAACATAACAGAGTCCAAGCATATTAAAAACCAATGTCATCACTCGACTAGTGATGGCTATTAAAATGACAAGTAAAAAGTCCAATATTCATATTACTTTCAATCTGAGCTAAGGTGATAAACGATTTTCACGCACGCGACGTTTTACACATCACTACATTTAAACAATATATATTTTTTTCTTCTTCATTTTATGTTACACGATTTTTATACTAAAGCTCTCGAGTATCGAGAATTAGAAGAAGTTAAAAAAAATCGAATTTTTTAACCACATTAGACATAGATTGATGGAACTGGATGACTCGTGATCAAGAAAGTGTGTTTATTGAATCGAATAATTACATCCTGTTTATTGTTATCTCTTATTTTGTTCCAATTCTTTATGGTTTTATTATTTTTCTATTTTCTATTATATATATAAAATATTGTATAACATGTAATTAATAACTATTAGTTCTATTTTTTTTTATAATTGAGAAAGGGTCTAGCCGGATGAGCATGGAAAAACTGCCTTTGACTCTTTATCTAAAATAGCGTCACACCAATTTTTCTCTCTCTAATTCTTACAATAAGAGAGTTATGGAAGTAACGACCGACCTAAGCTATCTATATATTGAGCAATAAAAAAAAGACTAAAATGTAACCAGATGACAGTCAATAATATTCCCAGCATGCAATTAAGGAATAATCTCATCTTCTTTTATCTGAATTAACATCTTAGCTAGAACAATATAGGAGTAACGATATTTTGACGTGTTGACACCTTATTAACACGCCGATGACTCAATGGATTTTAAGATACCGTGAGTAATGGTGTTGTTCTTCAGAAATATCTTAGTAGTTCACGCTTCTACTAGTGTTAAAACTCTCGTGTCATCTATAGAGGGATAACCAGAGTGCTAAATTCTACGGTCTCTTCATTTTCCTTTAATCTCGTGAGCTGACGTCCACATCTTCATACAGCCTTCTAGAGGTTATTTTGCTTTCTATGTTATTTTTCTTCAGTTTTATAGATTTTGTGTTTTCGAATTTCGACTCAGACTCTTGGCTTGGCGGTGCGGCAATACAAGAGTAGTGTAGTTAAGCCAATCATGACTTCTGCGGAAATGCCAGAATTTTGCGGAAAGTGTGAAATGGAAGTATCTTAACACTAGGTTCCTAGGTTCCTTCTGCCTCTCCTATTATAAGTGACATAAAGCGTGAAACTAAAATAAAAAAATAAATGCATGCAAATTATAGACCTACGGCCACAGAGACGATTAAAATAGATAAATGGTTAAAATAAAAAAACAAGATAATATATTATTTAAAAAATATTTAAAAGCACACTGCACGAATGTATAGAAATTCCAACTTTCCTCAGCTTCAATATAAACGTGTATACTAACGCCATCTATGATGCAGTAGCAAAAGTAATAGTAGTAACCAAAATTACAGTCAAATATTTTCTAATATAAATAATTTTACAAAAAATTTAATAAGGAATGATTAATAAAGAAATTAAATAATAAAAAAATGGTTTATATAAAAATTGAATAAATCGAATTAAATATTGTTTTCATTTAATAAGTGGTTTATTGTAGAAAAAAAATATAAATAATTTCTTTGGTTTACTTAAAAAAACATTTAATAATGATTTAGTGTAGATTCTAAGCGCGAGGGTTATAAACTTTCACTCGGAAGAATACGGAGCGTAAAAGAAAATATATAAATACTTTTTTTATATGATATTTGAAGCTACATTTATATAACAAAATATTGATTAAAAACAACCACTGTTCCAACGAGGTGTTAGAAATATCTTTTGTATTGTAGAAATGTAAGTCAAATGTACTTAAGGAAGCCACGCATACGTCGTGTTAATTTGCGTTTGAATTGTTCGATTTGGGCTCTTATTCTTATTGTGACTGTAAGATTATAGAGGCTGGTTGTTAATTATATTAATTAAAGATAAATATTATTGTTTTTTTATATTTTCTGGTACTTTAAGTTAATTTTGTGTGTTTTAAGTATATATATTTTTTTTTGTAGCGTTGTATCCCGCCTAAAGTAGCTTAGGCAAAGTAAGTTTAGTGTCAAGACATTCCGTCCTCCGCTTTTTTAGCCCATCACGTAAATAATGTTTTTAGTATGTATATTTCATAATGCTTATAATCCATTTATTCCCTGTAATGTCTATAAAATATGTACGAGTACATACATTTATTCTCATCACTCTAGTCCTTATTTAATAAAACAAGGACCGTTTTATTAAATAAGGACTAGAGTTAGTAAAAACATAAAATAAAATATAAATAAGATACAATCTCATCTATTACAGATTAAAATATTAAATAAAATAAGAATAGGTACGCTGTATATATATATGGGAACCTGACGCTCCATTCTCTACTTTCCGTCGGATTTTCGAGACATTGTTTACAAGCCGCGAAAGTTAAACAAACTAAGTTAAACAAAAATATACAATTTCAGTATCTTTTATTTCAATATTGTAACACACACCTATCATAATTTTATATTTCCCTAACAAAAACGTATGAAGAAAGTAGAAAATTATTTTACGAGTATTTATTTGTTTGCGCGAATGAATTTACATCGCCCTGTAGATTCGGTGTTTTCTTAGCATTAGCGTGAGGTAGGCTTCGGTAAATCTGCAGAATTTGTATGACAGGGTTGATATAAGTGTTTTATTTCATATAATGTTATCTTTTTTTGGCATTTTAAAAATATTATTTTTATTATTATTTTTTTGTTTAATTTTATGAACATTTTCTTATAGTTTCATAGAATATATTTCATAGAGCATAGAGTATTTCATTTTCTACTTTTGGTTTAGTGTAATCTTATAATAATATCTCAATTATTCTTATTTTCCCGCATAGAAGGATAGGCAGAAGATAGTGTTAGTGGAATAAATAGTAATTTGAAATAAATAATTCCTCCAAGTAGAATCGAACCCACAGCCGCTTCTATTACAGTCAAACGCTGATCCACTGGGCTACCAGCTTACAACTTTTATATTTCAACAAAAAAATATACATATAAAGTTTAAAATTTAGATAATTTCAAAACAAATTGAACCTATAGACAACCCTGAGACAAGAGAACGTTGCCACTTATTCCGCGTCGCCTCCCCAGCCTCACAATGTTCACTGCATGTTATAATTTTTGTTCCCCAAATATATATTCAGACAAAAGGCGACTTAATGAATGTATCGCGAATTCCAAAACCGTGATTAAGCATTGTTAAGCAGAAACCTCCGTCCTCCATCTGGTCTATAAGAGATTTTTGCTCTTATTGGAGCTGGATTATTTTAATGTGCATTCTATATAAATATATACGAGTATATATAATAGTAATGAAACGAAAACGAAATTCATATGGGTTGGTATGTTTAAATTTTTACTATACCTAGTTCTTAAGTTGGTTGAAATATATTGCAGGTTTCATAGATATGTACGTATTTACTTTTTGTAAAGATCCCTATCTATTTCAGAATTCGCTATGATCTTATACGCGGAATTGGTAAATAAGGCGAAAGGAAAATGTCCTGAAAAAATTGCGTTTTTATTCATCTCCATACATAATCAGAAGTACACGTTAAAAATAATCTATTGAATTTTTAGAAACATAATTTTGAATATTTTTTTTAACAAGCACCAATGAGACTCCGTATACTATGACTTAAAATAAGGGGAAAAATATATATCAATTTATTACAAGTTTGTATGGTTTAAAAACACTTTCTCACCACCCATCAGCCCTTCAAGTCTCCCGTTCTTTCGTATTCTATTCAAAAGTTTGAATAAGAGTAATACACGTATTCTGCTTGCCTTGAGATTACAGTGACCATACTGTTTATATATTTCAAAAATAAAGTTAATTATAATAAATTTCACAAAGTAAATTTATCGAAAATCTGTTTGGAAAAGTTTCATTAAGCAGTTCAGCCGCTGTGCAATTATATGAATTTCACAAAATCCTAAATATTTCATAGACTTTTGTTAAGTTTAGTTTTTACTACGTCATTAGGTGTAGAGTTCTGCTACCTAATACACCACTCAAAAACACATAGCGTTTTAACATTAGCTTCCCTCTGCCTATCACACTATATGCGGGATAGAGCGTGAAACTACCAAAAATATATATATTATTATCTGTACATACCTTGCCACCCTATCCTCGAGTGGGAAGCCAATTGTTCCACGGATCAGCTGAGTGCTCGCGTGTGATCTTAATTAATGAACGAGAATGAATGAGTAAGCTTATTTTGTTAATTTATTTGTGAGGAACGTATGATTTTATTAAGTGTATTGTCGTTGGGAACATTCGAAATTGAGTTGGAAGGATTTTGGGTAACTTAGTTAAAGTATAGCAAATTAGAATACAGATTGAGATTTATATTTATTTGTAATTTTTTTTCTCAGCTTCGCGCTGTATCCTGAATTCTGTTGAGTGGCAGAACTCAACGTTCTTTAAAATTCTTGGTAAATAATGGTTAGAAATTGATAGCTTTCTTGTTATCTTCTTCGTTTTAAAATACCAATCGACATTTTAGTATTTATATTGCAATACATTGACGTAAATCAAGCAATAAATCTCATCAGCTTAGAGAAGTGTGTAGCGTAGAGTCCGGTCACTCAATGTGGAACACCTCGAATTCAAACAAGAAGTTTAGAAAAGCGTGTCATGATTTCTCTAACTATCCCGCTATCAGTGAAACTGAAACTGGTCTTTAGTATTTCTACGTAATCTACTTTTAGCCCTGTGTTAGCATTCTATTACGTCATGTCAATCCATACATTCCGTTCTCCACTTTCCGAGATGCTGCATGTAGCGTAGCGGATCTCAACGCCGTTTAAGCTTGAATTTGTTACCAGAGAAAAAAAAAAATCCCCTGAATGAGAATCGCACACGTAACAGTCGCGTTTGCAATCAGACTTCAGACGATTTTTACATTATGCAATTGTAGCAACTTTCGTTCTTATATTATGCTAAAAAATTCTTTCTTTGCAGAAAATTCCAAATATATCATAATAAAGATTGTCGTAGTCAGCAAAGGAAATATGGCAAAAAATATATTCAAAGAAGTCCCAGTCCCAGAGCGCTCGAGTTCGTATGATAAATTTTCATTGTACATTAATGCTTTCTAGTTACCGTATGAATATTTCAAATGCGATGCACCGATAATATGCCAACGGATTTGCCTAATGTACTGTCGGTAAAAAAAAATGTAAGGATTTTTTGTTATTTTTTATAGTTAGTCGTTTTGTTAGATTTTTTTGAACTCTGATGTACTTCTTGCATTTCTTTCGTAGTTTTACGCTTTATGACGCACATATCAGAGTAAGGAGTCCTGGAACCTGAAACCTAGTGTTAAGACACTCCATTGCCTATTAAGACACTTTTTTACCCACTTTTAATCGAATTCTTGAAGCATTGCATTGAGTAGCGCAACTGCACAGTTGCCTAAGTGTAAATGCGATAGCTTCGGGCCACACAACTGTGATGTCTCAAAGTAAGCCAAAAGCATAAGATAAAATGTTTTGAGATTACATTCCCGCTCCCTACCTTCTAAGTGGGATAAATCATCATCAAAAAAGTAAAATTATTATTTAAATATTAATTTAAATAAGTACATAAAACAAAAACTTAAAAATATCTTTATTATATGTTTTTTGCTGTCCCTCCACTCAGCAGTATGCTCAACGATAAGAAATGCACACATTAAAACTCCGAATCTAGAATAGTAGACTACGGTACGGTCGTACCGCACTGTACGAAAGTTCATCATGGCTTCCTCTTTATTGGCTTAACAGATTTAAGCATTATACTATTTTTTAATTGAAAGCTGGTTTTTATTGTAGATATTTTCGTATTTTTATATTAGTATATTCTTTGTAAGCTTCACGCTGTAACCCGCATCCCGCACATAGTAGGGTTGACGAAGGGAACAAACGAACCTAGCGTTAAGACACTCCGTAGGGTAGGCGGAGGGAACCTGGGAGCCTATTGCCAAAACATTCCGATCTCTAAATTGAATGACAAATATGAAAAGGAATTAATGGAACTATGTTGTGAATTGTGTTCGATCCTCACCCGAGGATATAAATTATTTTCATGTACCAGACCAGACAGACATACCAGATACTCTCTTCCTACTCTGCAAAAAAATTAAAATAAAATTTCCTATATCATATTTTTCTAAATTAATTATACAAGCATACACAAGAAACACCTACCTTAGCTACCACCTCCCCATTCAGCATTCGCTTCATTTGATCACGCTTAATTTCTTTCCTCATGTCTCAGTGGATTTTTCCACGAGACAGACGAGATTATTAGATTTCATACTGCAGGCACCGTACAACTGAATGTTCTTCTACTTCGAGTACGTTAACGGTGGATTGAAATTAATTTTCAATTTTCTGAACGTAAAATAGAATCAAGTTGGTAATTTGAGGCACAAGCTGATCGACTGTGCATGCGACTGCTGTGGGTTCGATTCCTATTCGGGGGAATAAAATATTTTATGTGTAATATCTTTTTGGAAAAAGGGAATATCAATTAGATATAGATTGTTTTAATTCGAACTCATATTTCTCGAGGCTCGTATGTTAAATGAAATAAATTCTTCAGATTTATAATATTAATATAGACTAAAGATATAGTTTAACTATTGTATGCCTAAATGGAACAATTGTCATAAATATGTGGTCAGGTATAAATTTGACAAAAACCGTTCATTTCTTAAATAATTCAACACTTTTATTTTTATTTTCATTCCTTCAATTTAGCTTTTTCCGAATATGCTTCCATGTTCTTATTAAAACTTTGCTTATATAAAAGGAAGAATAGAGAAATGTATCACTACATTCTCTTAATTCTAACCGGCGAAACCACTTAAATAGAAAAAAAATAACAACTGTACTTGTTTTAATACGATGCATCTATATAAAACTGTATTGATTTTTAAATGGCATATAATGTGTCTGAAACAAAATCAATTAAGTACAATTAAGGTGTAACTAAGGTGGGACTGACTAACAATTTTAATTCAATTAGTGATATCATAATGGATTAAGTTTATATTTTTTTGATTTTTAAATAAACTAGTATTTCTTCCAATCCATGAAACTTTAATAAAAATCACCTTCACGCTGTATCCCGCACAAAGCGGAGGGAACCTAGTGGAAAGATACTCCGTTTCCCACTTTCTGCCGAATTCTGGAGGTATTGCGTGTTAAGGGGGAAGAACTCAACGCCGCGCTTTGTCTCGACACCAGAGCGAATATTTTTTTATTATACTGAAGTTTATTTTATATAATTTTAGATATAATTTATAATTATATCAGAATACATATATAATGTAAGACAAAGAAATATGTTTGTTGAAAATGTGTTTTTACGTCAACAGGTCCTTATTCCTGTTACACAGAGTTCACAATTACGTATTAAGGTATGTTATACAGATTAAAACTGACCGTCCATCAAATAAAGCCACATATTCATAGCTGACACGCTCGGAACGCCATAATTAAAGAACAACAATATATTTATTCTTATCACAATCTATATATCTACAATCTATATATGTAAAGGAAAAAACTTTTTCCCTACCTATGACTACTTAACTATAAGTTGGAATATAACCTACAACCGTATTTACAATGAAACACTGTACCACTGCGCTACGATGGCCTCATATATAAAATTACAATAACTGATTAACTAAAAGTGTAGCGATATATTTAAATTATTTAGCATGCGATATTTGGTGTATCACAAGCTTAACTCGCGTAGACAGTCATTCGTACAAAATTGCCGTCGACGTTGTGGTTTATGTGAACGGGATTATTCTGTGATTATTTCGAAGTTCTTCAAACTTAAAGATGTGTTGCTTAATCTGTCTCATGCAGTTACGTGTTTTTTGTACTTAAATGTTAATAAGATTTAAGTTTCTGTAGAAGCCAGTGTCTTAATGAGTTGGATAAAATAGGGTGGAATATGTAGTCACATAGTAGCTTGGTGACTTTGAAAGGATATTTTTTGTGCTATGATTTAAACTTATAGTATATAATTTAGGTAAAAAATCCCGCACGCAACAGGGTAGGCAGAGGGAACCTAGTGTTAAGACACTTCGTTCCCCACTTTCCGCCGAATTCTCGAGGCATTGAGTGTTGAGTGGCCGAATTCAGCGTGGCGCTTTTGCCCAGGTTCCAGAGCGATGAAATGGAAATATTATTTTTAAATAAATATTTCATCTCCTCGATCGGGAATCGAACCCACAACCAGTCGGCTTTACAGTCACTCTGTGTGCCCCTGCGCCACGGCTGGTAATAGTAATATGGTAACAGTTGACAAAGGCCTTACTCTTCTTTCCATGGGCAAAGAGAACTGGCGTCGGCCTGTAGTACTTACTACTTCTGATCGCATGGCTGTATGGAAGAGCAAGGAGCTGCATGGTAGATTTCATAGAGCCCTAGTGGGCCAGGACGTGGATACTGCTTCATCATTATCTTGGTTACAGTTCGGGGATCTTTTCGGAGAAACTGAAGGTTTTGGCTGTGTAATTATGGACGAAGTTATCAAGACGCGTAACTACCAGAGACATATTATTAAAGATGGCACTATCGACATCTGCCAGGCGTGTCATCGACCTGAGGAGTCCCTCAGACATATTGTCTCTGGTTGTTCTCATCTAGCTAATGGTGAGCATTTGCATAGACACAATCAAGTAGCCAAGATAATACACCAGCAACTTGCTCTTCAATATGGCCTTGTAGAATTGGAGGTGCCTTACTACAGGTACAATCCCATGTCTGTTCTTGAAAATAGCTGTGCTTTGCTCTACTGGGATCGGTCTATTATTACTGACAGGTATATTGTTGCCAATAGACCTGATATAGTACTAGTAGACCGAGTGGCGCGCCGCGCAGTGATTGTTGACGTTACTATCCCACATGATGACAATCTCGTGAAGGCCGAAAAAGAAAAACTATCTAAATATTTGGACCTAGCCCATGAGATTACCGCCATGTGGGATGTCAATGCGACTATCATTGTGCCGATAGTGGTTTCGGTTAACGGTTTAATAGCGAAAAGCCTCGACCAACATCTTAAGAGGCTATCGCTGAGCTGTTGGATCAAGAACCGGATACAGAAGGCAGTGTTACTTGAGATGGCGCGTATTGTGCGGAAGTTCCTCTCTCTGGAGCCTTAGCCACCGATTGCTTGGACCCTTGTCCCGCCCTCAGAAGAGTTTTTTTTAATTTTTTTTAAATGTATTTTTTTATAATAATTTGTATTTAAAAATGTAAAAGTGATTCACTAATTTAATAAAAGTATATTCTGTTTTTATATGGTTTTTCCTATAATTAAATATATGTATGTACCGATAATAATCGATAATATGCTAAAATTATTCTTTTGCTTAAGCCGACATGATAAAAGCATTTAACATAAAAAATATTGGATTTGGAAACCATAGGATTACCAAGGATTCAAATCTGTGACTTTCACGTCCATTAAGAACTGTGCCGATGCCGCGTTGCGGCATCTTAAAATATTTACCTTTTCACAAAAATAGATAGATAGATATACAAATACACGAATAATGAATCTCATATTTAAGTCTGGAGACATTATTTTAGCAAAATAAGAATACCTGAAAATATGAATAACTTTATTCAAATAGAAGATTGTCGTATGCACGTCTGTCTGTCGAATTATCTTGAATGTAGCGTTTACATTTCTTTTGGTTGGAACAAATTATATTATTTTTGCTGATTACTTCCCTTTCTCGTTCCTTTTTGCTTGTAGGTTACCTTTATGGAGTTTTTTGTGTAGATATTTAAAGTTTGTATTGTTTAATTTGTTTTTCAAACAGTGGGAGCCATAAAAACGAAGCAGAGAAAACGAATTTGCATGCATTTTTTTTTATGTATATTAATAGTGTTAAGACACTCCGTTTCCATTAAGACACTTCCATTGCCCACTTTTCACCGAATTCTGCAGTGACGAAATGCTACAGTGCGCTTTCCTTCTTTACCAGAGCGAGGAAGTTGATAGTAACACGGAGTGTCTTAACACTAGGTTCCCAAGTTCCCTCAGCCTACCCCACTAAGTGCGGGATAGAGTGTAAAAGTAAAAAAGTACTGTAATCTAACAAATATAATAAATTCATTCCACAATTTTCCTTCACTCAGACTCAGGCTAGACTGTAATAGCGCTGTGACTCCTTTTTCTTGCACATCTATTATTTCTTTACGTGTTAATGTACAGACAGACGGACGAAATTAGTAACAATTATGGTTACATTTGTATAGTGAATTACAGAAAGGATGCGGGCTTATATAATTAGTTTTAGTTGGAAGATGAAGCTTTGCTCGTAGGTGTTTTGTTTACATGTTATTTTAGAATATATTACGTATACGAGCAAATCGGAGTTACACGAATATGAGCTGAGTGCCGGTTATAGGTTCTATTCCCGAAATTTCATATTTTTAAAAAATGTCCCAGTCGTCGTCGTATTAAAACGACTTGAAGATCGACGAGTCGAGGTCCCTTTGCGCAATACATAAAATTTTAAATATCTAATAGATTTGCGTTCGTGAAATTGTGTTCAATGCGTTCAATTCAAATTCAATTACTTTTGTGCATTGTGGATTTGATTCCCACTCGAAGAACTGAAATACTTATTTAATATTTCCATTTTATTAGCTTTGGCGTCTCTCACTGTCTGTCTGTCACTTAATAAAAATGCCTCCGGAATGCGGTGGAAACTTGGGAACGGAGTGTCTTAATACTAGGTTCCCTCTGATGTGTGCGGGATAAAGAAAAAAAAAACTACAATTCACAGTTATTTTCATTTTAACACGCACCTTAAATTTAGTGCAAGTATTCATACTCACACGCAAAATCCTAATATTATAACAATTTAAAAAGATTTAAGTATATTTTAACTCGTACGATAACATCTTACACACATTGGGGTAAATTAAACTAACATTAGTTGTGTTGTTTTAGTATAATAGCGGATGTTAGTCTTATCTGTAGGAAAGATTTTTATTTACGTATCGTTTATACGCATGGTGGGTTTATAACCTATTTTACAATATTTTAATGAAACACATAAGGAATTAGTAAAAAGATGGGGGCGGATGCGGAGCGGATGACTGTAAACTGGGCTGATTGTGAATTCGATTTCATTATTGGGAATTTCTTATATTTAAATTATTAAAGTAATATTTTTATTACACACTTAGGAAAGAATAATACTTATAAAACTATATAAGTTTCAACGTGCAGGCTATCAATTATCTTAAAAACCAAACGCTCTGCCCATTATTTAAAATATAATTGTATTCTTTTGTATACAATTTATTACAAAATATTAATATTTAATTTATCAATAATATAATTTAAACTAAGTGATATACGCCATCTAGCAAAAATATATAGAACTACAGGAAGAGAAAGCTTTCGAAACAGTCAGCACCAGCTACATATGCGTTGTAGTTATTTGAAAATATTATAGGTGGCGTTAATTATAAAAATAAAGAAATTACTAAGTCCAAATAAATATATATATTTTATAACGATTACAAATGTTATTGAAAAATCTATTATAGAAAAAAGTTAATCTAATTGTTGAATTAAAAATAAATTTATGAATTTAAATAATTAATTTAATAAACTTGTTTTAATATTAAATAAACGGAACTAATTAGAACTAATTTAAATAAACGGAAAATACCGTTTTTAATATAAATAATATAGCAGAGACTGCTGTGAAACAGTTTATAGCTGTAAACGCGACGGGTGTGGGTTCGATTTACATTCAGGAAAATTAAATAATATATTGATATTTTTATTTTCTTGGTGTATTCAATAGATCAATCAAAAAATAATGTCAATAACTTTGCGAAACAGCGTGAAGCTATAATAAATAATAGTATATAGCTTTTGTCTTTTCTATTCCTATGCAAATTAAGTCTAAGTGCAGTAGAAACTATATTACAAAGACTGTTGTAAATTGAAACTTTTTTGTATTATTATCTAAGTTCTAAAAGGAAAAAGTATTATTCAAAACCCTTTACTGTCTACGAATCGATGTTTTTTTTTCATTTTCTATGGTTTGATGTCGACTGAAATTCGATATATTAAGAAAATAATACGAATTATTTATATTCTATCTTCGTGGAGCATCTGACTAGACGTGATGGTAGTACTTCAGTCCCCATTCCCCATTCAGGGGAAAAATTATATTTAAATAATTTTCATTTTCCAGCTATCGTAGACAACGCGCAGCATGGTAGAGTTCCACCACCCAACACGCAATATCATAGAAAATATGAAAAAATGGCAGACACAGTGTTAACACTATATTAGATTAACTCTCCTTTATCTAGTATACGAGAACAAAAACAAGAAACGTTATTTCTACTCTCTTTTATTTTAAACTTCCCTCTTTAACCTGGAGTAAACATAGGACCTTAATGTTAACAATTCCATTTCCAATTTTCCGCGCTAGATTCCAGAGGCATTGCGTGTTTAGCGGCGCAACTCAACGCCGCGCTTTGCCTCGTTACCGGAACGAACAAATGAAAATATCAGTGCATACAATGGTGTATACTCGTACGTACATACCAAAAATGTTATATTTCAGAAAGTACATTCACTTTTTTTAGTTAAGAAACATTGACGCATATTTACAGACATTTTGCGGATTTCTAATCTATTTCATGCAGTAGGTAGGTATTATGTGGACAGTCACGCCGTTTTTCAATAACATATTTCATTAATACTCCAACCTCGCCTAACAGCTATATCTAATTTGACACTATCAATCATCACCGATAAGAATGCTTTTTATTCTAATGGACTAGTAGGCTGGTTATCTAAAGAGCTTATACCGCTAAAAAATATTTTTTTCCATACATAAATGTAGTAATGAAAATGCTAGAATAAAATAATGGTGGAGGACGACGATATTGATATACCAAAGTTTCTTACTAACTGGACGACGGATTATTTTGATAACGTGAGTGTAATTTCGGAATTATTACTTAAACTCAATTATTCTAGTCAATTTGTTTTTTGTTTATTTGTAGTGACAAATCTTGTTTTTTATATTTTTACGCCTAACTCTACTCTATAAAAATAGTTTCGGAACACTTTGTATTCTTTCGTTCCATTAGATTTTTATTCTTTTCATTATATTATTGATTTACGATTTAATAAAAGAAATCATGAAAGTTGCTGATTTAAATTACTATTATTGTATACTAGTTATGTAATAATAAAATGTTCATATGTAAAATTTATATTCTTTTTATAACAATAAAATATTTTTACAGCTAGATACATCTGAATATCCGTTTCCTAACAGACTATGGCACGTGAAGCCATTACAGGAGATTGCTTTGAAAACATCAGCGATGCTCGTCGTTGGTGTTTTGGGCATCTTCCTCAACGCTGTCATCCTGATCATTTTGATAAGAAACAAATGGTTGTGGACAGCGAGTAATTTTCTGATTGGCAATCTTGCCCTAATTGATCTAGTGACACTCATATTTTGTCCTTGGTTCATGCTTGTCAGGGAATTTTATCAGAATTATGTTCTGAGGAACTTTGGATGCAAATTTGAAGGTTTTTTGCAAGGTATATATTATTTACGCATAAAATTACCAGATTTAAATTAAATTTAGCTTCAACTTTGACTTATTTATTGTAGTTTTTTTTTGTGATTATTTTTATGTGTAAAACTACTAACTACTAAACTACTAAATGTGGAAATATGCTGTTAAATTACAAGATTAGATTTATATCCACTATAAACCATGGAGTGTCAGATTTTTTCGATTTTTTTGTTCTTTCGGCAGCCACACTTATTAATATTTAATTATTCTTTGCTTTATGTTTCAGCGTGTTGTCTTCTCGCTAGCGTGATAGCCGTGATGCTTGTATCATATGACAGATTGGCATCAGCAGCTTTGACACAAGAGGCAAAGGTCACCAAGAATGCTGCCCCTAAATTGATAATCGCCACTTGGGTTGTTGCCATCGGATTGTCCCTACCTTGGAGTATAAAAAGAGAGTACATGGTATTGCTAAAATTATTTTATCACTCAAAGAATAGGGTGAAATATTTTCAGTTTCATTGATTATGATTTGTTTCAGGAGCGTCAGTGGTTAGACTATTTGGAAATGTTCTGTGCTGAAGACCTGGAAATTCTCGGCATTTATTGGCATTTTATTATTCTGCTACTGGTGTGGATCCCATTGGGCGTTATGATTATAACTGTTAGTTAATTTGATAATAAATGGGCAAAAAGCTATTTCAATATTTTACTTTTTGATAATTACAAATTCTTTTGCAGTATAAGAATAGTACTAAAATATTCCTTTTAACGCTTTTCACTCGTTTTCGATACATATCTTTGGATTATTAGATCGGGGAAACAGACTTATTTCTATAATCTATTTAAATAGGGATCTAATTTTTCACACAATTGCTTATACAAACAAATACTTTTTAAAAACATCACGATGTTTTCCCATATCGGAGTGTTATTGAATTTGCTAATTTTTATATACAATTTTGCATGTGTTTTCAGTATGGCACCATAATGTGGAGGATAGAATGGACTGCCCGTGAGCTGTCCTCCCGAGGTGGAGGCCAGACTATAAACAAAGCAAGAGGCAAGGCCATGAGGATTACTGCTTGTATACTTCTAGCTGCTGCATTTTGTAGAATACCGTATACTGTATTGGTGTACTGGCGAAGCAATTTGAGGAAGGAAATTAATGCGGTAAATTATTTAAATATTATCAGTAGACATTCCATGGATTCACTATGCGAATATATATATGTAGCGGTGCAGAGTAAAAGACAGAGAAATGCCTGAGACTTGTAATACAAGTTCTGCTTTTAAATAAGCATTAATACCAAACCAAATTGGAAATGACTAGTGTCGCCTTCAGCGTTCTAGAAATGACAACAATCTATTAGCAATTGAATTTGAATTGGTCCGGAAAGTAGAGGAGACTGTCTTCATCTCCTGTCTCTCTTTCTTTTCTCAATTTTAATTGAATCATCATAGAATCATCAAGAATACATATATCTTTCTTATTTATGTACATTTTGATGAGGATTAGTAGGCACTGCAAATTTATTAATAGAAATTAAGACGTGTGTGTTTCTATAAATGACAATATTCTGGCACAGTTCGGAATGTCTCATAATAATAAATTCATATTCACGTTTAATAATATATATTTGTACATCTGGTTATTTTTATATATATTTTATATGCAGGTAGAAGGCGGCTACGAAATAATATGGTTTATAGCAAGCTACTTAATGTATGTGAATTGCGCCATCAACCCTCTCATATACGGTTTTACTAACATCAGATTTCGACGAGCTATGGACAGAACCCCCGGCATCGCTTGCTTTAGATTTAGTGCCTGGTGCTGCATATGTACTACGGTAAGAGATGCTATGCTTGTTTTAATCTTGTGAAATCAGGAAAATAATATTAATTTGTTAATAACCAACTTTTCTGGATGGGGATCCAAATATTTCTTGGATTGTGTATAAAACACTTCACGACAATTATACTGTCGCTGTAGACATCACATTCGTTTGATGAGGCAGAAAGAACTCTCTTCTTTCAGTTTTCAGTTTGTTATTCCTTCAATATGTAGATAAAAAATAAATAAATAAAGTTTAAATTAACTAGTACGTGATTTTATTATATTCCTAATACAATTATTATTTCACAGGTCGTAAAAAAGAAGCACTCAATACAGCCGAATAACATAGAAAAGATATTCGTCATAGAAACCAGTCCACGGCGAAAAAGGAAGATATCGGGGATGGTGAAGAACTTCCTTCATATTAACAGACAGTCAGTGGAACTCAGTATACCCAAAGTGGATGAAGCTACCACTAAACCAACTAAAGTAACACCTCTTAAAACAGAGCCGGTATAAGAATTAAATGTAGAATAAATTGGAATATTTTGTTCTCTTGCTTCATTCGCGTATAAAATGTATAAACTAAAAGTTAAAAAGTATATAATATAACAATAACAATTTATTAATATTGACTCTATGCACTAAAGGGTTAAGATATTTATGTTTTCTTAACTCAAGGTTTATTTTTAGTTAATTTCTCTGTTTTTTAGCAAGAAAACTTGGGTTTAGCTATATAAATATATCCTACTTAGGATAAATGTTATGCAAACTGTTATCACAGAAACGGTGACAGACAATAGACGAGATTTAACGTCGTTACATGACAATATAGTACCTGGTTCTACCAAAATTGTTGGGAAAATAATTTGGCTTTGGGAATCACTCATTTATGAAGTTTGTACATAGATTTTTTTGTGAATTACTATTGAATCGATCAATTACTAGTACAAACAAAAGTCATCAGCAAAATGTCACAGGAATATTTTTAATTTTTCTGAGGTGGCAAAAAGAAATGTAGGCCTACGTAGCATGCTGGTGAATCTGCCACTGTATAATACAACACAGAAACAATTAAAATAATAAATTGTTACATTAGTTCCTAAGATTAAGCATGTTTAACTCAACAAATTCTTCTGCTGAAATGTGATATTTTAAGTATAAATATATGTTTTTACTATGATTATTATCTTATTGTGAAAACTCATTGTGTTATCGGTAATTATTAATAATTACAATACGAAACATAATTCTGAATTCATTTAATAGTTTAAAACAATGCATTATAAATTATGTACCGTACGTTAACCTATATTAAAGTAAATTAATTTATCAGTTTCTTTTAATATCTTAAATGCTAAAAAATGTTAAATATTTATTAATTAAATAAAAATTTGAGAATATATAATATAATCTTCGTTTAATTTGCCTCTTATTTTTTTGTTAATCAAAACATAGCCGATAATTGATTTTGTAAAAAGAATGAAAAATTCTCTAAATTGTACGAGCAACAGAAAAAGCTGCCTCAATTAAATTAAAATATGACGTATAAGTAAATATTTTAGAATTTCGTTAAATTACTGAACATGTCTATCCATGAAAAATTAAATTTTGTTTTTTCACTTATGAGGTTAAATCTAACATAGCTTTTAAGTCTTGAACTTTAGTTTCCAACGTTTCCTTCATATAGGGTTCTATTTTCAAAATATCCGTTGCTTCTTGTAGTAGCGCCATGCTTTCCATCAGTTGTTCCTGTAAAAATATATGTAAAAATAGATACATGAAATATTTATTATATGAAGGGACCAATTGCTGTATAACATGTTGTGTGAGTCCCGTTAAGAGTTGAAGATATGAAATGAGGACATAAAACGACGTATGCAATAAACAGTAATGCTGAATAGGCTTAAAAAGATATGAGAGAATATCAAGACCACTAAAATCCAACTAATTCGAACTGTTGTCCAAGTCCTAGTGCGCAAAGGAATATTTATTGTTTAGAAATGTTTTATTCAGATAATACGATCTTCTTCTTCTTCTTCCTGGCATTAATCCCGGCTATTACCAGGGTCTGCCTTCCCACTCAACTTACTCCACTTTGCACGGTCTTTTGCGTCCTCGATGGTTAGACCATTGGCTCTCATATCCTGCATCACGACATCCAACCAGCGTTTCCTTGGGCGTCCGGGAGACCCAGGAACTGGTATAGCAAGGCACTTGCGTTCGACATAGTTCTTAGACCGGCGCGTATCGTGGCCAAAGCATCTCAGGCGACGCTCTTGGAGCTTATCCGCTACGTCAGGGACCCCAAGACTACGTCCTCCGTCTTACGTCCTACGTCCTACGTACTCCGTGACGTGAAGCTCCTGAGTGTGCCGAGATAGAGCTGGCCAACATTTGCTGCCGTATAAAAGAACCGCCATTATCCGGCCATGGACATCGTGATCGATGCCTCCAGACTCGTGTATAACGGATCCAAAGTACCTGAACTCCTCCGACTTAACGGCTGGTTCAGGACCTATAAGGACGGTGCTCGAGTCCGGGCTCCCGCAGGCTATGTACTCTGTCTTCGACACATTTAGTTTAAGACCGCTGTTCTCAAGCGTACCCTTCCAGAGGTTCACTTTACGCTCCAGCGTCAGTCGGTTCTCGTCAATTGGTACTATATCATCGGCATGCGTCATCAGCCATGAAAGCTGGGCCTGGATATGAGCCGAGACAGTATCGAGCACTACATTGAATAAGAACGGACTAAGAGCCGAGCCCTGGTGAACCCCCACTGTAATCGGGAAGGGTCTAGTGTCGCCAACAGCAGTCCTAACCATAGAAGCGGAATCGTGGTACATGACTCTGATAATCTCGATATAGGCCTCAGGGATCCCTTTGGATCGCAATACCCACCAGATACACTGACGAGGCACATAGTCAAAGGCCTCCTGCAGATCTAAAAAGGCCACGTGCAGAGCTCTCTTTTTTTCCCTGTGTGCCTCCATCAAAGTTCTAAGGGCGAAAACGGCGTCCATAGTGTCCGATCCTGGCTGAAAACCATATTGAGACTCAGAGATAGTACACTCTTGTCGGAGCCTGAGGTCGATCATGCGCTCGAAGAGCTTCATGGTATGACTCATAAGCTTAATGCCCCTATAACTGACACAATATTAAACACTGCCCCTTCCCTTGTAAATAGGGCTAATGAAGTTAAGCTGCCACTGGTGCTGCATCTTCCCAGTGTTCAAGGACTCTATGGTTATACAGTTAAGCTTTTTTTTGCTTTCCCTCCCATTAAAGGGTAGGCGTTCGTTCTCAACTTTACGCCATGCGCGTCTTATCTGATCAAAGAAAATCTAAAATATTTCATTCCCCCGCGAGATGCTTGAACCCACAACCGTCTCATTTACAACCAGACGTTTTCTCATTGCGTACGTACAAACAAATATCTATTAGTGAAACTGACGGTCACGATAACCTTATAACAGATTGTTAGTTAAATCTTACTAGCATATTCATGTACGCTGTTACAGCTATTAATATAATCTGGAACGCCGTTTTGCCCATCAACTCCTTGACTGGCGTTTCGCCAAATATTTTTCCTACTGATTTAGGTATAGCAACCTTTACGTTATTGTGACAAACGGGTAGTATTCATTTTGAACCGAAATTAGTTAGTTTTTTGTCTCTTTGTCGTTTGTCTCTCTAAATTTATAATTAAATTTTTCACTTTTTACTTGGGATGGTGCATTTTAATTTGAATATATACAAAAGACTAGTCGTGAGCCTTTTTTTAGCACGCACCTCACACTCAGCTAAATAAAATAATAATATCTACAGGTATAGACTTAGCACGAGTATAAAAACCTTTAAAGATAGTAGGTACGATATAAAAATCTAAATGATTTAGTCTTCACAAAATTACTAAATTCCAATAATAACTCTAAGCTTACGAAATTCCAATAATAACTATATACAATAATGTAATTAAAATATTCTGAAATTCTGTCTATGAAGGCAAACAGCCAGCTGTTACTTTCAAAAATGCCAATAAAAATAAATTTTAAAAAAAGCAATAAAATACCTGACCGCTAGTAAAAGAAGGTATGACGTAAGTTTTTAGTATAGAATGCTAATCTGGATTTCTATTTCCAAACAATATGACTGTACTCATGAAACACTTATTATGATCAACAATCACGTTTTTGGTGAAGAAGCCTCACGCTGTATGCGAAAATAAGAGGGTAAAAGGAGACACAGTGCTAAGACACTTCGTTTTCCGATTACTGCTTAACTTGCGTGACATTGCGTATTGAGTGGCAGAACTCAACGCCGCGATTTGTTGTGTTACCGGAGCGAGGAAAGGAAAGATAGTGAAAATGGACAGATTAACGGTGTTAGATGGATCAAACAACATAAAATAGGGAAAATTCACCTATCAAATGTTCGAACGAAAAAAAAGAAAATAAATGTAATGAATTTTAGCAACCAACCTGAGCACCCTCTTTTGTCAATTTGTCGTCTTCAAAATCCCTTTTAGTTTGCATCATCATAGCAGCTTGAAGTTCCAAAAGAATAGTACCACGGAACCTTGTCCACCCAGGATCTAGATTCTCAGCCACTTCTAGTAACTCGTTACACAAATCTATTTTTCTTTTCAGTAAGTAATCTGACAGTTCTGTAATTTATATTATTTGTGATGTTGTAATATATAGATTTGTACCTTATGTAATAGAATATCTGAAAATTACAATTAATTTAATGTATAAGATAATAAAAAAAATACCAGTCAACATATATCCTTTGTAGTTTCCGTAAATCTGCAACAGTGCTAACTTAGCTTGTACTACCAAATGGTTAGTGGAATGCAACGTTGTACTATATTTGCTGATGAATTCCTCGAAACCTTTCGGTCCGCCTTTATCCAGTGCTCCTAGCTCTTGTTTCAAGGCATTATTGCCCCACACCATTTGTCTACTTTGGATATAGTAACCACATTTTTGACATTGCCATGATGCAGTTTCTTCTAACGGGTTGGTGGAGACTAGTATAGCATCCTTGGGTGATTTAGGTTCTGTGCTGTTACATACTGAACAGAATATATTACCCAAATATGTTCCAAGTTCTGTTGGATCTGAACACCTTGAGCACTGACATTCAAAACATTTGTTTACCTTCAAAAGCCTCCTCCTGTCTAAAGTTCCTAATAACGTTTGTGTGTACGTTGCAAAAATCAATTCACCTTTTAAAATTGGTACTGTTGCAATAAGAGCCAACTTGTTTTCGTCGTTTAAGTAAATATGACGAGTATTAGGCTTGCAATTATGATTCATCATTGAAGCTGTCAGGTAAATAGCACGTAACCTTTTCGTACCATCTGCTGATCTTACATCAAAGGAGTTTGTATCAAATATTGAAGCTACTTTCAAAATAGTTTCCTCATCAAACGGCAGTCCAAGTACTTGAGTAACAAAGGTAACAAGATTCGTCTTTAGTACTTGATATAAAGGTGTGTTTACTCTGTCTTTTAAATGTGACTCTAAGCTCATTATACTTTCATAAGTCTTAGGATTACTTGTCTTCATCAACAATACTCTCAACGGAGCGATAACGCAATATGCTGCCTCTACCTTCCCTGGATGTTCATATTTTATGTCACATTTGTAGTTACGTTTCGTCATTATTTTGCATTCATCCTTATGCACTTCAGCGTTTTCACAATCAGCACCACACATAGGCCAATGACATGATTTGCACTTGTAGAAATCCAATTTGTCATCTTTTTGTATTGGCTCAAGTTTCTTGCCACATGATAAGCAATGTGCAGGACTGGAGATCCTTGGACCGCTGACAGCTGGATTTTCTTTTAAGATCACCTCCCCTTGTTGAATATCCCTGGTTGCTATCATATGTCGTCCCAGAGTTTCTGTGTACTGAATTTTGAAAGCACAACATTTTAATTTGTGCCCTTCTTTCCAACCCTTTTTTTGATGAGCTCTAGAACAGTAAAATATGAGCTTACAGCCTCCACATGTTTGGTTGGCTGGCTGCTGGCAGACATCGCATACCGGTATTTCGCGCCTATCCATTGTTTTATTGTAACAAATGAAATAGAAAGATTTTAGGGCGAGCGCGCGCGCATCTCGTGTCGTTCCTAACACAACAACTAGTTAAATATAGATACGAGTAATTATCACTGCTGACTAAAAACTTGTATTCGTGCCAACAAAGTGAAGTATTACAAAACTACTGTTCCTTGATAAGAACAATTGTTTTCTAGACAACGCATACCTTTCGTCTGCTGATGAACCATGCCTTATGAGCTATTTGTTTTATTATTAAAAATATTTATATATATAGTTTAATTACCTTTATAAAGTGATACTTGGCCCAAATTCTGCGTATATGAATGAAATAAGTACCTTTTCTAATAAATTATAAAATTAGACGGGTTAATCAATATTTACATTTTTTTAATGATTTTGTTGCCAAAGTTAAAAAAATTATGTACGCAACAATAAAAATATTTTTTGAGTAATAATTTTTTTTCTTTAGATATATTTTATTTAATAAACTCATTAACTCATTTTATTGAATAAATATAATTTTCACGTCGTAAATAAAAGAGTCAAAAGAAAGTCTATTTTCATGAAAAAAACATTATGTTGTAATTACGCAACCTGCCCAGTTCGCCCGCCCACTAGTTGTAAGCTCTCCTGCGCGCGCGCAGTGCGTGTTTATAAAAGTGTGTTTTATTGAAGAACTGAGTTTTGAATTTGGAATAAAAATTAGAAAAAAACGGTAAGTAAAGGATTTTTTACAATAATACCGCGTAAAAATGTGGAACCGAGTGTCTTAACACTTTGTTTACTCTGATATATGTGAGGGGCACTGTATTCTGCATATAGGGAGCTAAAAAAGTATTTTTTAAATAAAATCAAATAATTATATTTATGTAGCAAAATTTATTGAAATCTATTGCCAATTATTGAAAATTAAATTGGTACTTGTATGTTATTCATTAGCTGGTTTCCTAATTAGAATTAACAAATAATTATTAGATATTGACTACTATCTAATTTCCATTATTATAATAACATTCCCTCGTCACCACACGAAACTAAATTAAAGTTAAATTACAGAGGAAATTTGAAATTATAATTGTTTTGAATTTGATGATACATTTGAAATATGTATGAATCATCCATATAATTAAATTAGGCGGTAGAGGTGCGGTGGCTATAATGATGATGGGTTTGGGTTAGATTCCCAATAACCCGCTAACGTCCTCCTCATCTCTCCTTCGTAGGTACTTATTTGAATATATACATACTAGAAGAGATGAGGAGGAGGTTAGCGTTAAAACATTCGTTTTAGAAATTTTGC
Source organism: Heliconius nattereri (assembly GCA_013403645.1). Taxonomy (NCBI): domain Eukaryota; kingdom Metazoa; phylum Arthropoda; class Insecta; order Lepidoptera; family Nymphalidae; genus Heliconius; species Heliconius nattereri. The sequence continues at coordinate 926,448 of JAAIXI010000231.1, forward strand.
CCACTTATAAGGACGTGCACTTGGGAGATTTCAATTACCCCGATTGGGGTATTTATTGCGTATATAGTAAAACAACAATTACCTCATCAAAATATCTAAATAAGCTAATTATATATTTTTTCAGATAATGGAACAAAATCTTGATACTTATGAGGTAATTTAAATATTTTTTTTACTGACATCTCTTATTAGATCCCGAAATTTTAAGACGCGAGTTCGTCTTGGGCTTGAGCTTTGCTACTTTTCATGAGACGCTATTAAATTAAACTAGATGTCGCTATTGCACACGTAATATTAGAATTTAAAATTAAAATTTTACCCCTTTTTAAGAAAATTGTGCCAACGGAGGAATATTTAATTTGGTATAGTTATTGTTTATGAATGCAAGTGTGGAAATGCAGAATGCAAATATTTTTAAAGTAATCCCCCAAACGGGAATCGTACCCACAATCACGCACTTACTATCAGACGCTAAGCCGTTGCTTTACGGGGGTCGAGGGTTATGTTTTAGGATGGAGATTAAATGTATTTAATCACTAATATTTCGGCACTTCTGCTAAGAATTTGTAACTAGCCCAGCCCAATATCTCATACGCTATAAACACCATATTAAAAAAATATTATTTATAATTCCTTTGATTTTACAGTGAAAATCGATTCTTTTCTCCAACAGGTCCGCCAATCTGAGGAACTGGGAAGATACCTGGTAGCTGCACGTGACTTGTCACCTGGAGATGTAATCTTGACAGAACTGCCTCTGGTCTTTGGACCGAAAGCCATGCCTGATCCAGAAGCGTCAATGCCATGTGTTGGCTGCTATAAGCCGGTGTTTACTGATGTAGGGGAGAGGTGTTCAAAGTTGGTATATCGGATATTGTTTATTATATTTGCGCGGCTTTGAATTCTGCCCTTCCTCGCAATGCTTCGAATTCAGGAAGCGGAATGTCTTGACACTAGTTGCACTCTGTCTACTCTGCTTTAGTATACGTTTAGCTACAAAAAAGTATAATATTATTTAACAAGTAAAAATATATATTTTTTAAAAACTGTATAAATTATACATGCATAATTGTATTTGTTTTATTTCTTTTTGCAAGTTTTTAAATAGTAATACTTTGTATTGCTGCCTAAGCTATGATAACAAAATCTTTATTATGGCTTTTTCTTGGGTGATGTATCTCAATGCCAGAGCGGAGAAAGGAAAGTATTTAATATCCGGCGTTTGATATAATTTATAGTCATTTTTAGGGTTCCGTACCTTAAAAAAGGAACTCTTGTAGGATCATATAATTGCATACGACCTACAATCGAATCGAATGAAATTGGTAGTCGACTCGATTCACGAGTCCAACTCCCACTTTAGTGGATTTCTTATTTTTAAAATTTTAACGTGCAAATAAACAGTTTTGATGTATCTTTTATAGATGTGGCTGGCCTGTGTGTTCAGGCAGTTGTCAGGGACTGAAGGATCCAAGACATCATGGACTGGAGTGTGAAATTTTAAGTGTCCGTCCGGAATGTGTGCTTGAGAATATGGCTGAATATTACAGGTAATTAAAAATTTTTCAGGTAAATAAAAATTAGACCGGGACGTCAAATAAAAGAAGAAGAAGTGGTAGGTTTTAATCCTACTTAGGTATGAGAGGGAGCTCAAGAAAACTGTTATAATTAATACTGAAGGACTAAGTGATCGTATATAACGGCATCTCGCTAAATACAGATGATTTGTGAAAATACATCATTTAAATGTTTTTATTTGCGTAATTTTTAACCCACAAAAAAAAGCCGGTACATATTATTTTTATGCTTAAATTAAGTATTTCTTACAAAATTTTTAGATTTTTGTACATTTATGTTATACCTGTTATACACATCCATACCTATATTTTAAATTCGAAAGTAACTCTGTCGGTCTGTCTGTCTTTTACGAAATCAGGGCCAAACCGCTAATTTAATTGTGATAAAATGCTCATAAAGAGATACTTGAGGGTCTCGGGATGAACATAGGGTACTTTATTTTCTCATATTTGTAATATTTTCGACATATACCAATATATTAAAATACTTATTAATTTGACATGCAATTTATTCCGCCATGTTAGTAGCAACCGCCGTTGCTAAGCAACGATTTGTAAAGTTTGTTGCTAGAAAACGTCACCCAAAATGACGCATCAATGACGCACTAGCTTAACGCATCTCTCTATTGAAAACTGAAAATAATTTCATAAATATATTTAATAAATATTCGTATAGTTCAAGCGGGCGTAGCCGCGTTCGGGTCCACTAGTAAATATATAAAACATTATTTTATTCATAATTTCATGCCAAGCAACTGTCACCTTTTACTTGTAATTTCAAAGACCTTGAGTATAACAACCGTTACTAGCCTCTGCAGCCTTGTTAGTTTTAGTTACTCAGTGACTTTAGTTTAGAGACGGTCAAATGATTTATGACCACCAAATGATTTAGAATATGTTTATAATAACTTATTCTTCTTTCTATAACATTATCATGGATATCAGTAATGGATATCAACATATAAAAAATGTCTTTAAATATTACAATAGTAAAACCTAATAATTTCAATATGTATAATTAATAAGGCCGTAATGGCGCAATGGCAAGGCTTCTGATTGTAAGCAGGAGGGTTCAAAATATAACTAACCTGCTATGCGGGAACATGCGTGAAAATATAAAAGATAATGGGTTTTAATGTAAAAAAATATTGGCAATAAGAATTACTGGATTGAAAATTCTTATGAAAATCTATAAAATATATATATGTTGTTAGCAAAATGAGCAACTTAACTTTGAATTTATCTCAGAAAAAATATTTTAGAAATTTTAGTTTCGCTTAGAAATGTAAGTAAGCCTAAGAATATTTTTTTTATGTTACTTTTAGGCAATCTCTATAAATAGAGAACATAAGTAAACAAAAAACAAAAAGCATTTTGCGACGTAAAAATTGATGTAATATTTCAGACACGACGCCTTGTTACCTTTACGATGTTTGCTGCTACAAAATGATGAAGTGGAAAAATGGAGAAAATTGATAGAAATGCAATCACACATGGAATGTCGCGGTCCGGGAACTGAAGCATACGAGTATGTATCTTTTTTAGCTTTAGAATTATTTCTCATATAGGATTTTTAAATACATGGTATTTTGACTGGCAGAACTCTTGTTTTTAAATTTTTACAAAACTTAAAGAATTATTAGAATTTCTGAGTACTATTAGATTAATGAGAGTAAGTAAGATATATAATAGTAAGATCTGGTATATTTTAGATTCTCAATATACAAAAAACCCGAATGAACATATTTATATCCACAAAAACAATTTTGTCATATAATATTTTTTAAATTTGCAGCGAGGCCAACGAATTCATCGTCGAATACCTTATGGACAACTTCATCAATAAGCTAGAAAGTGATATTAGAAATAAATATTTTAAAAATGCATCTCCAGAGCTATTACACACGATATGTGGTATAATTGACACGAATGCTTTAGAAATAAGGTTACCAGAAGGCTCCGAACTAAATGCATTATACGCTAAAACTTGCTTAATGGAACACAGTTGCATACCAAATACTAAACATATATTCAATTTGTCTCCAAAGGCTGTAAAAGATCTCTATAAAATCAAAATTAAAGTAGTAGTTCCAGTAACAAAAGGGAATCATTTAGCTACCATGTACAGCCATGCGCTGTGGGGAACACAAGCTAGAAGACAACATTTGAAAGATACAAAGTATTTTTCGTGTAAATGTCCTAGATGTAGCGATCCAACTGAATTAGGAACTTATTTAAGTGCTATGAAATGCTTTGGTGATGGCAAAGGTCCCTGTGATGGCGTCCATTTGCCAGAAGATCCTTTAGATGATGAAACCGATTGGGCTTGCAGCAAATGTCCAATAAAAGTAAATAATTCTCAAATTAGTATGCTCATATCACAAATGGGTGAAGAAGTGGAAAACGTACAAATGATGGGTGGATCGGTTAATATGTTAGAAAATGTTTTAACTCGGCTATCAACTTTCTTACACCCAAATCACTACCATTTATATTCTATAAAGCATTCTCTCATACAATTATATGGAAGACACCCTAGCTATGTTTCTGAAAAAATATTAGATAAGAAAATTAATATGTGCAAAGATTTAACAAATATTACTAAGACTTTAGATCCAGGTAACGCTAGACTTAGTTTATATAGTGCTGTGCTGCATCACGAGCTTCATTCAGCTTTAGTACTAAAAACGAGAAAGGCTAAAAGGGATGGCTCTATAAGAATCATTGGCGAAATAAAACCTTTATTGGAAGAAGCAAATGTTTGTTTACAAGCAGCCCTATTATCATTAAAAGATGATGTAGAAGAAACTGCTGGGAAAAGATTATTAGAAGTAATAGAAGAGAGTAAAAGGGATTTCGAGAAGTATTGTAAAGAAAAGAATATTAGTATTTAAATAATTTTATTAACAAAATAAATTAAATATTTGTACTATTATCACAGTTATTAAATAATTTGGTAACTTCATTAAAATAAACTTTGTACATATCACATATTACCGAAATATTTGGCCAATGGTAATGAATTAGAATTAAGAGTACAAGCTCCTCACCCACTTCTAAAGTACCAACTCAAACCTGACCTAGCATTATCATTATTAACGCTATCCTTGATCCATTCAGTGTATTTGGACACTCTAGTGTATATGCCTGGCATCTTAGCTCTGGCGCAGCCGCTGCCTGTTGATACCACTCCCACCACCATTGCGTGGCCCTTGTCGCCGTTTATCATTAGAGGACCGCCGCTGTCAGCCTAAAATGGTTGAAGTGCTTAAAAGTGCGTCAAATTAAGAAAAAAAATGTTGTAAATTTACACCGGTCAATTTCTTTTGCCATTGTTAATATTTTATATTGATCATAAATTTTCAGTTCAATCTTTAATTTCAAATAAAAAATATTTCATACATAATAATAAAGGTCGGTTTTTGTTAATGAACATCAATTGTAAGAATTTTAATGACCAGTAAATGGCAATAGATTACAGTGAAAATTTGCTTCTTCAATTTAGAAATTATGCTAAACTAATTTTAATTTTAATTTATTTGAGATTATCTATAAAAATTGTATTAAGTTTTGTATTGTCACTAAAATTTTAATTGTATAATATTTTTTAGCTTCACTCCATATTACGTGTATAGCAGGGTAGGCAGAGAAAACCTGGTGACATGACATCCTTATATTCCGTCCAATTTACGAAACGATGGGTGTTGAGTGGCAGAACTCATCGCCACACTTTGTCTTGTCACTCTGGTGGAGCGAGAATATGGAAATGATTTATTCCGAATTGGAAAATGATTTAATTGAATCTCTCGAAGATAGAGTGGCGCGTGGGTAACTATATGACTTAATACTAGGCTTCCTCTTCCTACTCTCCTGTACAAGAGATACAGCGGGTTCCTGGCAAAATAAAAAAAAAACAAACTTACCCAGCAAGAGTCTCGGCCTCCCTGTTCGTGTCCAGCGCACATTTGAGTCGCTATAATCCTCACCTTGCTGCCATTCGATTCGTACCAACTGTTACATTCATTATTCTCTACTACAATTACTTCAGTCTTTTGTAAGATATTTGGTCTTATTCCTGTAAGAAAAGCATTTTAGATTCATATACTATTATTCCTTGTCTAAGTATACTATGAAATTCTCAAAATATTTATGTTCCAAGACAAAGCGCGGCGTTGAGTTCCGCCATTTAACACACATAGTGCTTAGAAAATTTGGCGTAAATTGGAGAATCACAGGAATGGAGTGTCTTAACACTAGGTTCCCTCTACATACCCGTTAATTACTAATTATATAATAAGCTTGTCATGTTAATTTTTTAAAATATTTTTTCATACAGGTAAATAAATAATCATGATAAATTACTATGACTTTCTTTTTTCTATTACAGTCAAATACGGCAGCTAAATTAAATATTGCTATATAAAAATAAATGTTACCGTTTTTTTATGAAATAGTCTTTAAAATATAAATTTTCCAAATTGTAATTAGTCTACAGATTAACATTTCATATTCAGCTAAAAGAATTCAAATATCAACAGTTTGGGTCAAAACGTCGAGGACCACAAAAGAGTTACCATTAATTACTCGTTGCCAGGCCAGCGTTAAATTTCCGTTCTAATAAGCCACGTTCATTTAGCTAAAGTCCTTTTGATGTGAAATATATTTTTCATGTATGTTTTACTACTATTAGTAATATTATAATTTAAGTGTAATAAGGGGAATAGTGTTCTTAATAAAGGCAGAGGTCGCGTCGCTATTGTGGTATCGTACATATCTTTTTGAAGCTGACCTTAGCGGGTTCAAATAGTATTCAGGGTACTTCTACAATCTACCAACATACCTATAGCCCTATCTTCATTAGTGAAGCCCCATCCAGCTACTGTCGCCAGTTTTCCACTAAAATCCGAAGCTTCCGGCTGTGGAAGACACGCGGGCCTCAGTTCGGCGGTCCATTGAATTTGACGCGCTGTCTTCAATAAGGCTACGTCGCTAGTTTTCTTTTTACATCTACAAAATATTATAATATTTTGAAATTATTTTACCTTCATTCTGTAGTAGGGTAGGGAGAGGAACTTGGGAACCTAGTGTTAAAATTCTGTTCTTTGTTCCCCTCTCATACTAGAGACACAGCAATGTTGCTTTTTACATAAAATGTATGGTATTTATGAGCTAGAATAAGAAATATTCCTTCTTATTAAGACAATTAGTTTACTTTCCATACAAATGAAACTTTCTTATTAAATTATCAAAACAAATTTATATAGTCGCCACATATAATTTTACTAAAGTTGTCTCAGTACACGACAGCTACTCTAGAACAATAGAGATATGATGTAACGTAATGAAAGACTATGTAAATGTATCTCGGGCTTTTATAAATTATACAAAAGCAAGGAAAATTCTAATTTATTCCCTTGTAAATGTAACCACGTAGAATTTTGTTCTTAAATTATGAAAACACGAGTTCAGTGTAATTTGTTTGTTCTATTTTGATATTGACATTTTTTTATAGTATATATACATTATAGTATTAATACATTATGTTCCTACATAGTCTTTAAACAACTATTTGTGTATTATCAAAAGGATTTACAATTTCGAAAATTGATTTATATTCTCCACTATATAAAACAAAATAAAGTTCAATTTCGTATGTTTTCAGACTTTCAAATGGTATAAATATGTACGTAAGGACAAAAACGAAAAATGGAAATAGCACAGTTCCCACTCTAAGCAAACGCTATACTTCATACTTACCTATATTCTGGATGTGGTATTATCTTAGATAGCTTTTCACTTTCGTCACTTGATGATATATCAGTGTAACCAATAACTACAGTCAACTGTTTCGATTTGTAGAATTCATCGAAAACACTAAAAAAGGAATAATTAACAATAAATATTTATTTAATAGTAAAATCTAATTGGTAAGAAATACATGGTAAACATTTAATTTCCTCATGTAGGGATCGAACTCACTACCGCCGCCTTTACAGTCGCACGCTTGTGCGTCTGAGCCATAATGGTTATCACTATAGTTAATTATTAATATTCACAAAACATTAAAAGTAAATATGTACTCATTAAAGGCATTTTTGGAAAGGAAACCAATTAGAAAGAAAAAAGTTATTAATTTCCATATATTTAAAGGTAATATTTTTTTCCTTTTCCTCACCTACAAACGCAATGCCCGGCAGTCAATAACCATCTATCATGTATGACGGTAGCGCCACACTGGTGGGTGCCCTGTCTCCAGATGCTGGCTGCCCACGGGAACTCGGCGGGAAGGCTGTCAGTGCCGCCCACTATCCGACCCTTACGTGACATCACTTTGCCACATTCTATGTTTGCCACTGTAATTAATCGGAAAATTGAATAATAAAATCTTAGAATTCAGCTAATTTTCACATATTAAATGAACGAAAGTTCAGAATATCGCGTGTTGAGTGGCGGAAGTTAACGCTGCGTTTTATTATGTCCAATATTTACCAAATTAAGTAAATCATTTCCCGGAGTGGGAATCGAACTCACAGTAAAAATATAATCTATAGGTTTCAAACCCATACTACCGCTTTGACAGTCGAACATAGGTAATCACTGCGCCATAACGGCATTGTGTAATCTCGCTAAATTTATATAGGTACTTTTTTAATAATTTATATTTTCAATATAACCAAATTAATAGTCTAATAGCCTATGGTGAAGTTTTTATAGTTAATAAATTATATGCTATTTAATGTTTCTACGATCCGCGAAAACTTTAAATAAGGTTTGTATATAAAATGATATCTCAGTACGTTTATAAAGGGATAATCGTCTAATGTTATTAATATTGTATTTTAAGAGAATCTAATATCTAATACCGTGTATAAAATTGCGTCACTAAACGCCGTATATTGTCGAAGCGACGAAATTAAGGTAATGCAATTCTGGTTGCCTTAAAGTGGTCTAATTGGATGATTCCCGAGTTAATTTTGTATTTCTGTATCCATCGTTTATTTTTATTTTATACTTACAATTTACAAAGGACAATCCATAATCCACAAAACTTGAAAACACGAAAAGGATCACAGCTAACTTCATTTTGAATATAACTCTAAAATAACTATCAATTATCTATTTTAAATAACACTTAATACTAATATGACAATAATTTTGATGATTATAAATAAAATAAATTAAAATAGAATAAAATTAAATTAAAATAATTTTATTTTAAAGGAGTGCACTCATGTCAAAGTGCGTGCACTCACTATATGTTCAGATTCCATACAGTTAATATTTAAAGGATCTATGATTTGTTTGAACGAAACTCCTTCGTACGCTCGAAGGCCTGGCCCCTATAAGTTTGTGGTGTAGTGATGCGCAAATTTAATATAAATGTCGATAAAGTATCGTGAATATTTATCGATTTTTGTTATTAATTTAAATGTTTGTTTGTTATCTAGAACTATTAAATATTCTATAGTAATGTCGTAAAGCTGAAGAGTTTGTTACGCGCGTATCTCAGAAACTACTGATTTTATTTGAAAAATTGTAGCTTTACTCGATAGTGCAAATTAGATTATGATGCCAGGGTACATACATACCAGGACACATGCTTGGTGGGCATTGTGAAGCTGAAAACATGGTGTTAAGACACTCCGTTCCCTATAAGGTACTTCCGTTTTCCACTTTCCGCCAAATTGTAAAGGCGTAGACGAATACACCTCGCTTTTGTCTTGTTACCAGAGTGAGGAAATGATAATTCTAAATATTTTACTTTCTTGAGTAAAAATCGAACCCGCTATTGCGTTTACAGTTTTACGCATGTGCCCCTGCGCCGCAACTGGGCTTGTTAACATAATATAACAAAATGTATGTAAATCTATCAAATAACCGACAACGTACCTCCCTACGTACAATTCATTGTCAGGTTCGAAGCAACCTCGGCTGATAAGCGTAGATAACTAGCGCGGAACTGCCTGTCATTACACAAATGAGTGAGCATTATCGAAATATTTATATGTGATGGAAACTTTGCTTTGGTATGGTGACTATGGTTTTAAACTTTTTGGTAAACAAGATTCGTAGTGATTTGTCACTAGATTTTCTATATTTTCTCTTTTATCTCGCTCTCTCTCTTTTACTCTGTTTTTGAAGTATTGTGACTAACAATAATTATTTTTTTTCTCACTTTGTTACTCTCTCATTTATTTAACCTACTCGTTTGTATACTTAGTATTTATAATAGGACGATTGTTACAATACAATATAATTATAAGTGATTTTGTTTGCAACAAACAATTTATTGTATTGGTATAATTGATATATATATATATATATATATGTACATATATTCACTATAACTGATATAGAAGAAGCTTATTAAGTATTGGATATATTTAAATTAATGGAAAAGTAAGTTTACAAATATACAAAAAATCTCATATATACAACAAAAACGTATACAAATATTTTTTAACTGTCCGTCGTTCCGTACATTTTTTTTACTTAGTGTCACAATCTTTGCGGTTGTTATTAATGATTATTACATCTTTTCGCCCTAAATTATACTTGAGCAATTGTAATTCTCGAGCCCTTTAGTGTGTTATTATACGTCGTTGTTCTTCACTTATCACTTTTTGATTTAAAGTTCACATATGGATTTTGAAACTATATAATAACTTTAAACATGCAATATTTCTTGATTAGGCCGTTATGGCCGTTATGGCGCAACGACACAGCCTCTTACTGTTAACGCGCTTGTGAACTAATTTCGCTCTCTGTGGAATTTTATACTTAACTATTTTTTCTATTTTTAGGTATAGCTTACCACAAATGAGACAGAAACAAATTATGATGTAATATAATTCATTTCCTCGAGTGGGAATCGAACCCACAATCTGTCGCATTAACAGTCACCACGACGTCCTTGAAATATAAACTTTAATATAAAACTAAAATATATCAAGAAAATTACAAAAAACCATGGTCACCCTGAAAATGACGACGCGTACATTAGTCGGCCAAGTGCAGCGCTAAGTGGGGCGACGCATCTTGACCTACATACGGTTACTGCACAGATTTCTTTATCAATCACTAATTTTGAAGGTTCCTTATAAGTGTTTACATGGTATTAGTTTTATGATTCATAATTTTTATCAATGGAGCCCTGGAGACCGTCTTATCGCAGTAGGGCAGCGTTTCACTGCAAACGCGAAGGTAGTAGGTTCAATTCCCGCTCTTGAGAATGATTATATTGAATTTATTAATTTTCATTTCTTCAACCTTAACTTCCGCAACTCCATTAACAATATCTCGAAAATTCAGCGGCGAAATTCTGCAAAAATACACAAAATAACAGCCCATTACAATCTCAATACTTAACATGAACATTTAATTTAGATTCTAAAAAGAAAACCACCTTCATAAAATAAAACATATATTATCGGTTACAACGTCCAATGGCACGGAAGTTTAAGCGGAAAGGCTTGTGCACGGTTATGATAACCGTGGAGGCCGAGTCGACCTCATAAACGATTTGGTGAAACAGCTGGTTAGACGTAACTGCACTTAGTCATTACGTGGCGTTAAACGCAGCTAGATAGCATAAGCTAGATTTTCAAATTGCAAATTATAATTGCTTGTCTTCAATTGTTATTGTAAGTTAAGTGATCGTATTATTTGAGGTGTACCAAAACATATTTATAAAGTATAAAAAAAATGAATATAATGTTGTTTTTTTAATGTCAAGATATATAATAAATTATATTATTTCGATACTCAATTAATTATGTATTTACTTAAATCTTATAAAATTCTTCTATTACTATGTGACTGGCACAAAACGCATAGTCGAAACTACCAGAAAGTTGAATTTTGCTAGGGATTTTCATTATCAAAACAAATTAAATAATGAAAGTGGGAAACGGAAATAACTTAACGGAGAACGGATTATCTTAAAATTGGGTTCAAGGTTCCCTCTGCCTACCATGCTTGCGGGATATGGGGGGATAAGCTAAAAAAAAAACCTTATCCGTGTCCAAAAATTTTAACTGTCAGCCTTGATTAAAAGAAAAATTGTCTCACAAAATACGGAAATGTAGGCGGAAAGGCTTTTACGTGGTGGTGATAAGCCGAGGTCGCGGCCTCTCTCGTCTGGACAGACCCGCATGTGACTGAACTGAACAATGCGTCTATATAAAATTACATAATTTCTCTTTTAAATGTTTTTGGTTTTACTATAAAAGGCTGTAAATGGCTGTAAATGGTGTAAGTGGCTTCGCTTCCCGATTAAGGAGGAAGGAATATTTTAATTTCCTCGCTCTGGTAAGAAAACAAAACGGCCTTGGGATCCACTATTCAATATCCCAAAAATTGGATAGTCTCCTCTACCTTATTGATCATAAATAAATTTTTAAAAATCTTATGCTTTTTTTTAAAGGAGTTATTTTTACCCGGTATCCACTAATATAAAATAATAAGGATGTACGTATGTATATATTTGTTTTATTTACTCATGACATGTAAATAGTCTATTGATAACCTTACATAACATCAAAGGCCGTTTGCGTCTTGCATACAATAATGAAGTACTAGTATTATAAATAGATGCTAGTACTAGGAATACCTATATTGAGGCTAGAGTGTGTGGCTGTAAACGCGACAGGTTGCGGGTTCAGTTTCCACTTGAGGAAATGAAATATTTTCATTTCTTCGCTCTGGGGTCCGCCACTTCAACACGCAACCCCTCCAGATATCGACGGAAAGTGGGGAGCGGAATTTCTCAACATTAGGTTCTCCCTGCCTACCTTGCCCCATGCGGGATACAGCGTGAAGCAGAAAGAATAAAAGAAAGACATAAATAATTCAGTATAGCGGGCGAAGCCGCGAGCGTGTCACTCGTATATATATATAATCAATCACCAATAATATCTATCCTTACATAACGCAAAGGCTACACGCGGATCGCATGCCAATGGCTGCGTGTTACCGTGTCACTGCTAAGGACGGGCAGCTGGTACAACGTTGCTTCGTGACCAATCGAAGGTTCCCAATGATTATAATATGTATCTTCCTTGTACTTTAAGTTAAGCCCGTGATGGTGGTGTTAAATTTTCTATTGATGGTGGATTTTTGTTCCATTTTAATTTTCATATATTTCATTAAAAAAAAACCAGCTTCACGCTGTATCCCGCACACAGCAGGGTAGGCAGAGGGAACCTAGAGTTAAGACACTCCGTTCCCCACTTTCTGTTGAATTCTAAAGGCATTGCGTGTTGAGTAGCAGAACTCAACGCCGCGCTTTTCCTCGACACCAAAGCGGAAAGGTTCTCCGGAAGAAATGGAAATTTATCGAACTACTACTATTGTTCATTACTATAGTTTACTATTCATAATTATGTAAATCTAAAGAAATTCGATATACGAGGCTTGCTCGCTTGAAAAATGATGATTACAGATTCGAATCCTATTCGGGGCAACAAATTGGCTCATTCATCCCGTTATGTGACATATCGCCGGGTTCTGGCACTCAACGCGCATTGTCTCTATGGCAACGCGGAATAAAGAGTGAAGCTAAAAAAAAATATCTCACAATAGAAAATATATTACACTATAGAAACATAACTCCTGCATACCTAACAATAAAATCATTAAACTAAACATAATAAAATCATTAAACAATATAAATAATCTAAAAAAAAATGAAAAAGGCAGACAAATTAAACCACATTATACTTAAATAATGAATATTATTACAACAATAAAAAGCTGAACTGCTGAAGACTGAACGAAAAAAATGATAATCCACTTACACGTGTACCGACCGTTTACATACATAAATATGTATGGAAACGGCTATGTATGTATGGCCGGTCCGAATCAAAGAACTCACTGCAAAAGAAACATAAAGAAAAATTTTCACAATGTCATAAGCTTAAGCAATGCAACGATTGACGTTCGTTTTTGCTACAGCCATTGACAACAGGTCGACTGTTATATTTGAAATTTAAAAATATTTTATGTAAATACCGATTTCGGCAGTTACCTAAACAGGATAAAGATCCATCAATGTTTGTTATTACCAAGTTAAAATCGATATCGCGAATCGATTCGCCGTCTTATTACCAATCGGAAAGTGTCAAAATGAATCGTCAACGTTCAGAATGTAAGAAAATAAGACTTGGTATTTAAAGTTATTCGATGAACTCATGTCAAATGCGCTCTTTTAAAATCGACTTCTGTACAAAAAATTATGTTGGCAGGTGAATCCTGTATTTTTATTAGGGGCATTTTAAAGTAGTGACGTCACGAGCGGAATAGATTCAAATATTTTAAAACCGCATGTCTAACGTGACATGTACATTTTTTTTGTTGTTTTTTTTTAATACGAAGGCCAGTGTTTTTTTTGTGTGGACGGTGTTTTTTGTTTCTTTAATATTCTTTGTTATTTCTGTACATTTTTTTGGAAACGGTGGAATATTTTTTGCAATGTAAGTTCTAATATTTTTCAATAAATAGTTCAACTATATATACTCTGGATGATCTTTACATTTAAAAATATTTTGTTCTGGCTGGCTGATTCGTTCAGGCTTGGTGCGGTATAGAGTTTCTAAAATATTCCAAAAGATGAAAAATAAGGTTAAATGTATATAATTAAATATATTTATTTTGGAATACAACCAGTTTTAGTTATAACCATCCTTACTTTAAGACAAAATTAGTGTCGAAATTTAAAAAAATATTTAATAGAAATTTAACAATCACGTTTAATATTCCACAATTATATTAATTTTTAGTTTTTCTAAAAATATTGGTTACATTGTGTGAATTATCTTTACAGTATATAATATAGTCTAAATTATAATACATTGTTTTAAATTTATCGATGCGATTGATGTCATAGAACTAAGCAAGTATTAGCATATTAGATCTACAGTTTGTTTTGACATACCGTTAAAAGGAAGCTCGTGTTCCCGCCAAAACTGTTCCACTTTTAAATTTACAAATAGGTACATGTATAGAAATATACTGCCATGATAAAATGTAATTTTTAATCTGTGGTTTTTATTATCTTTTGTTTTAGTTAAATGGCATGATATTATTTTAATTAGATTTTTAATATTTGGGACCTAATTTTTAATGAATTTACTCAAAAGTATCCTACTTTTATTTTAGTGTTGAAAAAAAAATAGGTCGTGAAAAACATTTTGCTGTTATAAATTTAAAATTTGGTTATTATTATTTAACTATGAGGAGAGGAACACGTGGAATATATAATACTTGTTTGTTTTGAACAACCGTTAGTAGGTAGGCAACTGAGCGGAATTGCGAATCGCGTCAATTTCGATTTGAATGAAATCAACGGTATAAGAAAAATAATCGCGTTATTTCCATATATTACGTCGTTGTGAAGTGAAAACATGTGAAAAACGAATAATTTGTATAGCTTTTTATTTATTTAAATTATACAATGTATTGGAACCGTACGATTTTCACTATAAAATATAACTGAAAAAAACATACTATTTCATTTTTGTATACATTGACTAAATATTTTTAACATTTTTAAAATATTATTCCACACTTAGGAAAGAAAAAAATATATTTAGAAAAGGTATAACAATTTTTACCTAGCTGGACGGCCTCCAAGAGGTGCAGGTTCAAATCTCGCGACGTTGATTAGTAGATTACTGTATTCAAATAAATATATCTATTCTTTTTTATAGCCTCACATTGTATCTCGCATATAACGGCGTAGGCAAAAGGAACATGGGTACCTAGTGTTAAGATATTCCGTTTCAATTAAGACACTTCCGTTACGTTAGAGACAATGCATCTTGAGTGGCGAAACTCAACGGCGTGCTTTGCCTTGACACCATAGCGCAAATATTAAAAAAATAATTGAAAAGATAAACAAACTTACTACATTTTATTATTTTTATTATTCTAAAATATTTGTCTCCATCCATGAGCCTTTTAAGGTCCACTGCTGGACATAGGCCTCCCCCAATGCTCGCCACTCCGTCCGGTCCTCCGCCCTTTGAAAATATTTGTGTATAGTAAATAAATTCATAATTTTAATATTTTTTACCTTTGATTACTTTTTAATTACAAGTTGCATTAACGTCGTCAACACTAAACTAATATATGGGACACATTTAAATATAAATGCTTGTAATGAAAACATACCTTGAGTACTTACAGTATAAAGATTTATTCATAGCGATGAAAAAAAAGAAGAAAATCATAATTAATAATCACATGAAAGAATATCTCGGGAAGTGGAGAATAGAGTGTCTTATGTGTGTTATATTTTTTAGTCTATCGTAATGCAGGGGCAAAAAGAGTGTCTGCAATTGCGGCTGGATAATATATCTTTATTCATTGTTAAGTTATAGAAAAAGATATAGACCCATATCTTTTTAACATTTTTAAAATGTTTGCAAAAAAAGGTACGACTGGTTGTGAGTTCGATCTCCACTCGAGGAAATGAAATAGTTATTTAAATTTATATTTTCATTTCTTCTTTCTGGTGTCGAAGGCAACGCGGCGTTGATTTCAGCCATTCGATGAAGATTGGGGAACGAAGTGTAGGTTCCCTCTACCATGTTGAGACAACGGTAGCGAAAGAGCATATGCGTGTAATTGTAAACGCAACGGTGGTTAGGGGTTTATTCGAGGGAATTAAATTTTAACATTCTCATTTCTTCACTAACAACAAGGCAAAAGGCGGCGTTGAGCTCTCCACACAACATGGAATATCTCGAGAATTCACCAAAAAGTGATGAATGGGGCTTAATATTAGGTTCCTAGGTTCCCTTTGTCTATCCTGCTTTGCGCGGCATACAGTGTGAACCTAAAAAATATTTCTTCTTTTGAATTCATAATGACTAGATTTTTAATATAACGCAAGGCGCACCGAAATATTCAAGTCTGTGATGTAACAAACTATTCATATACCAATTATTGTATGCAGAATATTAAGCAGGATAAATAGAGTGGTTTAAATTTATATGGAGGCATGATTAATATAATAAAGGAATTATATGAAAATTACAGGTACCTACAATGTTTAGGAACCTGTCCACTGTTTTTTTATGAGCTTATTTTTAGGGTACCCTTACTACTTAGGAAAAAAAGATTTTTTGTAAAAGTGTCCTTGTCTTTTTGTCTGTATATTTATTCATCTCAAATTCATTTTATATATCCATGTGTCCAGTCCTTTGGAGCGCAGAAAATAATTAAACTTCTAATTTAACGCAATCCAAGATAAAACCGTTTATGCTTCGTTTCTGTGTACTACAATACCTGGAAAGTTAAGAATACTTCCTTCTTTGACCTAAAATTATAAAATATTGAAATAAATGAGCAAGTTCTCATTCATCGTACGAATAAAGGTAAAGATCCGACAATTGATAATTTGTAGTAAATAATATCACAAAAAAAACTGATAAAAGCATGTATTTTCTATATATATAAAAGGACTTGTCCTCACTGACTGAGGTAAGACGCACGCACAGCCGTAACCGCTGATAGTAGAAACGTGATTTTTGGGTAGATGTTTACTTTCGTAAACTGGACATCCACTAAGAAGGGATTTTGAAAAATTTTAACCCTAAAGGGGTGAAATAGGGGTTGAAAGTTTGTATGGAAAAAAGTTTAAAACGCCACCGATTTTTATAAAATTTGAAATTTAGATTTTTAAAAGTATTTAATTGAACACGTGTTTCATCGTTTTCTAGAATTCTTCCCTTAAGGGTGCAAATAAAACTTTGAAAGTTTGTGTGGAAAAATATTTAAATCGCCACCGATTTTTATAAAATTTGAAACTTAGACGTAAAAATATTTCATTGAACACGTGTTTTATGGTTTATTAGAATTCACCCCCAAAATAAGCAAGCGAAGCTGCACGCGTCCGCTAGTCTTTTATAAAATTAGTGAATACACTCGCAAATCTAAGAACTTAACATACATAATTTTTCTCTCCATTGACCTACAATCAAGAAATCAGTAAGGAACCCTCGGAGGCAGATTCTGACCCACACTTGATCTTTATTTTTCTTATTATGAATAATGATTATGGAAATTTAATATGCCGATTACACCATGGACACCGTTGAGACTGATGCCGCAAAGTACATGATAGTTACCAAATCAAATCATTTAAGAATTTGATATTCTTCAGTGACAGTGTCGACATTAACAATTCTTATATATACAGGGTTAAATTAAGAAATAATGGAATTTTTTTTTAGAATAATTATTTTATCACGTCACTTAAATTCAATAATACGTTATTATTTCTCTGCCACTAAAAGATATTTTGAATATTAAAAAAAAACAATGAAATAAATTAGTCTATCGTTGAGAAACGGAACCTAACACTGGGCAGGATGAAGGGAATTTGAACCGGTGATCGTTTCGTATACTAAAAGATTTACTAGAGATTTTATAGATAACCGATAAAGTAGTTATATTCAATTTCAAATATTAGAACAAGCTCGCGAACTCAACAATCCGCAATAGCTCATAAAATTTAATGACATTCCTTGGATCGATTTTCAACATTGAGAAATGCAATTTTTGTGATCCCTTCGATCGCTGCTTTATGTTTAAGCTGGTGTTTCACTGCAACAAGATATTATATACATTTTATTACAATTCTGTTTTTTTTTTAATTTTTTCACATTCTTGTAACACTTGGTTATTCTTATTTAATATTATTCATTATTATACAACTTATTATTATTCTATACTAAGTATCCCATCTAGCGTCACCTGCGTAATAACTTCAAATAAACAAGAGCAGAAATGGCTGGCTTTTGTGTGTAAACAAATAAACAGACATACAAACGAATTAAAAAAACAACACAAATAAATAAGTATTTTGTTTTAAAGCGTTTTTTTCACTAGAAAAATATAAAAGGTTAGAGATATACGAAAACGTACAAAAAAATTACGTGGTGAGCATCGAACGCGCGCCTTTTGAGTGATTTTCATTGCCCATTCTTTCTGTCATTGTATAAAGTAAGCTGACACGTATAAACTTTTAAATAAATATATATATCACAAAAAAAAACTACAAGAAGCTACTAGTATATCATCAGGACGAGGGAAAACACTCTTAAGTAAATTATCCTGTAATTATTTTAAACGTTTTAACTTAATATTTAAGGTGAAGCAGCGGATGTATATTATTTTTATCGTTATAGCAACTCGAATTATAAAATAATAACGCTTAAGTTAAAGGTGTAAGATTCTTTTATAATGATATAATAATTAATTCATTTCTTTCTTTTGTGAAATGATGGAGAGGACAGAGAAATTTACTGTATGAGTGTATTTTAACAATTATTTTTATTATTTATTACTCACATGTAGTAATGTAAGTAATTTGTTTTTTTTTTTGGAAAATTCGACGCAATTTTGGCGTACTAAGTGACTCCATTGTGGTGAAGTGAAGTGGTATTTAAACGTACACTTGATAGTTGTATGTAGGTTTGATGCGCCCTGCTTCTTTGCATACATACATGTATCGCAAAAAAAGAGACAATAAAAAAATATTTAAGAAAACATGTAGTTACCTATAAAAATATCAATATGTATGTATGTGACTAAAAATAAATATACTTTTTTTGGCTTCGTGTCATATATTATCCCAAACGCTGTGCTTTTTCTTCTTACCAGGATGAAGTATGAAGAAATTATTAATTCCCTCGAATGGGAATCGAGTCGCATTTACAGTCAAAAGATGTGCCGGTCCGCTACGACGGAGAATAATTACAATTAATATAATTTAATCAGCTTCACGCTTTATCCCGCACACAGCAGGGTAGGCAGAGGGAACCTGTGGAACGTGGCAGAATAATTTAGAAAAGCTATATTTTGTTTATACATCTAACATGAATATACTCGAATTACATATTATTGTACTAATAATAGCAACGAGAATCGATTGTTCTATCGTCGGCGTGATCTGTGCGCTACGGGAGCGTGCGTTTAATAGCTTAGGGTACAGTCATATTGAAAAGCTATAAGATAATTATTGTTATATGAATGTATATATATACGTATGTCGTGGCAATTATTATTAAAAAAAGGCAATTTCACACCTTTCCCGCATAAAGAGAGGTATTCTTCTCTCATGTCTTCTCATCTTTTCTCTCTGTCCCGATGAGAGATATGTCGAACCTAGCGTTGACATATTCCGTTATGCACTTTCGGTCCTATTTTCGAGACATTGTGTATTGGGCGGCGAAACTCAACGCTGCTAGCTTGCTACCAGCGTGGAAAATACCAATAATTCAGCACCCATAGTGGGAATTGAACCCACAACTGACATATTGATAGTCAATCAGTCAGACGTTTTTATTAGCTATATTAATATTTGTACAAGTTCCCATTTCTTCACAAATGTTATAATCATCTTTCATTTTGAAAAATAAGTGATATCGTCTAGCTCTGCTTATGAAAGCACAGCAGGCTAACATTTCTCTTGGGTTAATACCAACCATTTCTGTATGGTTAGGCGATCCAATCTTAGTAATCCTTTGTATTAGTATTGTTCACGAGGACGCAGTAATGGGTGGAATGCTTCAAATTGCTGTGCTCTTACATTTATTCTTATTTTAACTATCATTTGTATATAGATAGTTGTGGGTTCCATTCCCGCTCGGGGGATTGATTCATTTTGTATTTTCCTGATTCTGTTTACAAGACAGATCGCGTGGCTTTTTGGGGAAATTTTCCTTTATAAAATATTTCGAGATTTCAAATATTATATCAGGTCTGCAAAGTGCTATACATAGTAACGATACCTGATTAATCTGAGAAAAAAAAACTGGACAAGCGCGAGTCGGGCTCTCGCGCCGAGGGCTCTGTACAATTAGGGCGTCGTAAAAATTGAATTAAATATGAATTGGAATATGCACAGTTTTCAGTTTTTTCTCCTTAGATCTGTAGATGCTAGGTGTCAAATTTCATAATGGTAGGTCAACCACAATTACCCTATTAATTTTGATTTCCTTTGTAGTGTCGAAATACGTGTTTTTTGCAAAATAAAACGATCATATCTTTTTTTAAATACATGTGGAAATAGACTTGACAGAAAAGCTTTTGACAGACAGAGATACAGACGGGTGGACGGACGGAGAATAAAGTAATCTAGTGCTCAACTGGCACGCTCGAAGCGCCATAAATAAAGAACCGAACCGATAAAGTAATGTTATAAGGGTTCCTCTTTTTCCTTAAGAGGTATGGAACCCTAAAAAAATATCATTAGGTGTTAGCAGTGGGCAAAAAAGCTTGCATAACCATGTTTTTTTTAAATAAAACAACAAGCAATAAGTTATTTATAAGAAGTTTGGAGTAGCTTCATAAGAAAGTATGGCATAATTGGTTGGGGCGTTTGGTAAGCTTCTGAGAGTCTCGGAGCGTAGGCAGAGAACCCGCACTAGGTACAGTGTTACAACACTCCGTTACCGACTTTTCTCTAAATTTTGGAGGCATTAAGGGCATATTAAGTAGCGGAACGCTTTGCCTGAAGCCCAGAGCGAAGAAATGGAAGTATATATTTAATTAAATATTTCATTTCCTCGAGTGGGTTCGCGAACACATAACCATTGCGTTTACAGTCTTACTTTGTATATTCATAAATTATGTACTTATGCGTAATTTAGCAAATTTGACGATATTTTTTTTCTCAATGTTATTTATTTGTAAACAAACAACATATTCACAAAATATGAGCGCACAAATTAATAAATATCTACATGCAAAACTATTCTTAGGCCAAAGCTATAGAAGGACGAAATTTCCTTGACCGTTATTACCAAAAAAATAGCAGAAAATTTGGCAAAAATCCGAAATAAGCTGATATCTGTGTATAGCTATTAACGTGTAGAGTTTAGGGCGTTACTCCACTGACGTGTTGATTACAGCTTACCGTACCGAAAAATCTGGAGCTGGCCACATCGGCGCTAGCCCCCGGGCGTTTCTGAACTAATGAAATAATTCCATATGTAATTTAAGACTGTTAAGATGTCAAATTTTAAATTGGATGCGCGAAAAGGTTGGCGGGAAATAATAAATTAATCGTTTCTCTGAACAGCTAAAGTGACTTGGGTTAATGAATTTTGAGTTAAGTAGGTGGTGTTTTGCTCTTGTTAAGTTTATTAGGCAGTTGATTGATGGCAGTCGATTTAAAATGGTAACCAGATAGCTGTTACTGGTCGGTGGGCTTTGAGAGTTTGTAAAGCAAAGATTTCTTTTTAAACGAAGCAAACGGAACGGAAGTGGAGGTTCAACACAAGGTTCCCAGGTTCCCTCTGCCCACCCTGCAATGTGGATACAGCGTGACGCTAAAACAATTTTTAGCAAGCTTCGTATTGCAAATATTTTAATCGTATTATTTATTGGCGAGCCTCATATGTGCGTAATAAAGCTTGCACCTGAAAAATAAATTATCCTCTTGTTACTAATAAAAAACCTATTAATAATTGCAGCTTTCCGTTTATAATCTAGGATCGATCTGCATCATTACAAAAAAAAACATTAAATTGAATTTTATGAGATGCGTGTGCGCATATGATACTTTATTACACCCATATTAAAGGGCAATTCCTTATCACATGGTAAATGTTTTACTCGTTATTATTGTAATTTATGCCAATTCTGAGTTACTAGTAATGTTTAGATAAGAGCTGCGCCTAGGACTATTTAATGAATGTTTTCAATATCAATAGTTGGAGATAAATTAATGTTTTATTTCCCTATCGCTATTTCCCATTTATTAGCGACCACTTCGAGCTTCTCGTGGTACATTTAGGTTTATTTTGTTTTGTTTTTTTTTTGTTTGAATTGCATATATTTAAAGAATTTGTTACAATTAATTTATTGATAAGAGTCGTGGTGTTCCTTCATTCATTTAATCATTGCGTTTTGGATGATAAAAACCAGTACTCTACTTCTGTTAACCAGCAGCACATTGTATAATTTCATATCGTATATACTGCTATAGTTATAGGTTCAATTTCCACTTACATTATTTTCATTAATTTTCCATTTTCATAAATTAGGCGGTGCTGTGGCACCATTAGGTAGTACTAACTTTCCTCTGCCTATGCTAAAAGAATTATTCCTCCAAGTCATCATCATCAAATCCGTAACCGTCGCATTTCATTCCGTCAGACGATTCCGTGAGACCACGAGGGCCTTAATAAATACTTCAGATATTTTAGTTTTATAATGTATCTTCACCTAAATCTGCCGAGAGGATATGTAACATGTCAAGACCTGTCCGAGCTAGAAAAAGAAGCGACCAACATATACTGCAATTTGTAATTTAAATCGTCACTATTTTTCAATGTTTTTAAATCTATTGAGGTCCATCGTGGCGCAGGGGCTTGTCATGTCTGTAAACGCGACTGCTTGTGGGTTCGATCCTCACTTGAGGAAATAAAATATTTATTTAAATTTATATTTTCATTTCTTCGTTCTGGTGTGGAAGGCAACGCGGCGTTAAGTTCCGCCATATGATGCCTCCAGAATTACGCCAAAAATGGGGAACGTAGTGTCTATTCCCCCCATATAATACTAGCTTCCCTCTGCCTACTCCGCTGTGTGCGTGAAGCTGATTTTATTTTTTAAACTCTATTCAATTCATTATTTCCATACAAATGTATTCATACAAGAATCCTATTAAATAAAACAAATGTATCGTACCTTTAGTTCAGCGCTAACTGACCATTGTCACAGGTTATTTTAAACCTGACGCGGCTGCGCGTGCGCCGATTTTATTTTTACTGCTACTAATTAAATAGCACTTTGAGGCAGATCGAGAACTCGATAATTGTACGCGTTTCGAACAAAGTAAATAAACGCCAACCTTTATCAATGAATAATAATAGGAAAAAAAACTATTTAGAATGCCTTTTTTATATTCACCATAAATCTACTGCTTTTGTTAGAATCTATAAAAGTTTATTGTTCATAACAATGTTTGTGTATAAACTAGAAATGCGTCGTATGACGTAAATTATGGAAGTAATATATTAGCATATTAAAATTTTTCTATTTCCGTATCCGAAATGGGACAGATGCGTAATAAAATACGTAGTGATTGTCATCTTGACACTATTGTTTTTAAAGAGATTGTATGTAGTGATTATATTAATTGATATAATATTTGTATTAAATATGTGACAATTTATATTAATAGTTTTATAATTGAAAATAGGAAAACATTATCTATGGTTATTTATTATAATTACATAACATAAGCACAAATAAATTACACAAATCGAGTAGCACTGACGACAAAAAAAAATAACGCCCAATGGGCATTTACATTGCGAACCCCGCCTAACTTCGCTCCTACAGTTTTTGTTTTGATACGATGCACCTATTCAGCTGCACTGCTGCACACGCATGACGACCGTGCAGTCGCGGCGCACGCGTCACCCTACCCTACCCTTTAATAACTTAAAAAAAAAAACTAACAAATAGTGGAAAAAAATAGGAAAAATAATAAAATTATTCCTATTCACCCCAAAATGCATATAATTTACTGTACAGAAGCAAGGTGCATAATTCAATTCGTTTGATTCGAAACCCATTTTTTATGAACGAATTGAATTTCAAATATGTCTTTATAAACGTTCCTGTTTTCATACTTTGGACTATTTCCCGTTGTATTTTCGAGGAGTGCGTTTGTTCGGGATTTTTTTGAGTGCATCAGTTTGGTCAATATGAGGTAAGGGCAGATTTTTTAATATATTCTATTAGTGCTTAGTTATAAATGTTTGTATGTTTTATTGTAAAAAAGAAAAAATAATAAAGTATTATAATGAAGTGTTTTCAAATATTTTTCTCGTTTAGAAGTAAGTACTATGAGTTTAAAGATTTTTTTGCTAACACAAATATTAGTGGCAAAAATTTTTACAATGTTACTACATATTTCAATTTGCTTTAAATATAATAAAAATATATATTTTCTTAAAACTAGCAATATTTTTTGCTATATTTATCCTGTAATAAAATGAATGCTATGTAAGTCTACATTTATAAAAAAAATATGATTCCTAATAATATACCGGTTAAACTAAATTATGGTACATAGATATCTTTTTAATTTATATTTAGCTGTTATATTTATTTCATTTTTAATTATTATAAAAATAAGCAACAGCGGTTTCCCTGTATTAATTAAATAAATGACATGAAAATTTACGAATAATTTATAAAAAAACATTATATAGCGTGTGGACGACAAAGGGGTTGTTGAGTAATTTTCAAAATGATTGACGTAGAGTGGTTTATAGCATTAGTTTATTGGAAAATCAAATAAAAAAAAAACGTGACTTAAGTTGACGTGACATTTGACATGACGTGTCGTATCTGTCACGGTTCATTGCATTTTATTATTTAATGGCTAGGAATGCTTGTCTTGTTGTTAATCATTCTATATTAAAACTGCTTAAAGTTAAAATTATCACTTATACTGTATTTTAATATTATAACGTCTGTGGCGTATTATTGAAATATAGGTCGGAGTTCAGTTTCAGTTTGGGGAATGTTTACTTAAAAGTTTTTCTTATGATATATGAAAAAACAAAGAGAAGGGCGTTTTAATAATTTCTTTTTTTTGCGTAAGATTGATACGTATATATTATAACGTTAATATAATATTTCATGTAAATTAATTATTAATTATATTAATAAACGTAAATTTTCGAATTAAGTAAAAGTAATAGAATTACATTAATAATCGTAATCGTAATCGCTAGATCAGCGACGCTAGATCACTAAGATTAAACGATAATTATCTTAATCTTGATCATTATATGGACATGCCTTTTTTAACTTAAAAAATAAAAAAATGTATATAGAAAAAAGTTATTTTTCGTTTTCAATTTCTAATTTTTATTATTCTACGAATGGCAACATTAACTAAACCTTTAAAAAAATTAAATGTACGAAAATTTATTATAATGTGTATTTTTTCTACATAAAGAACAAAAGCTCTATGTAATATTTCTTTACGATAGGAGTATTATGTTGAAACAATACCCTATAAAATATAAGAAAGTTGACGCACTTTAGCTAATATTAATAGAATGTAAATTTCATTTGCGAAAGTCCGAACGTAAATCGCAACTGAAATACACATATATTATAATGAAAGTTTAAATATATTATATATTTTTATATGTTTCCCTTTAACAATATTTAACATTAAATAAAATAAATTTGATTCTTTTTTATTTTTTAATATTTAGTTAGAAATCTCTCTGTCGTTCGTGTTTTTTTTTTACTTTAAACCTTTCAAATTTAATTATATATTTATATATATAGTTAGCTTTTTAAATTTTCATAAACGTGTAATGTACCAAAAAGTAGGCAGAATGTGGCGAATGTAATGTCTTAACACTACACTACTATACTCTGCTATGAGGAATAATGAGCGTAGCTAGCTGTATTTCATATAGATAAATACATATAATAGTTTCTATTATTGTATATTTTTTTTGAAAGAATATCCATACATTCCAAATAAATATCATATCGATTATTCGATAAATACCTATCAACTTAACCCTTCGTAACAGAATCGCGAAGCCCCACCGCTACATAATTACTACCTCATTAGTGTCAGGGCGCATACATGTGGTCGGCACGCGTCTCCGCTTGCCGTCTCACACATTAATCTTATTTAATAAATGTATTAAGTAAATTAATGTCGGTATTTTGATGAAGCTATCGGTTTTTGATTAATTCATTTTGTATGGTGTAATTTGTTATATGAGATGTGTGTAGCTTAGCTTTACTTTCACTATAGTTAGGGAAAGGAGGGAAGGCAGAGGGAACTTATGAACCTGGTGTTAAAACACCTCGTGCTTCATTTTACGCCAAATTCTTAAGGCATTACTTTTCGAGTGACAGAATTTAATATCTTTTAATTAAATTAAATTATATTAAATTAGTAAATTTGATTTAATTAAAAATACATAATAATCACCGTTACGTTTTTCAAAATAAATGGGTTCGTTGCCCACTTTAGAATTATCATAATTATAATATTTTTTTTAGTACCTAGTTGCGCAGGAGCACAAGCATGCGACAGTAAAAGCGACAGGTTCGATTCCCACTCGGACAAATGAAACATTTAATATTTTCCTTTACCTGCTCTGCTATGGACAGTTTTGTTTCTCCAACATCCACACAGGATTTTCCCAGTTGATACTTTACGACAGAAAGCATAAAGCACATTAATGTGACCAAATTAACTTATTTTAGATGCCATACTGGCACAGTGGGAAAACACTGGACTGCAAATGCAATAGTTGCGGGTTCCATCTCCATTCTTCCTCGAGTGACAATTTTTATACAAAAAATATTTAATTAACGATTATAATTAAAGTGCAACGTTTTTTAGCTTTACGCTGTATCTACGCTAAGTAAATATAAATTATTTCAAATATTACCATATCCCCGAATAGGGATCGAACCCACATCGCATATACAGTATTATACTACCACTGCGCCACAGTGCACCACATTTTAAAGTTGATTCTGGTATAAATATCAATAATTATATTAATTTAGGAGCAATTTTCAATTAAACATACAAACAGACAATACGAGCTCTCTCCCCACGTAATGTTTACGTTGTACGTATCAATGTAACATGGTAATTGTATACTGCGTATCGAAAACATCGTTCTGTTTTCATAAGGGTGCAAACCTAAATACCTACATCTTGGGTGTTTTCACACTTTCGCTAATGGTGTAATTTTCTAGGTTCACTAGGAGAACTTAGTGTTGAGACACTCCGTTCTCAAAATTTCGAATGATATCCGAGACACTGCGTGTTGAGTGGAGGCATTCAACGCCGCGTTTCATCTACCAGAGTATAGATAACGGAAATAGAACTCACAACTATTACGTTTACAAGCAGACGTTACGTCTTCAAGTCCAAACTCTTGAATTTGTCTCTTAGCTTCTTCAATTAAAAAATAAATATTTCATTACCTCTAGTGAGAATCGAACCCACCACCGTCGCCTTTACAGCCGCAGCACATTTGTGTCCCTGCGCCACAAAGGCCGGCCTTAACAAAATACAAGTATAAAAACAGTATTTATAAAATAAATATCAAACTTATAATAAACATCTTAAATACCGATTTCCGAAACGTCGACGTGTAAACGTGCCGTTACGTTTTACAATTTATGCGAGGGGAAGTCGTTATGTTAACATTATATCCAGATTTAATATATTCTGTTGAAATTTTGGGAAATTAGCTCAGCTTAGCTTAGGATTTTCGATTTTTTTATGCTTAGAGCTAAAGGCATATTTTTAAAGAAATACTTAGAAATAAAGCCATTGAGGCCAGGCACAAGTGTGGAACTGTAAAAGCGACTGGTTTTGGGTTTGATCCCCTCCCCCTCCCCGAGGAAACGAATTCCTATTCAAATTGTAATTATATTATAATTAGTTCCAAGCCAAAACAATATTCCTTTTGAAATTTTTTCGAAGTGAACATAAAAAAAATCAGTTTTTAAAATATTTTTCACCTTTACAGAACTCTATCTATCCCATAGCTACACAAGTCCAATATATAAAAGTCTCATCACCACAAATATTAAATTAAATATATAAATAAATATATAAATAATAAAATATTAAATTAAATATATAAATAAGTATGTAAACAATAAAATCCGAAATACGTCAAAAGCCAAACTAGATTTTTTGACATGAACGAAAACGAATGTAGAATTCGTCGTATTATTCATACAGTGAGCAACTCCGTAATCGGAATCAATGTGATGGAAGAGATTCTTATCTTTTAATCTTTTTATCATAATACAAAATGCCAGGCCAGGTACAAGGTCATATTATATGGACGTGTATGCTTTAGTTGTTTACACGGTATTTTTATAACTTACTCATATTAAGGGCATGGAGTGTTGAGTCACTATATTTTCCTTTTTTTTTTAATTAAGAACATTATAATTTGTTGTTCCTTATACTTATATTAATCCGCGTGCTTGAGTTAGCTTTGCGTAAATGTAGCTCATTCACTTACGCGCGCACACTTTCCCCGAGAAGCCAAAATTCAAACAAAATCACCGCGCTGTTACGCTCACGTCTAACCATAAGAATATGTGTTTCATAATTATTAATTACATTATATTTCATTAATCGACTAACCTTCTAGATAATTACGATTTTGCATGTCTGTCTAGAAGTCCAAAAAGATTTTATTTAGATAATAAAGTGGCGCGGTGCATTGACACAACATGTTTGTGTTGTTACAACACCCCTAAGATCGGAATCTTGAGATACTCGCAGTGCGCTCACTTACCCACTATCTTTAGTTAACCCAAATGACCATAGTAAGAACCTATAAAATTTCCGAAAAATATATAATCAATACTTATGTATACAAATTATGATAATAAAAGCTACTAGATATAAAAACAGATATTATTAACCTGCCGCTTAAGTCGTTTCTTAAAACTTAATCAAAATGTGCATAAGTTTGCTTGTGAAATCAGTGGCCTTCAGATAGTACGTTGCTAACCGGAGGGGTACTATTGGAGTTCCGTACACAAAGGATATATTAAGTATAATAAAACCATATGGATTTGATGCAAAGAATTTTGGAGAGAAGGTATAAGAGGGAATATAATTAGATTATCATGAGTTTTTAGTACGACTTTACCTTCGTGGTCTATATTGAAAATAGATAAAAATTCATCATAAATAGATAAGGATTGGGAACTTAGTGCTAAAGCATTCTGTTCCCATTATCCGCCAAATTCTGAAGACATTCCGTAGAGACTCAACGTCGCGCTTTGCCTTGTTACCAAAACATGGAAAATGATAATATAAAATATTACATTTCCTCGAATGGATAGAACCCACAATCATCGTGTTTGCACCTTGTGCCCCTGAGCTAGAGGTAAGATTTACTTCTGACATTACTTAGAATGTATAATACTTATTTATACTTGATCAAGTGGGTAATGTCAGAGGCCAAAGCTAGTTAAATACAAAATCCTAGTAGATATTGTAATATTCAATTCGATATCGACAAATTACTGAAGACATATACAGAACCTCTAATGTCCGAATGTAATTCATAATTAAATATTTCTTGGTTAATTCATTTGTACCGACCGCCTGTGGTTTTGCATGGGGAGCAATTTGGGAAATTAATTATTTTTAAATATAATAGGAGCCCTAACTGGGTCTGGGAATGTTTATTATTATACAATAGAAATTCTCCCAAAATTTTTGTTAACTTCGTGATATTAACGTAATATGTGAAAGAAAGGGAAATTTTCTATATTTTATAGTATGTATCGTAATTGTGTAACTTCTATAATTGTTTTAGTTCTCGCCAGTCACTATTATATAACAATAATTATAGAATGTATTTTAAATTTACAAAATGTACATTCAATCGTTCGGTACAAATATTTTTAGCTCGCCTCTATATCCTGCGTTTAGAAGAAAAAGCAAAAACCTAATAATAAGACAACTCTTCGTTCAGTCCAATTTTCAAAATATTTCGTTGGGAACTCAACGCCGTACTGTCTCAAATATTATGTACAAATATTAATTTTAAAGAAGTAAAATTGCATTTCAGTGGTAATACCATACAACTAAAGAAAAAAAGTTTTTATAAAAATTTTCATACAAAAAAAGGCATTAGATACAATTATAACATAGCTAGGACGACGACTCTACGTTATATTATTAGATACCTTTGATGTTCTGTGACACGACTGGTTGAAGAATGAAGAATGAATTCTTTGTTCTTAATTAAATGTATCCGCATATTACAAATTACATCCGTCAATACTTACCAATGATGAAGTATGAATTTTTTTTTTTAAATGAGAGCCAAGTTCAATACTGAATGATGTGAAGTTTCCGACTTCTCTGATATAAAAACTGGAGATCTATATGGATGTATCAAAAATAGTCTTCTATTATATCTATAACAGAAATTTGATTTTATATTTATATTTTTATTTCTTCGCTATGGTGTTGAGGCAAAGCGCTCCAGAATTCAGCGGAAAATGGGGAACGGAATGTTTTAACACGAGGTTCCCTACCCTCTCCCTTCCCTCTACCCCGCTGTGTGCGGGATACAGCGTGATTAAGAAAAAACTGCATTTATACAAATATACAAATACATATATTTTCGACATTGAATCTTCTGAATATTACTTTTTATATAAATATTTGTTACGAGAAAAGCGAAAAGACTGAAAAGACAGAAAAAGGAAACGGAAATAAATCTGTATGCCAATTTGTACTTCAAATTTCTATGACTATCAATCATTATTTATGTATTTCCTTCTTATTTTTCCACGATTTGTGCCTCTTGGATACCGTCCGAGCGTCTTAGTTAACAAAGCCAAGTTCTTAATACGCTTGTTAAAGACTTATTTTTATTGTTAGCTTAGATTATTTTTATAAATATATGACATTCAAAGATTTTATTCAAAAGAATGATCGACAATAATGTTAATTAAATACTTACATACATACGTGGCTAATTTTTTTAAGGCTCCGTCGGAATGCGATACGGGAGAAGCGTAAAACAAAAAAATAATTATTTGTTTGTAAAAATATAATAAA
This sequence comes from Heliconius nattereri, assembly GCA_013403645.1. Classification (NCBI taxonomy): domain Eukaryota; kingdom Metazoa; phylum Arthropoda; class Insecta; order Lepidoptera; family Nymphalidae; genus Heliconius; species Heliconius nattereri. The sequence goes on from JAAIXI010000231.1 coordinate 957,669, forward strand.
TGCTTCACAAGGTTCACAGTATAAGTATTCATATAAGCCATACTCTTATCCTATGTAAACAACATTAAGGTTTTACAGCTTTTAAGTTTATTTTAGTATTAATAAAATTTGATATCCATTTAACTTTCCCATATTATTATTAAACAAATAATTAATTTTATATGAGAAGGGATTTATTTGATTTCATCCTCTTTCATGGCTTGTAAGTTTTATTTCTAGGAGAGTTAATTTTTATGTGTACATTTATAGTCTTATATATGTCTTATAGTCTAATCGCAAAAATATTTTATACCATACTAATATATTTTTTTTATATTTTAATAAATGTCTTTGTATCTGTTATGTAGGCAAAAAAAATAGTTCCACGCTGTATTTACGTTATAGAGGGTATTAACTTCAGGTTCCCTTTTAGGAAATTAAGTATTTTCTATTATTATTTCTTCACTCTGGTCTAACAACACAAAATGTTGATTTTGAGTTCTGATTCAACACGAACTACTTCCACAATTCAACGTAAAATTGGGAACAGAATAGTCCTAATGGGAGCGGAATGTCTTAACACTAGGTTCCCAGGTACCCTCTTGTTGAAATTAGTTCAAAGTTGATCCAAATCTAAACATTCTTAGTTTATAAGTAAAGGCACGTTCGCTTAATATACCTACTCTAACAAGTACAAGGGCTCGTGTGCAAATACTCTTCACGTATTCCAAATAAGTGTGCAAGATGTTTCCAAGAATAATGAAAATAAACGTTATTTCAGTGTGATAGAGGGATTTCTGTAACATCCTGTAGCATTACTGTATTAGGGAGACCTTAAATGAATTTATTTATGCCAATCAGCTTTCTAATACATTTTTGTACGTAAATATATGAAGAATTGTTTTTTTTTTAGTTAGAAATAAGTTTTTCTGTCAAATCTTATAATTTTGGTCAGAGCCTTTATTTTCTCTTATTTATGATTGTAGTGATAAAGTCAACTTTTTGATAAATTGGTTAAATTTCATATATTTTAGTTGAAACAGTGTCAAATTATAAACAGGTGTTTTGCTCTAACTATTTGGATTTTTGTATAAGTATCCAAATTATTGAAAGTTGAAATCTTTTTAATTTATTTTGTAAGATATAAGCACCTACACCGCACTCATGGAACGTAATTTTAAGACGCTCCGTTTCCTATGCAGAGCCGAATATTTGGGTATAAGGAACAAAAATGAAATTTACTTAAAATATAAAATAACAGGGAAGCCAGAGGGAACTTTGTGTTAAGACATTTCAAACCCTTTTTTCCTCCGAATTCGGGAGCCATTCCATGTTGAGTGGTGCAACTCAACGCCGCGCTTTACCTCGACACCAGAGCGAAGAACTTAAGTAGGCTATTGATATATATATATATATAAACTTTATTTAAAATTTCAATACATCAATGAATACATTTAACAAAAAACAATCTATCGATATTGCAAATTGAGCTTTCACACTCCGTAAATATGCTTAAAGGGGCTTTCTCGTTACTTTATTATTAATAGGTGCTCATCGCCCCGAGGCGCCGAATCTGTTAGGAAACTGAATGGATTAAGTCACGGCGAAGAGCGAATAAATATTTAGGCTATTTCAGACTTTGTGACTTTTAAAATACGACCTAGCTCATAATAGATAGAGTGAAAGCTCTCTAAATTATGATTTAATTTATTGATTTGGACTATTCATCGATGAACTTTAAATATCAGTACATAAACACCTGTATAGTAAAATTTGTTTATATTACTTTTTGTAGCTGCACGCTGTATATGAGTATACTATGCAGCGTGTACCTACAACGCATAAAGGATGAAGGAGAAACCTATAATGCCTCATTTTATTTTATTCTTTACTGTAAATTGAAAAACCACTAAGAAAAACAAAAAATAGAAATAAAATAATCGATGAAAAAATCGATTTATTTATAAATATGTAGAGCTATGTACATATATAGCTATAGTATTTTATTTGAGCATTTAGAGTAATATAACTTTTACATGATTTAAACTCGGCGCAATTAATAATTTTCATTACTCCGCTTTAGGAAAAAGACAAAAAAGTAATTAACTTGCAGTAAGAAGCCTTTTGAGACTTTTAAGTTGATGAAAAAACTGTTTTTTTTCTGTTTAGTTTATTTAGACATGAACATTTTTTTTTTTTTTGGAAAGTCGAAAGCTTTGTTATAATATTTTCAAACACTAAAAATAAACAAAAGGAAACAAAGAAAACTTCAACGATTCCAAAACAAAATAATTAGTGAATTTTAAATGAGTTTTTCTTTGCATACAGAAGAAGTCGCAATGTACCGGAACATCACGTTACAGCAAAGCGTGTTAATCCTTGAAGTTATTTATAACCAGACGTCGCGAAAGCGGTAACACACTGCAAAATATATATGAAAACGCCAAAAAAAGACAGACAGACAGACAGACGGGCAGACAGCTTATTTTTACTCCTTCTAGACAGCTATTGATATATTAATGCTACATTGACACTGAAAATTTGAAAATTTTCGTCTTTGTTAATGGTTGGTCGTGGTAGGAGATTGCTTGGGCTTAGGATTTTATTTAGGTTCCACCTATATGTCTAAACCAGGAGTAAAGTGGATTTTTTTCCTGGTTTTCAAATGTATTGAAAATCTGGCCGGAAATATTAGGTTCACTTTATCCTCTCACTAAATGTTGATGAGTGAATAAAAAAAAGTCAGGCTTGAGTTAGTTTATCCATCAAGGGTTCCGTCGCTATTTCAGGATTATAGTTCAACGGGAAATGCGAATGATAAAAGTTGACAGACTTAACTGCACTCGTTTTGTAAAAATACATCTATAAAATTTCGAAATTTTTTACTTTTTATTTTTTTTCCTTTACTTCCATTATAAATTCTGACTTAGTACTAAATTTCATAACTGTAAGTCCACGGACATGCTCTACAGATTTTGATTACGCAGCGAATTTCCAAACAAAATTCAACAAAAACGATGCATATTTACGTACTCGTATATTTTGATTGCGTTGACTTAGAAGCTTAATTTTTTCTATAAATGTACATACACGAGTTAAATAGTCTTGAAAAACAGGCAACATAGCGTTCATATAAGGATTCCATTTTTTTTTGTACGGAACCCCAGAAAGAGCTAATCATTTTAATGTATGTAAAAATACTATGTCAAATGAAAAATTCAGTTTGTGATAAACGTTTTGGGTTTCAATATACGAGTAAATCAAATGTTTTACGTGTTTAACGTTTTAAATCTTTCAGTGGACATGTTGATTTTATGTTAAAACTAAAATATATTTTCTTTTTCATTTTTGATTTATTTCTTTTGAGAGTTTATTTTAATTCTGTACAATTTTATTTAAGAATTATTTTATGCAAGAAACAGTCATGGATATTTTATTTTATTTCCTAGGCTCATCGCTTCGCTTATTTTCGTTTTATTTAAGAAATATCACTGAATGAACCAATGGAAATTGAAAATAAGGCTAAATATTGATTTGTGTTCGTGACCCTAAAAAAATAGATACGTAGAAAAATAAAATATATATATTCTTCATATATATGAAAATACGGTAACTCTTAACATCAAATATATATGCAAATCTGAATAGAGAAAAACAAAACATATTTCTTATTGTAACAAATTCGAGAACTTGTGAATGACAGCTCATTTAGCTTTGTTTTTCTTTAGAGCGACCTCCACCATTCCATTTGTTAAGATTAACACGTAGCATTATTTATTTTATGAGGGTTTTTAAGGTTTTTCCGGGGCTAATTGAGACGAACCTCGTTTTTGTTAGTATTTACTGTTATATATTTATTTATTTAGTGTAAAGATTGTTTTTTAAATGTACAGTTATTGAAGCTAACGTGGCGAATTGGAACAGCCTGTATAAACGCAATTATAATTTTATAAATATATAAGTACACACTTCATTATTCAACAGCTGGTAAAAATACGCTTACTAAAAATTTAATGAATTAGTTTCACCATATAAGGCACAGCTATAATTGATAGTGTTTCAAATTATAATTAATTACTTAATAATGATTGATTTAATTCAAAAATTAAATATAAAAAGAAAAAAAAACATAAATTCTTTCAATTGACATACTTTTAGTATTCTATAACCGTTTGCTAGTTCCGTTGCATCATACGTTAGATATATGTTACTTATATAGTGTAAGTTGCAATAATTCTAGATATCTAGTATTGGCTATAAAAGTATTTATATTTTGGTTTTTGTGTATAGGAAAATACGTATACTTGAGAAGGTTGTGGGAATATTTAAAAAATTTTTTATTAGATTCTGTGGAAGGATGCGCTAAGAAAGTATATAGTGTTAAGACACTCCGTAGCTTCTATGCTTTTAATAGATATGGCATTTAACTGTGATATCTGTAAGTTGTACAGTAACGAAAGATTTTTTTTTCTTATTCCTATCAAAAGTGAAATGAATACACTATATACAATATAGTATGTGCAGACGACATCGCCCATATATCTATCTAACTTGGTGACTGACAGATAAAGCGATAAACTTTGTGCGGCGTAGAACACTGAAACTTGAAATATTTTCAGCATGCCCCGGGTAGTGTAGATAAGTACTAAGGTAATCTTTCCAGAATTTTTTACAGGAACCGGGAAAATTGCAGATTTTACGTGGGCCCTTCGAAGCCAGTCTTGGCGCAAAGACAATGTGAACACTTCATACTGTGAGTTCAATTTCCACTCGAGGAAATAAAATATCTAATATTTCCATTTTCCTCGCTCTGGCGATGAATCCCGCCACTCAACATGCAATCACACTAGAATACGGCGAAAAGTGGGAAACGGAAGTGTCTTAATGGGAACACTTTATCACTAGGTTCCCTCTGCCCACCTCTGCCTCTGTATATAGTCATGATACAGTGTGAAACTAAAAAGAACCGCCACTATGAATCATATAAACTGGTTCTGAACATACTCTGACCTAGGCTACAAACGATAACTACATATTTTACAACACCCTATATACAATGTACATACAAACAAACATACACACATTCAACTAATAGTAATTTCAATAGGTATTAACCTAATCTGGTACTTGTAAGTGGGAGTTGAGTTACTGCCAGAACATAACTCGCTCGAACGCCGGCCATTCCTCATATTATTCTCGTATCACACCATTTAGTGCTTTATCTTCATCAATGTTCCTCATGAGATTGTAAAAAGCATTAATAATTCAATAGATTTGAGAGTTTTGAGTTCGTGAAATATGGTTTTGATGGTAATAATTGTTTTAAACCCAGTCGTGGAGCAAGCGTGTGAGTAAGCATGATAGTTGTGAGTTCGATTCCTACTCGATGAAATTAAATATTTATTTATTTTCATGTCTCTGCTCTGGTAACAAGGCAAAACATAAGTTTATCTATTTTTATAAGTTGTACTTCCCGTCAGACGGGCGGTTCCGACTCACACTTGACCGGTTTTTTTATTATTTCAGTGAGAACGAGTTGGCTTAGTCTCTTAGTGACAAAAAAATTAAAAGATAAATAAAAGTAAGGAATAATAAAAATACTGCCAACTTAACAATATATATTTCATATAAATCGATCTTTACAAGTAATTCATACAAGTTTTTAATAATTCATTAGACCATTAAAGACTTCTGCGTTCAGCTGTCGTGATATAATTTACGTTTATGTCTTAAATAACGTGGCATGAACGAATGTTATATACATATTTAGACAGAACTATTAATAAACTTAAATAAAGATTACATTTAAATTCATTTAACCTATTTGTTGACCAACTGTTTACATTTAAAGTATCGCTTATATGTATTGCTAGCTTTTACATGTGGCTTTACTCTCTTAGTTTAATAAAAATAACTAAACTTAGTATTTTTATGACCTAAAACCCATTTTTAGTGCTAGAGGTAGCTTTGACCTAGGTAGTGGGTTACATCAAAAAGATTAACTAACATAAGGAAATTTAATAACAAGTGGTAAAAGAACAATAAAATTATTTGTCATTTTATACAATTATATGACATCGCAATGGGTTCAGTTTCTAATCGGGGGCATGAATTTTGTCTATTTATTCGCGCTCGTAATAAAACACCGAGTCGTTGAGTTTCACGACTCAACACGTAATATCACGAACATTGGACAGAAAAAACGGAGTGTCTTAAGTTCTTGGGTTCTCCTGCCTACCATTAAAAATCTTACCTCATAAATAAATTATTTTATAAATTCCTTTTTATTTGAACGCTGACGTTCAAACCAAAATCAATATTTTACCTAACAATCTATTCTCATCCATGATGAACTGCGGAAATCGAAAGTTACTCCACACATTTTTTATATAACCATGACCCGATTTAAAAAACTATTCTTATAATAGAGAATTACTCTAAAGTGGGAACCTGTTGGGATACAAACTTTTGTTTATAGAACAACATTGGAATATTCTATGTGACTCAGCAGAATCCTAAGTAGTTAGAATTTTTTAATAAGTAGGAGGTAGTTAGTTCAACTCATCTATGGCAAATATAAATTTATTTAATTTTATTTATTTATATTTCCATTACTTTGCTCTGGTGTTGAAGCAAAAGTGCGGCGTTGAGTTCTGCCACTCAACATGCAATGCCCCCAGAGTTTGGCAGTAAGTGGGGAACGGAATGTCTTAACACTAGGTTCACTCTGCCTACCCTGTTGTGTGCAGGATACAGCGTGAAGCCGATTGTTTGTTCTGCTATATGGAATATATCTCATATATAACCTAGCAATAAACCTCATGAATCTAAAAAAAATATTACTAACATATTGTAATGACCTTAAGCCTTTTAATAAGTACTTATGTTTTCGTTTTCGTTTTAAATTCTTGAAAAGTAACACTCCAGCTTAATAAGCTCATACGGCAAAATATCCATAAATTTCGTACGCAAACTTCAAAACGTCATTGTTTCGCACAAAGCAAAAGAAATATTTAACAATACATCAAAAGGAGGGCGTGCAAAAAAAGCTTTTAAAGTATATATGCATAAATAAAATTATTGCTTGACAATTTGCCATATATTACAGGTTATAGGTATATATTAGTAGAGCGTTCTCCACGTTCCTCATCATAATCTATAAATCTCAGCGTAGTTGCGAGTAGTAAATTTTACAATGATTTACAGTTTACATTAGTTGTGTTTTTTTTGCGAGCGGTACATGCGCCGGCGCACTCGTAAGCGATAGTTTCGAAGCAAAAAGAATAAGTTAGTGTGGTATCTCGGAAAGCTATAAATGTTTTGAATCATATTTAATTGGAAGTCGCTTGTGTGCTATCTTGACTAATATATATATATATATATATATGTATATATATATGTGTAATATGTGGTATGTATAAACATGTAATTTTTTGTATGTTTATCGAATAAGTGCTGAAAGTAAATCACTTTCTTGGTGTACATGTTTGATACTTTTATTAAATGAAATTCAGTTTTAATTAAAAAACATTTTTTTTTTGTATTTTTAGGTCAGACGTTACGTTAGACTCACTACCTAACACTTTATATTTAAAACCATTATTATTTTATTCCATGCATAGATGACAAGCAATTGTACCAATGCGTCGTATTTCTTTCTATTAGATGTATATGGCGAGGCGTTAAACTCCGAAATTCAATATGTAATATTTCGAAAATTAGGCAGAAAGTAGGGGACAAAGTCACTTAATGCTTGGTTTCGTCTGTCCACACTGCATTACGAGAAGTTTCAATTAATTTCCTATATAATTAATTAAAATTAATTTCGATCTAATATTTTTTATACTTGAAATCATAATTTTCTTTCTCAGAAACATACACATCTTTGCCACAAGGCTGGCAGTGGTGATTATAATAAACGCGGCCGGCGCAGGATTTGCGGCTCCTAGCGTTCTAGTCACTAGGCCGGTGTCTCGAGTCTCCGTGGAGTGGCTGCCGATGGACAACCAGACTATGTATAGACTGGAGGAAGGAGAGAGTAGAAAGTAAGTTTTATTTATGTAGGTTTTGGTAGACTGTTTTGCCAACTTTCGGCTAAACTCGAAATATTCGATAATAAGCGGCGGAACTTAACGCCGCAGTTTATCTTTCTAAACTTACGTAGCCTTGTAACTACTTCGAAAATTGCAAATTTAAAACTAACAAGAATCTTCTAATTAATTAATGCAATTAGTAAAAAATTACACCAAATACAGTAGAAAATCAATGTCTTTGAAGATACAGACGATTGCTTTGAAAGTGGTTTTAATGTCTCGAGATATAGATAACTATGACCGCAGCGAAGAGGTACGATCTGTCTTTACGCCTAAGGGAAATATAAATACTCTCGTTAAGGTTTTAGCCTTTAAAATACAATTTTGGTTGAGATAATGGATGTCTGTGAGAGTGAAACTTGCTTGTTTAAGAATTAATTAATATAAAATGGTTAGTTTCATTAAGTCCTTCTTACTAAGTGATATAGAATGGATATACTAATGGAATGGTTAACGTGACTGGTTGTGGGTTCAATCCCTACTCGATGAAATTAAATATATAATATTTTCATTTTTCGCTCTGGTGTCGAAGCAAAGCGGCGGTTAGTTACGCCACTCTACACGCAATGCCATCAGTATTCAGAGGAAAATGGAGAACGGACTGCCTTTTTAGTGCAAAAGAAAGAAAGAATTCCTTATTTTTATTACTTCACTCTGGTAGCAAGGTAAAACGTGGTGTTGAATTCCGCCGCTCAACACGCAATGTCTAGAAAATTAGGCGATGCGTGTGAAACGGAGTGTCTTAATTAATAAATGTTTTACTAGGTTCCTTATGCCGATTACTTTGGTATTTTATTCAAATTTTACAATATGTCTTAAGCTTATATCTTAAGGTAGGCAAGGAGTTGTTCACTTCCCGCCCACTTTTCAAAATATTGCTTATTAACCGGCGGAACTCAACGTCACGCTTTGTCGACCAGTGTGTAGAAATGATTATAAATACATATAAGGATTCCTCCGAGTGGTAATTGAACTTACAACTATCAGACCCTGTACTATTATACCACTATGGCCCCTTCTTTTAATATTTTAATAGATAACTACATAAATATAACCTACTTTAGAAAATGGGTCAGCAGACATTTCAGCAGCAACATTCGTCCGATATCAAATATGACTCAAAACAAATTAACAGTTGACAAATCTACTCCACTTTGGATATCATCCAAAGACATTAATGTTATCTCATTGATATCTAAACGAATTTTCGGATGATTAATTATTTTAGGATGAATATAATTTGGAATGGAAAGTGGAATGAGGTGTTAACGCGGCGGTTTTAGATTCGTATGCCACACAGGGGAAATAGGGGAATTTAATATTTTAATTTCCTTGGTCTGGTCAGATCAGCTTCACGTTGTATCCTGCACACAGCAGGGTAGGCAGAGGAAACCTAGTGTTAAGACACTCCGTTCCCCACTTTCTATCGAATTCTGGAAGCATTACAAGTTGAGTGGCAGAACTCGACATCAGAACGAAGAATATAAACGTAAATAAATAGTTCACACCCTTGTACCGCTAAGCCACGAAGGCCTCAAAGGGAAATGAGATTTTTTTTTTAAATTAACTATTGATCTTTTCTTTCTATTATTTTTTTTAGAATAATTTTTAAATAACTTACACTATTGTTATAAAATATTAATACTTTATTATAATAATAATTTAATTTTAGCCTGGAATTGAATACAACGCTAATATCACAATCAGTGGTATACATCACAGTGAGTCCGTGTTCGAGACATTTACACTGGGCCTTCTACCGAGGAGTGGCAGGCAGCAGTGATAGTAAGTAGCTGCCAATTTATTTTGAATTTAACTATCTTGTTGTACACGCGATGGCTGTAGGTTCGATTCCCACTGGGGGTATTTTTTAATAGTAAAACTATTTTAGAACTATTTTTTTCTTTATTTTTTGTAGCGGAACTTGAATGTACGCCTCTTAAATTAATTAAGGCATACGTTCTTTTTAAGATACGTTGAAGTTATCGCTTGTTATACGCTTGTTACAACTTAATGTTTTTGGTAGTAACTCTGTAAAATTATATCTATGTATCGTATAAGATAAACTGACTATATGAGTGATGCCAAATATACTGTAATAGAAAACGAACAAATTTTTTTGTAAAGTCGGGGAAGAGATAGTCGAACGAAAATAATTAAAAGAAGAAGAATTAGAAGAAGATCGCACATTCACGCTTGCAGGAGCGTGGAAAGAAAATATAATAAATCTTTACCTTGAGAGGAGATCGAACCCAGGGCCACCGTGTTGACAGACAAACTCAGTGCAACTACGCCAACGGTGGCCTTAATTTTTCTATAGTTATTTTCCTCCGTATACGATTAAGCTTTTAATTATCCGCCTTAAATGTAATTGAACTGAAATCTTTTAAGTATATTTGATACTTAAGCTCTCCAGGGTAGGTATAATGCGAGTGTTTTGATTGGGTGAGATTAAAAGGAATAGCCTTATTCCTATAGGTTTAAATAATTCATAAAATTAATAAAAAAGGGCAAAAAGATTAATTAAATTAAAGCTTACGAATAAAGGAGTATCTTAGCAGTAGGTTACAGGTTACCTCTGTCTACCCGGCTATATAGCGTGAAGCTAAAAAAATATTTCATATTTTCAGCACAACTACAATTGGTCCAAGAGCACGGAGGAGGAGAAATGCATACTATTACGTTTTTGATATCTAAACAAGATAGATACGTATTACAGGTAATCATGTTTAAAATTTATTTGAATATTAAATCTTTATGATAAAAGAGACCAGTCGTACCGTAGGGGCATAAAGTGTGAATGTAAACGCGACAAGTTGTTGGTTCCATTCCCACTTGAAGGATTTAAATATTTAAAATTTTCATTTCTTCGCTTTGGTGTGGAGACTCTCTCCTCTGCTTACTCTGCTGTGTGTGGGATGAGAGCGTGAAACTAACAAAAAACAAAGGTATATTTTAGTTTTTTACTTTGCTTTGGATGTATGAAAAGAATAGTTTTATCTAATTTGGTTGATTGACTGATATACTTACGAGAAATATGTACATTTACTATATAGCTATTTGTATTTATTTTTCAGCTATCCTCTTCTAAAGGCGGCGCAGCGGCCATAAGCGTGCGCGGAGAGGCCACTCGTGCCACGCGTATGCGTCTGCGGGTTAGATCTAAGAAACGTTTATCTGCGAATTGGGACCCTAGGTTCGTACTTCTCATATTATAATTATTGTATTATTTATTTTAGTTTTAGGCTTAACCTCAAACAAGGTAGCTAGAGAAAACGGAGAGCTAAGCGCTACGGTCTCTGTATACCTCTCCCGCCTCGTCCACTATCATCGACCTCTTTACATATGCTCTCCAAGTATTATGTTAATAAAAAAAATATTTCTTACCCTTTGAAAAGAAGCGGTTTTGGAAAGTTATTGGACGACATCTAAGAGGCACGAGTTCAAGCTCCAACATGTTCCAATTATTATATAATTTCTAAAATATTTTTATTTCTTAAGCTTGAAATAACATTTCTTAAAACTATTAAAGAAACCCACACCTCGGCAATAACGTTAACGGTATAAATTCTAATATAAAAACCAAGTAAGTTGTACGAGTGTAGAGCTCCGTTATCAATAACTCTCCCATGCCATAAATCCGCGCTGTCCGTTCGTTCGTCACAAGAACAAGTACTGATAAATTTATGGTACACCATATTTGGATGGTACGATACACTCGTAGGTTTACAGCAGGCCTTTTGTAAAATTAAGCTTCGACTTGTGAAGTTAAGCTTTTAGCTTGCGAAAGTTTTTTTTTATAGTTTCACGCTGTATCCCGCGTATAGCAGGGTTGGGAAAGGAGAGTTCCTCCGAATTCACAACGTATTGCGTGTTATTTGCGGAACTCAAAGCTTCTCTATCAAAGCTTATTCCTAAGAATGGTAATCGAACCCACATTCATCTCATTTACAGTCTCACGCTTGTGAGATTTTAACTTTTGAGACCATCTAGAAAAAAACAGTTAATAACGAATACGCCGAAAAAAACGAATAACGAATCTGTACAATCAAAAAAATAATAATTCATGTCTCTGTTTTCTGTTCATCCAATATAAAAGATTTATAAATTTAAAACTAATGATGAACTGTCATTTTGTAGAACTTGAACTCACTTAGCAAGGTAAACAGAGTATCTAGTGTCAATGCACTCCGTTCTCGTCTCTCCACAAAAATTCGGGACTCGCACACGCTTTGTCAACCAGATCTACAAAATAAAAAAAAATTAAGGCCCCGAGTACGGATTGAACCCACAGTCATCGCGCTTACATACAGATACTTTACCACTACATTTATTTAATTATGATATTATACGTGATAATTAATTATACCACACCGACCTTACCATATTAATCATAGAATCATTTTTCTTTCCTTTTAAAATGATCGACATTCCATTTTTATGTTACATATTTCTTTTGTAACATGTTTTCATATTTTTTTTTTTGCTTATAAAAGAATCTAGCAACTAAGTAGGGAGCACGGAACATTGAAACTGTTTTAATTGTATACGATTACGGACCAATACTGCCTCCGTATGTACATTCTTTTATATACTGACGTTTGTGAGAAATGGCCTCAAGCTATGGAGAAAAAATCCTATAGAAAATTTCACAGGAAATAAGGATTTGAAAGAGAAAAAATAAAAATATAGACATTTATATTTATTAAAACTATTGCATATTTGTAATTATAGACTATTTCATTCAAAAACAGTATATATGCCAACACACTTAAGCTTTTAATCTACAGTCCTAAAATTAGTACAGACACCCTCGGCGGGCAAGTTCGATTTACACTTGGCCGTTTTTTAATTAATAACTTATTGTATTGCTATTACATTCTAAACATAACTTTTCGACTGTTTTTTTAAGATTTTCTTAGTAAAGAATATATACAAAAATCCAAAGGTAATTTATGACCTCAACTCGATCTAATGAATAAAATATATTTTTTCCAATTACTATATCAATATTAATATCTAATACACTTAGCATATATTTTTTTCTACTAATATTTCATCTATTTTGTTCTATCTCTTAAAAGTCCGACTATACATACCAATCTAAAAAAACAAAAATAAACTTCAATTACGTATAACTCCGCTCAACAAAACAAAAATCCACGCGCGTTATCTTTATCTTTTTATCACAAACTAATAAAAGCTATTAATGTTACTAGCAATAACATAGTATTATCCACATTATGATGCAAATTTAAAAGCTAGGCCGCCTACCTTTACATTTAGTTCTAGGCTCAAAAGAAAAAACAAGTGCGAGGTAGACTTACCACTAAGGGTTCCGTATCAATTTCATGATTATAGATCAATGGGAAGTACAACTTATTAAAGTTGAGAATTTTTTTTTTTTTGCGTGTACAAGAATTTTGTACGAAATGAACTACAAATAAACGTTTGTAATAATTATTTCTTCCCCGTTGTAACTGTACGTTACCAATATTTGTTTCGTTATGCGGCAATTTGTATGCAATACATGACAAAAAAGAAACTTAAACACTCATATTTTTTGTTGACGTTAAATTAAGTGTATTTTTTATTGTTTTCCAAGCAATATAGTCCTAAATCTGTTTATTGGATAAAAATTTAAGTTGTTACCTCCACTAGCACTTAAGAAAAATAGTCTTATCAGACGGACCGAGACTGACGAAGACGCAGACAGTCAGTTGAATAACAAAAGCCCAAAAGAAAAAAGGGAACCCCAAAAACATCAAACTAGTGCTAGGTGCTAAAGTTAATTAAACAAGTAACAAGTTTCTACATCTTGTATTTGAAATTGCCAATATAAAGCGCATCAACTATTTTTGCCTAAAGCGGTACTAGGATAGAAAAAAGTAAATAGAAATAAACTCTCCAAAGGCGAGCTTGATTCCTTTAACTTTTTGCATTTAAATACATTTTATGAGAATATCAGCCTTAAATACTTAGGGATAATGCAAAAATTACATTGTAATCGGCTTTCTTGGACGTAACGACTGAGTCGTTGCGTAGGGGTACAAGCGTGTGTCTATAAACGCTTGTTAGTACGATTTCCAGTAAGGGGAATGAATTATTGTTTATGAATATTTCCATTTCCTCAATCTGGTAACAAATGCCTCGAAAAATTTGGCGGAAAGTGGGAAACGAAGTGTCTTAACACTAGGTTCACCTCTGAATATAGCATGAAGCTAAAAAAACACCAATTATATAATCATACATTTATTTAAGTTATAAAAACTATTAAATGAACATTCCACCCGCATAATCTCTTTTTCCTGTCAGCAAAGTTTCTTTTTGTATCAATAGAAGAGCGTATAAATTAATTTAATGGCGGCTCCTTAATTGTTATTTTTTATGACAAACTAATTATTTAGATGTCTTCGTACGGAACGCGTGATAATTTTAAATGAGTTCGTTTTCACTCAGTATTCCGTTGGAGTTGTGTCATTCTACAAGTACTTGCTAAAATTTGTTAATTTCGTGCTGTTGTGAAAAATCGGTTAAATATGAGTCAGATTCATCCATCGAGATGTGTATCGACTTCAGGATTATGTGTCAATGGGAAGTACCTACAACGGTTAAAAGTTGACAAATAATAATTACAAATTCCACATGCAGCCACACAGTGCCTGCATGTTTTCAGGGACAGAGTACCCTCTTCCCTACCCGGTGTCGCTGTAAAAGCCAATAGGGCTAACAGCATTAACCTCAAAACCGAAAAGGAACTACAAATTTATATTCGTAGTTTATTTTAAATTAACTACATGATGTATAAAAGCTCTAATCTTTTGATTACATAGACTTAGAAGCTTAATTTTTTTTCTCTGGCCCAAGGATACTACATTTCAATATTTCATACTAATTTCAGCTTGACCTCCACGCAATCTTGAGCTAAATGGTTTTAACAGACGGACAGATCGACATCCAAATCATCCTATAACGGTTTCATTTCTGCCTTTTGAGGCACGGGATCAGGGGTTATTGTAATAGAAAGTTAACAAAAAACAAGAGAAACTTAAGCATAATCATAAATTGACAAGTGATATGACCTCAATGCTTCAGGAGTCAGCCAATACCAGTTGCTGATCTGATAACAGCATATCTAGCCATAACGTTGTGCTAACTAATCTCACCATAAAGTTACGGAAGGTGGTACTAAACGATCTTGGGCCCCGGACGACATTAGTTCCTTGTATATAGCAACGACTAAGAAATCGTAGCATCAATATGTCGATACTGAGATCTTTGAATGTTAAGTTTACTTCAGTAAAATAAATATTTAAAGACATCTATATAAATGTGCCATCTTCTTCCTTTACTATTATTAACAAAGAAAAATAAATTCTTCATTTCTAAATATAAATTATTAGGAAAATTTATTTACAAATACGAAAAGAAAAATAAATATATATTTATATTATTATTAAAAAACGAAGTAATGCAGATTAGTCAATTAATAATTATGTGGTTCAAGCGGGCGAAGCCGCACGTGAATTTCGGAAGCTACATAAACAAACTGTAAATATAAATGTAAAAATATATTATTATAAATAAATATATTTATACTGTTATACGTTTGAAAAATGTGCGGAATAACGCATCTTGAATCCATTTTTTGTTTACAGTAGCAGCATTCTATAAATGTAAAAGCGACATCGCCTTTAATGCAATTGAATAGAATTTTTTGAAACTGTTTACTTATATAATATAAAACATACCGTAATCTAACTATTTAAGTGTTACAATCATATAAAAAACATTGAAGTCTTCTTTAATGGCTATATAATTGTTATAAACTCGCTAGTGGTCGCTACCAGCTCGCGGCTTCGCCCGCTTGAAGTGTACAATTACTTATTGGCTAATATGAATTGCTTTCTTATAACATTATTATTTTAAATATAATACACGTATATATATTAAAAATTAAAGTTTCAGCCAATTCCATTAATGGAACAAAATATGATGTAACTTTTTTATTTATAAATCATTTGAAATAAAACAAAAACTAAATATTTACCAAAATACAATAGTAGAAACGACAATTATATAATACAGAATTAGATAAAAACAGATTTTTTTTAAAAATCTTTTTTTTTGGTTCTATGACATTGATAAATGCCTCTAATGACAATTTTCTTATATATTTTTCATGAACAAACAGAAATCAATTACAACTTTTATTATATATATAGAAACTGGACACTAATTATGTTTTTCTTCTATAATTGAATACTAATAATTAGTAAGACAAGCTTAAAAAGTTTGTATTGATACTTTGTTGCACATTCTGGTTTTTTCTTCCACTTATAAAATTATAGGAAGATACTTCACTTAACCGAAGATTACTTCTAGTAACCTTCGTCAAATCGACGATGCAGGAATATAAAAACTGTGTAAACTATAGCGCGTGCGAACTTTTGTAATTTTTTTTTACTTTTTCGCTATATCTCGCAACCTGGAGAGCCTAGTGTTAAAACACTCCGTCCCCCATTTCCCATTAAATTCTGGAGGCATATTTTCATGTATATTTTATTTTCCAAATTTCAGCCCAATAGACCCCCAAGCCACTACATACTGCGTGGTCGCCTCCCATAGGAAGAACTATACTTCTCTATGCGCCGCGCAGTACGATATGAAGACACGACGCTCGGAGAGGAAGTTCAATTCCTATGAGGATCAGTCAAACGAAACTGATAGGATCAAGGATAATGATACGAAGATAACGGACGCTAATGACTTGGATAATGACAGTTTTAATATTTTCGAGGATAATTTTAAAAGTGTTTATAGAAGAAAAAAATTTGGTTGGTATTTTTTCCGTTATAATTGTATTGTTGTGAGCTTCATGCTGTCTTTTGCATAGTATTAGGGAAAAAAACAGCTTAGATACACTGTATCCCGCACACAGCAGGGTAGGCAGA
Source organism: Heliconius nattereri (assembly GCA_013403645.1). Taxonomy (NCBI): domain Eukaryota; kingdom Metazoa; phylum Arthropoda; class Insecta; order Lepidoptera; family Nymphalidae; genus Heliconius; species Heliconius nattereri. The sequence continues at coordinate 974,695 of JAAIXI010000231.1, forward strand.
GGGAACTTAGTGTTAAGACACTCCGTTCCCCATTTTCCGCCGAATTCTGGAGGCACTGCGTGTTGAGTGGTGGAACTCAACACCGTGCTTTTAAATAGACACCAGAGCGAAGAAATGGAAATATAAATTAAAAAAAATATTTCCTTTCCTCACATTCACACCCCGACCTTTTTATTTCTACTATATTACATAGTTATGTAATTTTGAATTTATTTATAATGAAACTTTGCCTTTAGTTACGTTAAAATTTATATTCTTGTATGAATTTCTATAATAACATATTTACATAATACAATGTATTTCATTGTAGTTCCATTGTGTAAAACAGGACGTAGTACTAAAGTTACGAATGAAGACCCAGTGATTGCGTGTGTTGGTGACAGAACGCATCATTTGATAGAAAATTTGAATCCGGCCACGGTGTGTATTTTTTCATATTTTTATAGCTTCACGCTGTAACCCGCATATAGCAATGTAGGCACAGGGAACGTGGTACTCAGTATTAAATTATTACATTCTCATTAATTAATACACTTCTGTTCCCCATTTGCCGGCAAATTCCAAAGGCATTGATTGCGTGATGAGTGGCGAAACAACGCCTCGCTTTGCCTTTTATTTTATCTTCCCATGAGAAGTTTCCAACACTCCAAATCATTCCACATTTATATTTCTTTTCTGCATAATATTAATTATTTTCATTGTTTTATTTGTGAGATAAAAAATAATAATTAATATATGTTTTTACAGACGTATTTCGTAAGTGTTTTCGGTGTGGCACGTGACAGGAGGTCTGGTTCACTACTCGCCACTGGCAGTGTCCGACCACGAACATCTACTGCTAAGAGGCTGAGAGAAAATGTACCATACAAAGCTGAGATCAAAGGGAAAAGCGTTTATTATTTAAAGGTGATTAAGTTTTTTTTTATTTAGCTTCATAAGGTAAGCCGTGCATAACAGACTAAGTTGAGAGTCCATTCACCACTTTTACGCCGCATTCTGGAGACATTAAGTAGCGGAACTCAACGCTGCGCTTTGCCTCGTTAGCAGAACGAAAAAATGATATCAAATATTTCGAGTATCTCGATATTTCGAGTGTCTCGATATTTCGAGTGTCTCGATATTTCGAGTATCTCGATATTTCGAGTATATCCTCGAGTTGGAATCGAATCGCAAGTGTCTTGGCTTGCACGCTTGTACCCCTGCACCTCTACAATAATTTTGTCTTGATAAAAAAATGTAAATTTTCAGACATTGAGCAACAGTGGATCGGGATTATGGGTAGTGGTCTCTACGTGCAGTGGCTCAGTTGACATCGAAGTGTCTGTCCGTGGGAAAAAAATGTATATAGCTAGAAATATAGGTCAGTTATATATAAAAAAATGATTCTAAAATATTCATTGATATAAATATGTAATTTTTATAATAATATCGATTTTTTAGTAATAATGAAGAATAAGATTATAATCCAAGTTCAACATAAAAATTATAGACAATTTTTATTTTTGTTTTTAATATTTTTCATATTTTGTGGTTCAAATCCTATTCGTCCAACTAAAGGAACATTAATATAACTATGCCACAATTTTTCAAAACCAAAAATCCCTTATATTATTTTCATAGAAAAAAGAATCTAAATACCAAATTTTTTTTTTTAATCACAGAGCCACATTTAAAGTTCTTCGTCCCTGCGCCAATAACAGCTTCATCAACGCAAGAGACCAGCGATGAAGGTTCAGTACAATTTGACTCTAGTTCCGAAGAGTCCAAAATACGATATGTCATACGAGTGTTGCCAAATAAGCGGTTTAGTGATGGCGCTGTTACGATTGAGGTTAGTTCAGTTTTAAAAATGTTTATTATAGCTTTTGTGCAATATTTACACTAATAGTTTACTACGGATTTACACATGTAGTTAGTTAACTGTGAAAATATCTAAGCATTGGAAATCCCCGTAAAGCATGTGTTGTGGGGATAAAATCAATATCAGCTTCACGCTGTACCCCGCACCCAGCAGGGTAGGCAGAGAGAACTGCCGAATTCTGGAAGCATTGCGTATTGAGTGGCAGAACTCAACGCCGCGCTTTACCTCGATACGGGAGCAAAGAAATGAAAATATAAACGCAAATAAATATAAAATCAATATAATGTAGTTTATATAGCCCTCCTCCATTAATGGACTATCCACTATACAAATATTTAATCAATTCGGACCAGTACTTACTATAATATGTTTGTCTAAGCTACTATGCCTAATCGAATAATTGAGTGTTCTTTTTCACGTTTATTATTAATTAGGACAAGCTTTAATTCAAGTTTTAATAACACTATGTTAGACCTTTTCATTACCTATTTATAAAAAATAAGAAATTAAAAAGATATGTCGTCAATAAGACTAACAATGACGAATTAGTATGAAAAAATAAAGTATTGCAACACTTTTTTTCCATCTGGAAATAAAATTATACCAATCATTAGTGACTATTATAACCTACACTTTCCCCCATCTCCATTACAGAACTGTTTCTATTCTCGAAACTTCGAGTTCAATTTCTGAAGTATAATTGCATTCAACCACAGAGCATTTAGTTCGCGCTCCGATTGCACGAAACTAATGGAAGCATTTGTTTGGAAACAAATTTTATATTACTATTGAAAAGTTAAACTTTCATTTAAAATTAGAGAGTATTGGACTTATTCATTTTTCTTTATAGTTCTCTGGATGTTCCTAGACAGACAATTTATGAATATATCTACATTTTAAAGTATATAATATATAGTAAATAGACCCTAGATGCGCGTCGTGGCACGATTCTCGCGTTGTTCGATCCTCACTCGAGCAAATTAAATATTCAATATTTTACTGAGGAGGTCAACACACAATGCCTCCAATACTAGTTTACTAGTTTCCCATGGTTCTCTCTGCATATCCTGTTGGATACAGCGTAAAGTATCCAACAGGACAATCAACGAAGCAACAAAGTCAAATTATTTACTAAATAAGCTAAAGCACAAACATACCTATAAATATAAAGTTATAAAACTTAATTAAATAGTTTAAATAGCAACACAAAATGTGTATAATAACGTTTATTAGCAACATGGCTACAAAGTGACCAGTTTGAACTTACGTGAATGGATTAATATTTGCTTGAAGTTAGGTACGTGAAGCTAACTTACGCTGACTTTCCAGACGGTCCCTTTGACGGCGTGTTAGTCTTTTATATTAAAATACACGCCGTGAATTTACTGTAACTATTTTCATAAATTATATTATTATTATTATTATACCTTTTAAATTATTTTAATATAATTAAAATTAATTTGATTTGACATAAATATTTACAGAATATATAAAATTTGGCGGTTCAGTTATATGTACAATGTTGCCATGTGCAACCAATTGGTTTATAAATTTGTAAGAAAAATAAATTTGTATGATTCTGTATATTTAATTATAAAACTGTCTGTATTTTGTAATAAGTTAAAGTAATCAATTATAGTCATTGTTACTACATGTAAACAATTATAAATACCTGTTTTATATAAATAGATTCTAGTAGTACACAAATTAAACCTATAAGGTAAAGCGACTGTACTGTTTCCAAGAGGTGCAGGTTCAAGTTGCGTAAGTTTAAAAAATTATACGTTTTCTAAAAATATTTATTTATCCTTAGTGTGATAAGCACACGTTAAAGTGTAAAAAATATTGCATAAATATGATACTATTTATTTTAAAATGGGGTCAATTAAAGTAATACGAAATAATATAAAAAATAAAATGAGATTAATATAGACATAAATATTTCTAATGCCATCACGTATATTTCAGCTCGCTGCTTCTACAACCAGATGGGGCTTAAGCACTCCAGAGCTCGTGGAAGACGGAGCTACAGTTCGTGAATTAAGGCCAAAGAGGTCTTGCAAATCTGTTGATATAGCGTTTTTACCTGCAATGCACAATGCTACTGATATAATAAGGTGAATAAATTATTTAACAAAATAATATAATCTATAAAATATGTAAATATGTCTCCCTCTCTTATGTAATCAGAGATAATAATATGGTGTTAAGATATTTTTATTTAATTTTCGTTATTTGATAACACGAAGAAGCACTTTCGTATATTTTATGACAGGCCTTTGTAGCACAGTAAGATGGATTAACTTAACCGCGACGATTAGTAGATTCGATTCCCACTTGGGGACACTGTTATATTTAATTTATCGCTCTCTAACAAACGAAGCCCTACGGTGAATTTTACCAATCATTAAACAACGTTTTGGAAATAATCAATAAAACCTCATAATTATGGAAGAATCCTTGGCTCGAGCAGCCCCGGCCTGTGGTGGTGTAGGAGGGGCACCGTGAGGTTTTAGTGAGTAGGCCTACATCTGCTGGTCTATGATTCCCACATAACCCACTCGGATGGTGTACCCGTAAAAAGATTTCCTCACGATAAAAAAAGGCATCGTCTGACTGCGCCTCAAAATTGATTATTATGTATAATTTTTGTTATAGATATTGTATTTTGACACGGGAGATAACAAGCAGTGATAACACAATTTGTGCTTTGTCAAAGAAATCCTCGGTGAAAACTCAATGCATAAGTCATATGCAAAGGCCACCGTAAGTAAAATTTCCATATTAGATTATTTAATACCTAGGCAATACAATATCTACATAGGAACACAATGATTACACTGCGTAGGTATTACATTAAAAATATATATTAAAGCTATATTCTATGCGTATTTTAATTAAAAAAATGTATAAGATGAAAAAAAAGTTTTATCCTAATTTTATATCTACAGACAAAAAAATATATTATACATTTTACACATCATTATTAACACAAAAAAGTTAAAATAAGTTTTTATTCTAATATTTCAGAACGAGAGTAATAGTGCAACGAGTAATTGGACTGAAATCAGGAAGAAAATATACAGTTCAAGTGATCGCTACATCTAAAGGAAGCTTTGTGCCATATAACGTACTGTACGTCGATACTAACGTATCGTGTAAAGAAGATTATTGATATAATTTAAAACTAGGTAAATAATGGGTGATTTATAATAAATTTATACTATAGTTGTAATAATTAATAATTCCGATTTATTTTAAGTGATTAAAAATCGTTGGTATTAATAAAATTTTAAATAGGATTTCCGTATCGCTACAGTGTTCATTAGTTTATTGATCAATTATCATTTTTAATACTTAATTTGGAATGTACTAAACATTGTCGAAGTTTCAAAATTTCAGAAAGCACCATTCCACCATCAAAATGAAAAATTGTGTAGATTTACCTTTTAAGCTTTAAGCTAAGTTTTATTTCTAGAAACAGTAGCGTGTAACGTCAACTAATATAAACGAAGCTCTTTTCTTACAATATTTACTTCTAATAGAAGGAGAAAGAAAACATATTAATTTGAAAAAAAAACTTTTGGTTTCTAAGTTGGGTTACCAAGAATTTTACTAAGGTATACCCAATCTGCCTCTTACTAAGTCAAAGTATTTTTTTTCTTTCAAGTCACACATGGCACCAACGCGCGCCTAGCTACGCTACTGACTTGTTAAAATTTTGCACAGAAATAAAACTTAAATTTTGCACTTATATAAAAAATAAGTATTTAACCTAAAATCATTCACAAATAATATTAAAATGTACCCCTAAATTTAAACTTATCATCACCCATATCAGTATTAGTTGTATTAGTTTTATAATCTGTGTTCTGTGAATTGTGGTAGAAATAAATTATACCAGTTCCACTGGTATAATACTTGGTGTATATAATATAATTCTGTAACAGAAATATTTATTTATTTTCTTGTGAAAAAATAATTATAAGATAATGTACTTACTTAAAATAAACATAAGATTCTGAGAGGCATTTTTTAAATTTATATTCAGTTAAATAATAATTATTTTAAAATAATCAATAAATATTTTGTTTCTTGTAATAAATATGTTATAATATTAAATTATATAAATAAAATAAGTTACATATGGCATTTAGATGAACAGAATGTAAGTTCCTACTATTTTTATGCAGAGTGTATTTAAAATATAAAACAAAACAAATAAAACTATTAATAATTGAAAAGTGTATTTTTGTTTTATTTTATCACCTTATTTTTATGTGATTTTTTATGGAATGCCTTACTTAAAAACTTAAAACGTAATTGCTTTTAGTAAAGTGGTATGATTTTTTTTAATGTCGAAATACAGAACAGTAAACAGACAGACAGTTGTAAAGTTAAATTCCGGTAACACTTATTCTACTTACTATATAAGTCTTACAAACTATATTTAAGCATTAAATAAATTTACATACGGAATACTACATAATTATAATATTTTTATCAATTTGAACGTTAAGTATTTAAATAATAAGGGAATTATGTGATAGAATCAAATAAAAATAATAATTATGGTTCTGTTCTTTTCTTCTTTTTTATTAAATGTATTTTAATGGAAATAATATAGTTATAATAATGGTGCCCCTTAAGCCTACACTTGACTCACAAGGCTCAGTCACTGCTCTGAGCTTCTTTTTTGTACTGGTAATACTGATTAAACGTCACTTACTATCTATCAGCTGTCTAATGTCAATATGATAGTAATGAGTGCAACTATATAGCAATAAATTTAGATCCGCAAATTTAATTTTATATCGCATTCAACGTAATTATTTTAATAAAGAAAGGATAACGTTAGTTCTATAGAAATGTCAGGAAATGAGAAACAGTTCTTTGGACCATTGACTTTACATCAAAATAGTGAAAAACCATCAATTTTTAAATGTGAAAAGCCAGTTGAATGTATTTGTATATTATGCGACGAAATTTTCATATTACCTTCTGCTGAAAAACAAATGTTAACTCATCTGTTCATGACGCATCGCCTGGTTATAGCAGATGTTTATGATGTGGCTGATTTGGTAGAATATGTAAAATTTTGGAAAATAAGATTTAAAGGTTAGTTTTTGAATGTATGTACTAACTGTGTAAGGATAGGTGAAGAGAATGTAGTGCTTTCTCTTTCTTGTCTTTACTCTCTGCATATATTTGGATCTTTGTCCAAAGTGGCAAAAACAAAGAATGTATACAAATACTTATTCATGTTGGAAATTGTAACATGTAGATATAGTAGTATAAAACATAGTTTAATATGTTTCCTATTACACTCTATAATAGTTTTTATTTAAGTTCATAGCAAAAGATTATAACATCATACTTTGTCTACCAGAGTCAGAAAAAGGAAAATAATTAAAATATAGTCATTCCTCAAAGTACTGCGTAATATTTTTATTTATTGTTAATTGATTTGTAAAAAGGAAACCCCTGACTTTCTTGCACTGGTTTTTCTCAGGTGGTAAACTGTTATTAAAATTCTTTAATTTTTGAACCACATTTTTAAGATTAGACAAATACTTAATACAATAGACACTTTTCTTATATTGACAAAATTAAATCTCAAATGAAAATTTTTTTAAAATAGAATAATTTGTTTATATTATTTTGTTTCTTTGTAGATCATGGGCTTCCTTTTTTTTGTACCACAATGCTTCTTGATAGCAAACCTGATGGAACTAAATCTGAAAATGAAGAATACTTTTTATTAAGTGATGTGTTACCTGAAGATAAAGAATTACGACTTAATATAAGGCAAAATAAATTAGAATTGTTATTAGAAAGGCAAGCATTTGAAAGAGAAGATAAAAATTATTCTAAGGAATGCCTTTTCTGTAGATTTGTCTCTATTGGCACCAGAGCTAATTATCTTAATCATTTATATGAAAAGCACAATTTTCACATAGCAAAACCTGATAATTTAATATTTGTGGATGACTTAGTCGATTTAATCGGTTCAAAATTAGATAAATTACAATGCATATTTTGTGAAGGTTTATTTAAAGACCGAACCATATTAAAAGAACACATGAGAAAAAAAGGTCATAAAAGAATCAATCCTTCTAACAAAGAGTATGACAAATTCTTTCTAGTTAACTATATAGGTGATAAACAAACACCAAAACAGACACAAAAACAAAAAACATTTAACACAAAGAAAGATTACGAACATGATTCTAACATAGACAGTGACCCGGAGTGGTCTGATTGGACAGAAGAAAATGGCCCCAAAATAACTTGCCTTCTATGTTCTCATACTGAAATGGAATATGAGAACATTCTAGATCATATGGAACGGCAACATGAATTTTCCTTCACCAAAGCAACAACAGGTCTCGATTTCTATAGAAAAATCAAAATTGTTAATTACATTCGGCGGCAAATTCATTTGAAACAGTGTTTTTCTTGTGACACTAGCTTTAATGATACTAAGAATTTAGAAAAGCATTTAAAAGAAACAGGCCATTGGGTTTTAAATAAGGATAAATGGGATCAGCCGGAGTATTATTTTCCTACATATGAGGATGATTTATTTTTATGTTTTATACATGATGATGATGAAAGTTGGTGGTCAAGTGATGAACAAGAAGTAGAGAAAAGAAATAGTATGTCAGATAGTATTTCAAAAGAAATGGCATTGGCTGTGCTTCAGGATGCAGATTAATTTACAATATTTTACATATTCACAGAACCAGCTATGCCTGTGACCGTCTAGAAATATAAATTAATATAATTTTTTTATGCAGGAACCAATTGGAATAAGTTTCCCTAAATAAATTGTGGAAATTAAATTTAAATAAATTAAGACATTACTGAGATTAACATGCGTAAACACACAGACAGATATATATACATATTTATTATTAATTGGTTGTTACAGTTATTTATAAAAAATAATTCTTTTTTTTTTCAAACATTAAGTTAATATTATTACCTTGAAAAAATTGTACATATTTTATTACATGATTTAAATTTGTGCTTCTTGTATGTATATTAAAAAAATAACGAAGATAGGTGAATGAGGATGTTGATGAAATAATTTGTATTAATAACAATCATGTCTGTTATTTAAACCAAAATCTGAAATAAATAAAAATACATTTATTCACACATTTCTTATTTATAAACATATTTTTCCGTATACTTAATATCTGAAGAGAATTTCTAATATATATGAAGGAGGAGGCACTGCAAGTCGAATGGCAGAATTCACGTCGCCCTTTGTCTCGTTACCAGAGCGAGAAAATGAAAATATTTAATAGTACATTTGCTTGAGTAGGAATCGAACCCAGAACCTGTCGTACATATCCCCTATGCGCCATATTATCTCTAGATATCGCTAGATTATCGCTGCTTAGCTTACAAGGTTGTTATATACAGCATAAAGCTGAAATAGCGACACGCCAGCATGATGTAACATGACTGTAAAGCGACGTTTGTGAGTTCGATCACACTTGAGTGAATTAATTATTATTTATTAATATTTTCATTTCTGCGCTCTGGCACTAAGGCAAAAAGCCCGGCGTTGAGTTCCGCCACTCGACAAGCAATGCCTCGAAAAATGTCGCCGAAAAGTGGGAACGGCGGAACTTAAAATTTTCATCAACTTTCACTTGTTTACTGTTTACGAGAAGTTCAGTAATAAACTTACTTAATTGATATTGACATGTTTACGACAGGTTTGAAACTGCGATAAGATTTATTTAATAACCATTATGATCAAAGTTTTGATTAATTTATTAATAGTTTTTTTTTGAGGCCATCCTGGCTCAGGAGCACAAGGTTGTAACTGAAGCACGACAGTTCTGGGTTCGATCCCCACATCATCCCCATCCACCTCTTGGAAATGAACTGTTATTCCTGGCTCTGGCAAACGCGGTATGCCAGGAGTGGCTCTATATATGATAAATTTATATAAATATGTTGCCTATATGATAAAATGATATCTTTTGAAGATAAGCTCATTAGTCCAAGCGTGTACTAGATGTTTGCTTTTGTAATAGATCAAGCTATGTTTGATCTTGTTAATGGAGATTTAGATTTCTAGAGAAAACAGATCAATATTCCACATAATATGTGTGTGTGCTTAGGACTGACATTGCTAAGTATGTGCTTATAATGTTATAAGCACATATATATGGGCTATATAAAAATACAGACATTTCTATATTTAGGTCTTGAATTAGTCATTTATAAATTCCATGTAATTCATATGATATAATGAGAAGGAATTCCATTTTAGTCACATTTCTTGGATTCCGTTCTTCAAAAGATAAAAGTGGGAACATTTATAGGATCAATTTATTGTTCATCTGTCTGTCTGTCAAAATCATTTATCTCTCTTTGACCAACTAATCGGTACAAAAGCCTCGTCTTCGCGCCTTCGCTTTGCTTTTTTGGATAGTAGATTAGTTAGATTTTCAAATTAAGTAATATTATGGTATTTTATTTTAACAAGTAATATTTAAGTATTTTTTTTTCAGTCAGTCGTGGTAGGGGGCCTCAACACTAAAATGCAACGGTAAACACAACGGGCTGTTGCTTCGATTCCCACCTAAGGAAATGAAATATTTAATAATTTTATTTCCTAGCACTGCCAATGAGGCAAAGCACGACGTTGAGTTCCACAACTCAACTCGCAATGCTTGCAGGATTCTACTTAGTTCGTTCTTCCGGAAAATGGGAAACGGAAGTGTCTTAAATTATACTTTTTTTATTTCCAAAACAATTTAAATTTAATAAAAATCATTTTTAATAGATAGATTTCAATTAGATCCTCTACTGCCACTGTTCTTATTGTTAAACAAATAATGTTAAACAAATAAACCTTATTTACAACATAAATATAACCCGCGTCCTTCGATGCAACCGTCAGTCTATCATAAACTTTGTTTAATTATAACTTTTAAATTATTTATTAATTGAGTTGATCTAATTAAAAGTTTTTATTTTTTTATTAATTGAAACAGTCGTTAACAGGTAATGAAAAAAAATGTAAAGTAAAGCTACCCCTGGTATAACATAATATGTACAGTCTGCGAGGTGTAAGCTAAGCTTTTAATTTGTGTCAGTGATCACCAAAAGTAGAGCTAGAAAAAAAAACAATATTATTGATTGGTTGATCTTGGGCTAGCTTTCAAAAGTCGATTCGTAATTTCGTAGTGCCTAATTTTAAAAGTGATAGTGTCGCGAATTCAGGAAAAAAAGGAGAGCGGAGTGTCTTCACTTCTTGGGATGAATGTGTAAAATTATTTATCACTTAAACTTGAATAGATACACATTTTTATATATATTACTTTCAGATTTCACACATATATTCCCTCTGCCTACTCTGCCGTATAGGAACAAAATATCGCAACAGAGTCCCTGCCTAAATTGCAAGGTTCTACTGTGTCGCAATAAAAATTAAGAAATAGATACTTTAGTATACTATAGCGCTTTTCTTTTATACCCCCCCCCCCCCAAGTACCTACAGTAGGTAGGTAGTATTATTAATAATTAGATAATAACAGTAGGAACTTCTAAGTCTGACATTATTATAATTCGTGACAAAGGTCGATTAACAATATAAGTCGAGTAATAAAAAATAGGCGAAACTATCAGTACATACAATAAAAATGTTTTATTTTCAAAATACCCTGTAAGCATGTCGCCGCTGTATAAAAGTTTGAACGTAAATAGCTCACTAAATGGTTCCGAATAAGGAAAAAGCAGTATTTTTGCATAATATTTTTTCTACTTTTTTCATATTCCTTTACACTCGTTGACTCCTTTAGCATTTTGCATTTTTCAAATAAAAAAATATTTTTATTTTTTTAATATTAGAGGTCATCGTGGCGCAGCGGCACAAGGGAGTGACTGTAACGCGACGATTGTGGGTTCGATCCCCACTCGAGGAAGTGAAATATTTATTTACGTTTATATTTCCATTTCTTCGCTCTTGTGTCGAGGTGAAGCGCGGCGTTCAGTTCTGCCACTCAACACGCAATACCTACAGAATCCGGCAGAAAGTGGGTTACGGAGTGTCTTAACACTAGCCCTCTGCCTACTCTCTCTGTGTGTGTGCAGGATACAATGTGAAGCTGATTTAATATTAGATGCCTTTTATCATATTATTGAAATTTCTATGTATACGAAGATTACTTTGTATGTATGTATATGCGTGTGTAATGTAATGTATGTATGTATATATATGTAGGTAATTGGTGGAAAATAATCAACCCCGTAATTAAAATGACTGTTTCATTTTATATCATTTATAGTTAAGTAAAAACAACGATACCCTTTATCATTATACATATTTAGGTTAATTGGCTCTATCTAAATTCAAAAGTCATCATTTAGAGACACAATACCACAGCGTGTGAACGGTGAAGTAGGCGCCTGTGGGTTCGATTCCTAGTCGAGGAAATAAATCATTTAATATAAATTACAACTGTCCAACTATCGCAGTTCATTGGAGCCTGGTAGCAAACAGACAGACAGCGAAGCCCTACTATTAGGAACCCGTTTTAGCCTTTGGGTACGCAACCCAAAAAATGAGAATTGTACCTGTACTGTGATAACGATAGCCAAATATAATATACAGTTATTGAATCTCTACATTAATATTAAGCACTCATCTATAACCTCTTAGTATCGGAATACTAAGTGATATATTATGAAGACAGCAATTTGATCTTTATTAGAAAATGAGGTTGTACGAAATATGCCTGACCTGGAATTCCATATCTCATTAACCGCCTATAATCTACTGAATATTATTCTAGAGGCTCTTGTGGGAGAGGAAACAAGCATGCGACAGTTCGATTCCCATTTGGGGGAGAGAAATATTTAATATTTTCATTTTCTCGCTTTGGTAACGGGGCAATGCGCGCTATTGAATGCGCGGAAAGTGGGGAACTGAAGTGTCTTAATGGTAACGAAGTGAAGTGTCTTAATGGTTATACAGAAAAATAAACATATATCATAGCCCCAATTTAAACAATAGGGAATATATACCTTCATACATTACATGTCGAATCCTTAACCTCCTTTTATAGAAGTTGGTTGATAAAGAATATAATATTGTGACCTTTTGTTTATTTTCATTTCAAAAATAGGTCCCTGACATAGTAATTTCCTAGTAGTTATCACACCCCTCAAACATCCGGAACAGCAATGTGACGCATAGCTTAGAAGTTTGTCAGTGTTTTTGGGGAACTTGTGGGAAGTGCGCCGAGTGAGGAAAATGGCTTTATTTATTTGTAATATTTTTCTCCTATTTGCTGTTTTCATTTGAATTACGTTTGCAGTCAAGGGATTGAAAAAAAACCGAATAATTATTAATTATTTATTAATTATATATTAATACAATAATTATCTTAAAACTAACGACTGCTTTAATCGAAGTGAGAATAAAGAGTTTTCTAATAAGATATTACAATTACGAAAATTAAAACAAAGATGCATTGGACAATTCGAAGAAATCGCTGGGTGGTTGCCTGAGATCAAGCGAGTCAGTTTGGTACGTCAGCATATTCGTAGGGTTCCGTTACTTTTGTTTCTTTATAATTATTACTATTGATGTTATTTATTCGAATCCGTTACTTTCAGGGCGTTTTGGGCAGTTTGAGTATGTTGTGGCGGAGTGACGCGATTGTCGATTCGATTCCTACTTGAGGGAATTAAATATTTTTTCAGCTTTACTCTGTATTCCACACATAGAGGGTCGGCAGAGGAAACCGGGGAACCACCGGGGCACTCTCCACTTTCCGCCGCATTTTCGAGAAAATGTGTGTTAAGTGGCGGATTTCGACGCCGTGCTAGGCCTCGACACCAGAGCAAAGAAATGAAAATATAAAACATTACATTTCCTCGAGTGGGAATCGAACTCACAACCTGTCGCCTTTACATTCACGTGCTTGGGCCCCGAGTAATATTCAATATTTCATTTCTTTGCTATAATAACAAGATAAAGCACACCGCCACCTAAAAAAATATAATTAGTATCTTCAGTTGATTAGATCGTTTTTTAATAACTTATAAATTTTCTTTAAGTCAACAAATTGGCTCTGCTGAAATTAATTAAAAAGTAAGCAAATTACCAGACGTGGCCGTACAAATGCAAATATCAAAGTAATTACAATTCATTGTGAAGCGAGTGCGAGCGAAACAAATACGATGGAGACAAGCTTTGTCAAATCAGGGGTGGGAAGGTTAGAATTTATAAACACTTCCGGTTTATGTACGTAACCTACAAAGCTTTCGTTTTGAGCTTCATTCTGTATATGTCTGTGAACTTAGCAGAGCATTGTCCAGCAGATCAAAAAAAAGAGGAGTTCTCTTCGCATGCACCTGAGTTCTATAGTTCCTGATAGGTATTATAAATAGTTCTGTCGTTTTTAACCCTGAAAAACTTATGTAAAAAAATAATCTGCTAACTTCCCTTGGCAGATCATTTTTGTTGCAAATAAAATCAGGGCGAGATCTGCACTCATAGGGATGAATAAAATAGTTCCTGATGATTTTTAACAATAGTTCTGTTAATTTGACAAAGAAAAAAATTTTTAAACAGAAAAAAAGAACGTTCGTTTCGAAAATAGTTCGAAAGGTAAAGTAATTTTTAAAATTAATAAAATGATACTAAGACGCGAGAACTCTTTATTTTACAATAGGATATAAGTAGTTCTACGATATTTAGCCTGAAAGAAAACCAGAACTGCGAAAACAGTGCCAGCAGTTGAATGTATGAAATGTTGAAATATGTCTATTTTAACTCTTCATATGTAAAAGTACTAAATAATTTATTTTTGAATGTCCTCAGACACGGGAACTCTTGGATTTCTAACAGAATATGAGTTGTTCTATTATACAAAGCTCATTATAAAACCGGAACTCCTGTAAAAATTCCAGCGGAGCATAGTTGAAAATTCAATTTGTTGAAAAATATCAAATTAATTCGTTGAGACGAAAAAAAATATTTTTTAATAATATGAATATCGTGCTCAGAAGCGAGAACTCTTCATTTTTCAATAGAATATAAGTAGTTCTACTATATTTAGCCTAAAAGAAAACCAGAACTCTAAAAAAAACTGCCCGCAGAGCATAGTTGAACGTATGAAATGTAGAAAAATGACAATTTTAACTCTACATATGTAAAAGTACTAAATAATTTTCATACTATACCTACCACTCGTAGGCTAGGTCATTCCGAATCACTGACATCTCCTTAATTATTTATTAATTTGTTATACAGTAAACCATCTTACGTATAATTTCCATCTAGATGAAATGCTAAAAGTGACTATTATATTTATTTTCTTAAGGATGAATATCAAATTATAGAAATAATCTAATTTTTGTTAATGTATACAAATCTATATGTATAGTATATATCAACGCGGACGTTTTTTAAACAATATTTAAGGGACAATATTTATTATGGTATGGTAGGTATGGATAGTGTCTTAAGACACTAGCAACTGAATTTTCAAGACATTGGCGCTTCGCCCTGTTACCACACTCGAGTAAGAGTCGAATCCACTACCGTTGCGTTTAGAAAAAGCCGCTATACCACTGTTCCATAGCGACCTCCTTAAATCCATACCTAAATTATAAGCTCGAAAGTAACTCTGTCTGTCTGTCTGTCTGTCTTTTACGCAACCAGGGCCAAAACCGCTAATTTAATTGTGATAAAATACTCATATAGAGATACTTGAGGGTCTCGGGATGAACATAAGATACTTTTTTTTTGTCATATTTGTAATATTTTCGATATATACCAATATATTAAAATACTTATTAATTTGACATGCAATTTATTCCGCCATGTTAATAACAACCGCCGTTGCTAAGCAACGATTTGCAAAGTTTGTTGTTAGAAAACGTCACCCATAATGAGCTTGCTTAACGCATCTCTCCATTGAAAACTGAAAATAATTTCATAAATATATTTAACATATATTCGTATAGTTCAAGCGGGCGTAGCCACGTTCGGGTCCACTAGTTATATAATAACGGCCGATGTTAATAATGTATCTCTTATCTCCAGTTAATGTCAATCTTGGATTTTTCGACATGTCTATCCAATATCTAACCTCCATGCCAATAACCAATCCGGATAATGTCAACTTATCGTCAACAGTGGATTGCTTTTGTTTTATAACAAAGTATACTATTACCTGAATAAAGAACATTTTGATCATTATAATATCTTATCAAGTACGTATCTTACACGTGTTCACTTGGAATCTTATGTAGAAATATTGCATATTCGAAACGCCATATATCAAGAAATCAATAAATATTACATTCATATTAATAATTTCTTATTTCATTCATCAGGGTAGGTAAGTAATAAATAATAATTAATAGATCTTCCTAATACGCTTAGGGTGTATCACGGCAGCTTTAACTATGGTTTCGAATCTTACTAGAAGTAATATTTTAAATCAGGGACTAAGTGAGAGATTTGTTTTTAATAAATTATTTAAGCGAAATTATAGAGGGTGAAAATCATTCATTTCCGTTATTGGGAATCGAATACACGACCGTCACTCCTATAGCCAGACGCTGCTGCTACTACGCTACGATGCCTATCTACAATTGTTTGTACCTGTCAATTTTTAAAGTGTAAATTGTGACCAAGCCATTAATAATTAATTTCAAGGACTCTCTAATATTTTATAAGGAAAAAGCTTACACTGAAGTTTCAATAAGAAAACACGAGTCATTTTCGCAATTTTGATGATTTGACGTTAAAATATGGTTAGGAAAAACCTTTAACAGGGAAAATATAATACGTGAATATTGCTTCGCTTAGATTTTTTTATCCACACGTAATTTGGGGAGCGGAATGCCCTCAAGACACTAGACTTAGCTCTCTGCCTACACTACTATAAAAAAAAAACGTAAAGCTCCCCTGAACAAGGAAGGGTTTCTTGCTTAATGCTGTATGTCGCTTATGTACGAGTAGAGAGAAGATAGTGCTAAGATTGAAACACTCCGTGCGTTTTTCTGATCAATTTTTAAAATATCCCACGTTCTCTCTCTCGCTACGGGAGCGGGGAAAAATAATTATTTATTTATTCCGTCGGGCAGGAATCGAACCCTCAACAGTCATGTTTCACAAGGAACTCATTTTTCATATTCTTCATCATATTTTCCATCAATAACCTAAAACGAGTTTGCGAAAATGATCATAATATGCCATAAATTTACTTTATCCTGGATGTATAATATATAAAATTAATTTATGAGACATAAATCATATGGTTCTTCTTTATTTGACAACCGTATTCATTTTGCGTTGCTTTTTTTTGTTGAGCTTCGTGAGTTGGAACAAAAAAGATATATTAATATACCTTTTTTATTGGACTGCGTCTATCATGGCGCAGTGGCACAAACGTGTGTAACTGGAAACGCGACGGTTGTCGGTTCGATTCCCACTAGGGAAATTCCGGCGNTCAATTTTTAAAATATCCCACGTTCTCTCTCTCGCTACGATTTTTAAAATATCCCACGTTCTCTCTCTCGCTACGGGATCGGGGAAAAATAATTATTTATTTATTCCGTCGGGCAGGAATCCAACCCTCAACAGTCATGTTTCACAAGGAACTCATTTTTCATATTCTTCATCATATTTTCCATCAATAACCTAAAACAAGTTTGCGAAAATGATCATAATATGCCATAAATTTACTTTATCCTGGATGTATAATATATAAAATTAATTTATGAGACATAAATCATATGGTTCTTCTTTATTTGACAACCGTATTCATTTTGCGTTGCTTTTTTTTGTTGAGCTTCGTGAGTTGGAACAAAAAAGATATATTAATTTACTTTTTTATTGGACTGCGTCTATAATGGCGCAGTGGCACAAACGCTTGTAACTGTAAACGCGACGGTTGTCGGTTCCATTCCCACTAGGGAAATTCCGGGGTTTCGCCACGCTACGCCTCAAGAATTCAGCGGAAAGTGGGAACGACAGTGTCTTAATGCTTACAAAAATAAAAAAATACTTTGCATATAAGGCATTACATTTCCGTAAAATATATAGAAAAAGTTGAAACCATTTTTAGATAAATTATGGAAAATTAAGCAAAAACGAGAATGAGTATTTGAAGGCTGTCACACAACTACAAAAATCTATTTTTTAGCCCACGTTTTGCTTGGCACAAAACAGTATAGCTAGAAGAAGGTAGTGTTCAAACACTCCTTCTTCACACTTTGTATTGACACTAGAATGAGGATATTATACAAATTCATTCCTTTGAGTAGGAAATCGCAATGTTCCTACGCCAGGATAGCTTCATAAATACATAATTAATATTAATTAAACCCTATAACTATAGAATATATAAGAGATATGGTGTCGTATTATACTTCAGTTCCAATGTTTTCTGTCCAAGTAACCTTGTCATAGAATTAAAGAATCGGAGATTCTCTAAAAAAACTAAAAAAGTTAGTAGAAAGTAAACATCTGTGCCGTAACTTAAATAATATAAGCATTTTCGACTTTTCCTCTATTAAAAACTCAATTAAGCACTCCTTTTCAAATATTTGTATGGACTATTTGGTCCCTATCCCCCAAATAAACTTCAACTTTAATTTGGTGTAGTTCCGAAGTTCTTATGTAACTTTCGCTGAGTGAGTATTTAGTGGATAACTTTTTCTGTTTCCGAATTCTATTAAATCAAGCATATATATGTATTTAAGAAACCAAATCTGAAGGTTTATTATTATTATTATTAATTTAAGATACAACACGAGTAGTTGAGTCTTGAGAGAGTGGAGTGCCTTCTAAGGCACTAACTAGGTTCCCAAGTTCCCTCTGCCTATACTGCTATGTGCAGAATACAGCGTGAAGCTGAATAAATATAATATTAATAATAGTGGGTGTAAATTTCAATTAGAGTAACCTCATTTTCTCCATACAAGTATAACGTGTGGTTCTCATAAAACGTAAAGTAATTAAAAAAGCCCACAACGCAGGAGCTACGAGCTACTAAAATATTCTTTACTGAGTTTGTTTTATAGAGAAAACTGTAAGTCCTGTAGCAAGATGTTACGATAAATGGAAGAGATAAGTATTTGCTTGAATTAATTAATTATACCAATAGTTTTAATATATTTCATTTAAATTCACTTTTAGTATTTTTGTTAATAATTAAACAACGTAATCATGATATAGAAATAAGACAAAAAAGACCTACGGCAGAAATGCACACACAATTAAAACAAATATGTATATAATAATGTTAATTATTCCACTTTTTGAAATAAAAACTCAAGTTGGGTTGGGCAATAAATACAGTTTATTTAAAATTTTATTTCTATTTTAAAGATACATAAGTAAAAAAATAGCCTCACCTGCAATAAATACAGAAAACAACATTAAAAGCTTTTACTCCAGGTGATTTGTTAGTTTAATTATTATTTTTATTACAATTTAATATTTTACATTACAACTGACATTGCAGACATTGGGAACACGATATATTCAAATTGAAGAAAAATTACGCTTCGAGTAAATGAGGATCGTTATTTTTCTTATATGTATATAAAATACATAGTATAATAGCTCCACAAGTCTTAGTTAAAAAAGGTCGACGTCAATGTTTTATTTATTATGTAAAACTTCATTGTAACATGACATTTCTTAATGAATCTAGATCTGCATTCAACCCTCATTATTCAAATAACAAGCAAACGTACAAAGGGACAGCTTCAATTTGCGAAGCAGAAGAATTTATTCTAAATAATATATATAGCATACATAGGTACGTCTTATAACGGAATTCTAAAAATACAGTTGAAATAAATCCACAGCACAATTCTGAGTTAGGCGTTTAAAATGTAGATTTCAGTGATTGTTGATGAGGTACGTGGTGACGTCATTATGCAGCAGTTGGGTGGTATATGAACGTATAGGATAGTTGTGAATTCCATCCAATTTTCGAAAGAATCAATACTTATATTTAAAAATAAGCTTTGGCAAATAACCAATACTTGTTTAAAACATGTGTATGTCACATTCTAAGTGTCCAAGGTAATTCTGACTATAAGTACAATGGGTGAAACGATAACGTGAAATAATATAGCCTATAGCATTTCTCTGTAAATGGACAATCTTATATAAAAAAAGAACTATTTAATTTAATAGCTATTGGGTTCCTCGTAATGGAATTCTCGTTCATCACAAAGTCCCAAGTGACTTAGAGTTGATTTTGGGCGGAAAATGGAGATCAGAATGTCTGGACAAAAAGGCTAGTGCCAATACATCTGAATAAAAACTTCATGCTATTAAAATTCAAAGTTTGATAATTCAAAAACTATTTCATATTAGAAATTTAACATTTTTACTTTATATCAGCTTTATCTTAAGCAATCAACCTTAGCTCGAGACTTTGAATATACCACTACAGCGTATGTGTATATTGCTGTTGGTTTTATATCAGACCAAAAACAAATATGATACGGGCGAGCAAATATTATAGTGTCGGAGGAAATTGCAAAACTCATATAATATAGAAGTTTTATAAATAACGAAATATAAAAGAAATCAGCTTCACGCTCTATCTCGCACACAACAGGGTAGGCAGAGGAAACCTAGTGTTAAGACTCTCCTTTCCCCACTTTCCGCCGCATTTTTGCATTACATGCAATGCAAGAATGCGCCTTGTATTCACAAGGCGAGAATTAACAAATTAATAAAATAATAACAGTAATTAACAGATCTACCTTCAATCTATGTCAGTATTCATTTCCCGAGTGGAAATCGAACCCATGGCCATCAGTCTTACAAACATCCTCTGTCCCATAATGCATCCTTTATAATAGCACATTACATATTTCAATCTCTTAGTCAACTCCAAATCTTAGTTAAAGGTTAAGTTTTTACTGAAATAGACTTTAGTTACATGAAGTAAGCTTTGATGTTTAATAATAAAATAGTACTTTAAGCTTTTATAAGGTTTATAACCATTATGAAATTGTAGTGCTACTAAAATATAATCCTAGGAGCAGTGGGTTCGAGTCCTGTATTTTTATAGTAGATCGTAATTCGTTGGCGGTCTTTATTAGGTCTCGGCCATACGAAGACGTACGTATGACATGTAAAAAGTTTACATGGGAAGAGACAAAATCGAGTAAAATAACATTTTTTTTTTCTAATATTTTGAAATAAAGAAGAGTTTATGAGGTCATGGTATAAGAGGGATAAAATCAAACTGTGAATATGATGGTTTTGGGTTCGACTCTTGGTCAAGGGAATGATTTATTTTAATTTTTAATTCCGTTTTTAATTACTCTAGCCACACCACGCAATCAATATCTTAAATTTTTAATTAAAATTTAGTTTTTCTTTCTTTTTCTTCAAAACTCGACAATAAATAAAATAAATAAGATAAATTAAATTAAAAGTAAATCTAGAGTAAGTACGTAGTATACACATATTTATCTGGCTCTTTTGCTTGACCCTGTTATATCTAATTATAAAGAAATCGAAATTCCATCGAGATTTTTAGTTAAAAATAACGTACAAATATTTATTAAATAATATATTAAATAATTCTCAATAGTAGACTATCCTTCGCAAAGGCAGAAACTTACTTTATGATAAATAAATGAAAAGTAAACAAAATTTCCTAAACACTTTTAGAAAAACAAACGTAAATTAAACAGTAATAACTTTTCAAGACAAGTAATAGTAAATTAGTTCATATTACTCTGAGTTTTTATGGTTTTCTCATATATAAAAGAATATTTATCATTATATTAACATCAAAGGCATAAAATGTTTATTTAAAAGATGTAAATACTAGATTTGTATACGGAATTCGTTTTTTATATATTTTCATAGAGTATATATTTTCATTTATACAGCGTGAAGCAGTTTTTTTTTTTCATAGAGTAAAGGAAATAGTTTCATTGATTACGTAAGCCTGATTCATATCTGCTTGTGGGTGGAATACTGCAGTGTTCATCTGTTAGAGACGGCCGCTTGCCTTTTGGCCTGTACTGGACAAAGACTATTAAATTGGTTTTGTCCACTAAAAAATTACAAGGTCCTAATAACATAGTACTTCTGTGCTTAGTTTTATTTGGCACAATATCTTTATAAAGTGTCTTATCGCATATAATGTAAATATGTATAAAATAAAAAAATGTATTTTTAATACAGACACAAAACTTTATGTCAAGATATTAAGTGACAAAACTCAATCTTTTGTCTTGCCAGAGCGGAGTGAAGGTATTAATTCAAACAAGTATATATGCTAACATAACTAGTATGTAAAAATATATTTAATACAAAGCTTCACTATATTTATACTGAATACAAGAGAACACGTAAAAAACAACCCGAACGAATTCGCGATGACCGTCTCAAAAAAGGTAGGTATGTTAAAAAAAAAAATGTACTACAATATTAAAAAAAATGAGGATAAAAGTGAACCATTCCCCGTACAATAATAAAGAAGGAAGAGTTACTCCCACGAGCGCCAGTCATATTCGTACTTGACTGATTCTTTGCTATTTTCAGCTTTCCACGCACTTCCAGCGGACAGGCTGTCCACGGTCCAGCGCGCGTTGTTCCATTCCTTGCTCAGTGACATGGACTCAATTTGGAAGCGTTTCCTATTGTAGTAGAGAAATGTTGTACGTTTTTAAATTATGTCAAAATAAAGTATATATTCTATTTTGTAGCTTCACGCTATATCCCGCATTTAGTTTGAGTGATGGAACTCGACACCGCTTCGCTTCATCACCAGAGCGTGATCAAATTTTTATAAGATCCCTATAAGTAGAGGGAACCTAATGTTAAGTCAATCCATTCCATGCGTTCCGGTCAATTAAATTCAAATCATATTTACTGGAATAAAAATTGTATAATCATAGTATATTGTTTTTATATTTTTGTTTTATAAATTTTAGTTTTTTTGTATAATTGTAATAATATAGAAAAATCTAATATAATTATCAAAGTCCAAAACATAATTAATCACGAATTAATGATTGAAGTTTAATATGGAATAATATTCTTATGCAGAGACCGTTTCATAATCAATCTTCTGCTATTGAATGTTTGGAAGTTTGGAATCAGAATTTGTGAATTTAATTAAGATAAAGGGAATATTGATTGATATACCTACCTACCTTTAGTTTCGGACATCTCTCACAAAATATGAAGTTTACATAGAGAATGTATTTACGGCGTTCAGTTCCGCCACTCAACACGCAATATGAATTAAATAATTATTTCTCGTTTTTTTTTTTTCGTATGATATACCTATGAGCACAAATATTATTTACTAAGTATCAAACGTAAGTACGTCCTTCATTTTTAAATTCCTATAAATGTTCGCAACCCGTTTTCAGGATTAGCTGGAGCGACGAGATTATAATTTAAACGAAAACAGGTGGTAGACGTGAGCGTATAGAGGCGGAAATCGTATGTCACGTTTTAAGCATCCCTCGGTTGTTTGCTTAGGGAAATGTCTTCTTTTCTTTGTTTATGTATATTGAAAAAAATGTCTTATTCGTGATAAGCTCTTTTTTTGTACTAAATGTACGATATTGAGTTAAGAATTATTTTAAGTATTAAGTTATAAAAGAATTAATTAGTTGAGGCCTATCGTGATGCAGGGGTAATCTTGGGTGTGCTTGTTAACTATTTTAGTTATTAGCTATTATTGTTGATTGTTATTTATTAATTCTTCTTTCTTTCTTCACTCTAGCACCAAGTCAGGCGTTGGGGAACGGAGTGTCTTAACACTAACTTCTCTCTGTCTGACACAAGTGTGTGATTGCAAACGCTACTGGGTTCGATTCCTACTCGAGAAAATAAAACATTATTATTATATAGAAAGAACAAGGCAAACGTGTTCACGGCTCATTTGCTGGTAAGTAAACTATGCGTGAATGCACACGACCCCGTGCGAATCAGGGGAGCTATTAGATTTCCATAGCGCAGCTATATTCCAGCACTGATTAGATAATTCAAAGAAATTATATTATACAAATTATATTCGGGAAGTGTGTTTTCAAAAGTTTATCCATTTAACTAAATCTGAGTCTGCTTGCGGTAAATTTTGATATAGTTTAGATTGACTTGCTGTTTAAACTACCTGTTCAGACGCACGCCCTGTACTAGAGCTGAGTTACTAATTAAATTCAAGGAAAGATTGTTATGAGGGTAGACAATAAAAAAAACAACAAGGTAGAACCCGAAATATTTTCATCATGCAAAAGAATACATTCTTTTAGAGAAAGAAAATTAACTTTTCTTTTTCTGTTAGCTATGTTTATTTTACATTAGAATAATAAACATAGAAAATTGTGTCTTGTTTAGCATTAAATATCCAGGATTTAGTTAATTATTGGTGCTTTTTACTATTTTTTACCTCATGTTACAGTTAAAGGTAGAGAGAACAAGGGGAATCTTTCGTTGCCTACTTTCCTTGCTTAGCCTCGCTGAAGTGTCTTAATGGCAACGGAGTGTCTGAATACTGAATTCGCTCAGGTTCCCTATTCCTACTCTACTATGTCTGTGATACAGAATGAAGCTAAAAAATAAAAACAAATGGATGTATTAATAGCAAATAACAAACAAGGTAGTAACAAAAAATATTAAAAAATCCTATTTTGTGCAAACGAAGTCACAAACTGCAAGTCTATGCAATAAAATCACAATATTCGTTATTTTTATCTTTATTTACATTATATACATTAAATATATATACATACATATATATATATATATATATACAGACAATTTGAATATTTCGTTGCTTAATACATATAATAATATAATTTAAATATAGACTAAAACGGGGATAGATGCCCCACTTCCTAAAAATTCTATTAACCAAAATGGAAATTAGTAATACATAAGAGGTTTGAATTATCGCTTAAATAAAAAAATAATTCAACATAAATAATTAAGTAATGAATATCAAAAATAATATAATATAAAATTTCTATTTTTGGAAAACCCAGTTTTGCCCTACAAGTTAAAGATTTTTTTCAGCTTCACACTACCTCCCTGAAGGAACCTGGGAACCTATTATTAACGCTTCATATTGTGCTTAAAATATTTGTACTTGATGTCTTATTCTTTGCAAAAAAAAGAAATATATCGGTTTATGCTATATAACCCGCATATACGTGATTACTATATACTAATAGGATAGGAAGATGTATTGATGATTTTAGGGTTGTCTAACTTTCCAGCCAAATTTCGAGACATTAGAAATAAAAATAATTTTATATTACACTGACTAGTTTTAATTTTTTTTTTATATAATTATATTATACACATAATTGAAAGTGATTTATGTATAATATAAACATTATATATATACAGATATACTTTTACAGATATACAATATACATATGTATGTCAAAGCTGACTTATACTAACTTTATAAATGATTTAAAAAATATATAAATATTTACAGATATTCTTCTTTCTATTTTTGTATGATATATAAATAATTATGATAATAAATTAACTTATAATTTATGCTACTGACGCCGCGTAACATTAATCCTGTAATCGTAGTTTTAAGTATTTTATACGTTTCTTTTACGTAAATTTCTTGTATTTACTGATTTAAACTTGTGGCTTCTTTCCCTGGTCAATTTTAAATAACTAAAGCCCGATTTAAACTGCGTGTGAACCCATTAAGGACTATGTTGAACTCGTAAGAGTAAATTACATAATTGTATTCCCACCAATCCGGAAGCGGAAAAGACCGAGCGAACAAAGGCGAAGCGAAGTATTTACAATTTACAAAAATGTGTTGGTGGAAATGTAGCTCTATTTTATTTAAAAGGAGTTCCACCTATCGATTTCTCGCTTATTTATAATGACTTATGATACATTCTAAGGGAGGACAATTTAATGCCAGTCACAGTTCGTTCTCGGTCCATTTTCAGTCTGCTATAAATATTCTCATATAAGAAGCAACAAAAGCATTCATAATTGTTACGAGACGTCGCTACTCTGGTACCATTAAAATATTATTTCCTAAGTAACATCTAACATAAACTTTCTATTATAAAATACGACTTAGGCCTTGCACTACCAACTTAATATATACCTAATCTAGAATAGAATAGTAATTACAATGAAAATTATAGCTGCATAAATATCTATATTTAATTACAAAAATGTAGATAGATAGATAGATAGATAGATAGATAAAACTCTTTATTGCATACAAACACATAAATAGTAAAACAAAAGACATAGACATACAAAGGCGACCTTATCACTATTAGTGATCTCTTACAGGTAACCTTAACTAACATAAACTTACGATAGAGCAGGATATAACGGTAGTGCATAAGTAATAAAGAGCGATATGGATACAAATAGATAACATAATATTTTTTTGATATATTATACATAGACGATACTTATATTATATATACAAATTATAATATAATTATAATGTAATTTACTAACTTCGTGAAAAATTATCTAGAGGCAACAGGAAGCTCTCAGTGCTCACGTCCTTAGCGTCCAAGTTAGTTTCGGAGTGTTTAACGCCGTTCTCGGTTTCACAACATTTGGGGAATGGCGGCATGTTGTCAGTTTTGAATACAAGGCATTTCCTGTAGTTCTCCTTCGTTCTCTCTTGATTGTTGTTCGCGGTGGAGTGCGAACGATGCCTTCCTCAGAGTTTCGATGAGCCGTTGTTCATGAGGCGGATGCTACTCTCGCGTCCGACGCTTGTCCTGTAAAAGTATATTTAAAGTTAACCAGTTTCTTGTTTTTTAGTTTTACGCAATATCTAGCACGCAGCAGGGTCGTTGGAAGGAACATAGTGTAAAGACACTCCGCTCTCGTAAATATACTTCACTTCTCTTCTTTCCGCCGAATTCTGAAGACATTGTCTGATAAGTGGCGGAAATAAACGCTGCGCTTTGCAAGAAAATGAAAATATTAAATATACAATTTCCTAGAATACAAATCGAATTCACCACCAGTGGCGTTTACAGTATTCGCTTGTTCCCTAACGCCAAGACTGTCCTCATTTATAAAAAAAATATTTTTCTCAAAATACAGACGATTCATTTAAAAATGATTCATACGTAAATTAAGATAAATGATTAAAACGATTGTTCTCATATGTACCCCTGTCATATTTCTTCATACAATTAATTATTTTGTTTCATTATTCATTGGAAGCCGTCGTGGCTTAATGGTACCACGTGTGACTGTTAACACGACGCTCTTGGGTTCGATTCTCACTCATAATAATTGAATAATTGAATATTTTCTTTTTCCGTGCAATCCACCACTCCTCACGTAATTTCGCCAAAATTCGGCAAAATCGGCGAAAAGTGATGAATGAGTGAGTTTTAATGCTAGGTTCTTTCTTCCTACCCTTATACACGCGGAAAACAGCGGAAAGAGTAAAAAGAAAATTATGAAAATTTGGATTTTTTACAAGGATGCGGGACAATAGAGGACTTGACAATTGGATTTACAAAATATAATTACATTATGCAAACTTGCTGCTTGCCCGAATATAATTTGTATGAAAATTGGTGCGGTGATGTATTAATTTTTGATATAAATGAAAATGTTAATATTTAATATCGACGCGATGATGACGTAGCGAGGTAGTGTCTGGCTGTACGTTTTGTGTACTTGGTTCAATTCTCTTTTGGGGATTAATTACATGTAAATTATTTTATTTTCTCTCTTTTGGTCCCGTTTCATTTTTTATGTCATTTGTCTGTGATATAAGTGTATAAGGAGAAAGACAAGAAAATTAAAAAAAAAATGAATGAACAGCCAGTATATTACAAATAACACAATCCACTCACGTCCTTGGCACCATACTAATATTAGTTTTTCTGCTAGAATGTAGGCGTCTTGATGTTGATAATGAAAGCGATCCACGAGGACCGTGCGTAGATCCGCTGCGGCATAGGAGATATCTAAAATTAATATTATTATATTAGAAATATATATTTTTTTGTAACAGAACTATTTACTCAATTTAAGAAAATTTAATAAGGAAACATTATAATTTGACTCTACCGCGATTTTTTTTTATTATTTCGCTTTCTTAGTAATAATATAAAGCGTACCATTGAGTGCAACACTCAACATGCAATATTGGAAAGCAAGGTGGAAATAAGAAAACGGAGTGTTTTAGCACTAAGTTAAGCCTGAAGATGTTATAGTATAAAGAATGAATTGTAAATATAATTGATTCTTCACATCATCATTTCGTTGTATGTGATATAGAATTTCCATTACAATGTGCTCACGTCTATTTAAATTGAAAAGTTCTGAATAAACAACAAATATCCTCACTCTACTCTGGTTTCATTAGATAAATACAATCTACTAACAAATTGCTTGGTTCTCGTAATTTTGTGTAATGTTATCTTTGAAAATGAATTAGACTGCGTTAACACTGCTTTCTGTTTGCTTACCCTGCGGGGTGCAGGATGCAGCGTGAAGCTTCACGCTGTAACATGAAATATAAGTAAATCAATTTATTTATTTATAATTTGTACCTATTAAAGTGTTTCCTGAAGATGCCACTAGTGCAGTAGAGAGCTATGGGGTTGACGCAACTGTTGAGGAAAGAGAAACAAAAGCCGACGATACGGAAGCCATGCCACCAGGGATTATAGTCGTCTTGTGCTGTAGGACTGGAAAAGAAACATTTTAATAGGGGTTGAAGGTTTTGTAATTCATCTATTTATAGTACTTATAGTATAGTAAGGTAAGATGATGAGGTAAGGTGATTGTAACGCGACGATTGTGGGTCCCCACTCGGGGAAATGAAATATTTATTTACATTTACGTTTTCCACTTGGTTCCCTCTGCCTGTGTGCGGGATACAACGCGAAGCTGATTGTAACCAATGAACCAACCAACACAAAAATAATTTAAATTTGGACGAGTGGTTCCTGAGATTAGCCTGAACAACCAAACTTAATAATCTCTTTAGCTTTATAATATAAGTGTAGATGATATACAATTACCAATAATAAAACCACATCATAAACACATGTGACGGCAAGAAACAAGCGGCGAACACCAGTACAAAGGCTAGCACGGTCAACGCCACTTTTCTTCGTGCTCGCATCTACATTAAAAATGGGAAATTATAAATACACATTATTTTCATCATCTAGCAATAGTCATTTTAAATAAATAATAAAAAAAATCTCTAGCATTTTAAATTATATAAATAAGAAATCGCATATAGCAGGGTAGGCAACCGAAGAGTTCTCTCTTCTAGTCTAGTAATAAAATACACAATTTCAGATTTTCGATTGATTTTATCTAAAAGATTGTAATAGCTCTTCAATAAAACATATATGATAAGTCCTTTCCATTAATTTGAAGTTTTCAAATCCCTGAGCACTGAAAGTAACCCTCATTAACATTTCATAAGAGACCGCAAACGCTGAGTTGCGTCTCAAATGAATAACCCACGTCTTTTTGAGATAGGTCCATCTTGAGGACAAATAATAATTTTAATATTCTTTATAAATTTTAAAATTAAATCATTTTTATATTAAAAATATAAATGACATTTATATTTTTTTTATTTCATGATTGTACAGAATTCCATCTATAATGCAAAGAGAGTAAGATTTACTTCAGGAAAAATAGGCATGAATATTTTTTTTACTTCAAAGTCCTAAACAAATTATTCATCAATTATTTTCCTAGAATAACTCTGAATTCGAACAAGAAAACTCATTCCCCCAAGTGGCATTTGAACACACATTCCTCGCGCTTACAGTCACACACTATGCCGCAGAGCCTGAACGGCCTCGAGCTGGCTGATAATAATCATATTTTGTAAAATAAATTATATTGAAATTGAAGAGAGAAATATTCAATAGTTTTTAATTGAAATTATTAATAAGTAAAAACCAAGCTGAAATACATATGTATTATGATTAGGTAAATTATGGAGCAATGGCACTAACGTGGGACTGCAAATGCGACAGGTTGTTGGTGTGATTAGGTCTGGTGATGAGGAAAAGCCCGAAATCAACAAAGCTTCCAAAATCGTAATAAAGTGTTATTACTGCCTTAACACTAGGTGCCCAGATTCTCTCTGGCATGCGACACAGTGTAAAAGTAAAAAAAAACTATAGATATAATTATATAACCAATGAACTAAAAATTAAACTCAATATTTAACTAAATTCAAGATGTGAAAAACACAACGAAACCAAGTATTTTGCGAAGACAGACGGACAGTAATCCCTTATTAATGAGAGCTCTCATTGAAGGATCTTTAATCCTATTAAATTTGAAACTAACCTCGTCCTTGCGAATGTTCTTGCGAGACCAAATACCTGTCTTGCTTTAAATTCTAATGTACGAGTATATAAGATATGTTATTTAGTAAAACTTGTTTGTTTAAAAATGTTTGGTGCCGGGCTGCGTCATAAATTTACTTATTTTGTTTTTTTTATTTGTAATGTCTTTATAATTAAATTATTTTTATTTACCTGTCTTTGAGTGCCTTGCATTTCTCCGGGCACGTTTTGCGTGCTCAAAACTAGGTGCCTGGCCATCAGCACGTAGAACAGAGCTATAACTCCGAGTGGCAATGAGTAGTATACCAGGAATCTCATTAACACCATAGTGCGAGCGTAGGACTCTCCCCATTCTTGAGGGTAGGGGTAGCATACGAGAAACTGTGAAAAAATAACTATGTTAGATAAAAATTTTAAAGTCATAGTTTTTCTCAAATTAATAAATGTCCTATAAGGATTACTTAATCTATCTAAAAGGTAATGACCCTCAAATAAATCGATAGTCTCCAACTAGGTGCTAAAACAAATATTAGTGGCAAGACAATATCTCTTGTAGTTTACTAATTACACAACATAGTTGGGTTCACCAAGTTCTAACGTAATTAACCATCACCGACGAAGCTATTTGATCTTGTGCTACCTGCACAACGTGGAGATCAGTCCCTACAATGCTTCCAAACGACCAAATTGGCGACCCTTTAAAATTGAATTTGAAAGTAAATTCACTTCAAAGCCTATTTGGAATCCATTCAAAATATTATATTTGTTTATAACAGGCTAGCTATTCTGAAATAGGTCAGAGGAAGTTGTTTTTGTTTAAAATTTTTAATTCTCATCTAAAAGTTAAAAGTCGAACTTTGGTATAGGAAAAAATATTTTGAATATACCTATTGACATACACTAATAAAATTTCCATTTTCAGATGTTTTCTATGGTTTTCCAGAATTTCAGTTTCTATTTCCAGAAAGAACCTTTGTATGTGATGACACGTGCACTCGCTTATGATAACATAATTAAGAGTGATATATTTTGTCTCATGGGCGAGGAGCTCGTCTGGTGCCAAGTAGCTTTATATCAAGACGTTATTATTTAAGACAAAAACGCTGTAATGTAAGTTAAGTTAATTATTTTATAAAATAAAGGATATATTATAGTTATTTGTTTTAGGTTCACGTTATCTATCCCACTTACATAAGGATAGGCAATGGGAACCTGGGAACCTAGTGTGTTCATTATTTGCCAAATTCGCGGGGCATTGCGTGTTGAGTGGCGTAACTCATCGCCTCGATTTGCCTCGCTGGCAGAGCGAGGCAAATCGAAATTAAATATTAAAATATTAAAATGTTCATTTCCCTGAGTGGGAATAGAATCCTCAACCGTCATGTTTGCAGTCATACACCTATGCCAAATCATATTATTCAAAGATAAAGTAAAAGTAGATCGATGAAAATTGACTTTTCATTATAGAAGTTAAGTGTGTGAGCTACCAAAACAAATTCACTATCGACTCCAAAGCGATGGCTGATTTCCCTCAGGACTACTAGATTTACAATTTAGTTTTAGCTTAAGTTTTAAAAGTAAAATCAAGACTTTAGTTTTTCAATTCTATTCTAATAGACTTCGCTACTTGTTGACATATAATATGTCTATTGGGTATTTTATAGAATTGGCGCTTGACATTAGATGGTAATTTAAAGTAATCTTTATC
Source organism: Heliconius nattereri (assembly GCA_013403645.1). NCBI lineage: Eukaryota > Metazoa > Arthropoda > Insecta > Lepidoptera > Nymphalidae > Heliconius > Heliconius nattereri. Next base: position 1,006,620 of record JAAIXI010000231.1, read on the forward strand.
TTTAAATATCGCTCTTTTTATCATATGAAACAATTAATTTCATAGTATGCAGAAATCGTTCCGAATGAAAACATTTTTATTGGGTTTTTATTTGTCTGAGATTTTGATTAAGACCTCTATGATTGCCTCACGGTGTATGCTAAGCCTGGGAATCTAATATTAAGACATTCCGTTTCCATTAAAACATCTGTTTCTTATTTTCAGCCGAATTCTCGAAGCACTGCGTGTTCAGTGGCGTTTTACCTTATAACTCTGGTATAAGGTAAAACGCTATGGCGACTCGCCAGGTGGAGAAATGAAAGTTGACTTATTTTTTCTCTCCCGAGTGGAAATCGCACCCACGACCATGCCTTTTGCCCATAATCATGTTAAATTCTTCCAAATTAAAACCCATTGACGACAGAAGGTTTCATTTTGAACAAATATTTCTGATTTCATTTCAGGAAATGTTGACGGCAGGTAAAATTTCTGGGAGGGAGCATTAGGCGTTTAACGCTTTCGTTGCTTTGGTTTCGAGGGAATCAAATTTGTGTTGCTTCCTTTTATAGATGTGGTACCAAATTAACTTAACAATTATTTGTATAAGATGTTTTGAAATTTTAGCGAGGTAGGTAAAATAAATGTTATTATATCGGTACATCTATCTATTAATTATAAAGACATGATATAATAAAACTTAAATAATATATCGTCGTCACAAATGGTATGACATTCGTAAATTTTGTTAGTATAATTTTGAAACGACCTCCCTCGCTTCACAGCTTGTCCTGTACAATAATTTAGTATTTAGAATTAAAATTTCTATTAACATTTTTTAGTTTTTAACGTAGATAATACAGAGAGATATTTTAAGAGATAACAGAGAAGATAATTCATTTCCCTGGAAATAATGGTACACTTAAACGTGTTTTTCTTATTTTTATTGATATTATCTATGTCTATGTAAAAAATACATGGGCTAGTCCAGTCTAGTGTGAAGTATTTGAGCAATGTGATAAAAAAAATTGAAAAAAAATAATTTAAGCCTATTCGACAGGCTTAGTCTACGATTAGTATTAAGACACTTAATTTTTCTTTTATGCTTATCACCAGAAACTTTTAAAACTGTCTTACCTGTTTTGTAGGATTGACGACAAAAGCTCGTAGATACGAGCCGATGTATGCTGGTGTGGCGAGAGCGGCCGCCAGTATCCATATCCCAATTGCAGTAGCTACAGTAAGGCGGGTGGCTCTCTTACTGCCTCCTAGTACAAAGAAATATTTATTTAGTAACAACTATAGTAGTTCAAAATTCAATTCGGTCTTTAAGTATATTTGAAATAAAATAAAAAGAAATGTATTATATATAGTTCGATGCTCTCTCTCAAGAAGAAAAAACATTTAATGGTTTCATTCCCTCGCTCTGGTAATGAGGCAAAGCACGGCCTTGAGTTTCGCTTCTTAACGCCCAATGTCTCAAAAATTAAGCAGATAGTGGGAAATGGGAGTGATGAGAACGGAGTGTCTTGACACTTATATACTTTTCCCTCGTTTTCTGCCGAATTCAGTAACATATATATAGCATAGCAGGGAGAACATAATTTTAAGATACTCCGTTCCCATTTTCTTCTCGAATCGTTGCGTGTTGAGTGATGGAACTCAAAAGCTGCTCTTTGGATGTATAAGTTTGGCAGTCGTATCATTATTTTGTTTATTTAACCTATGAGTAATATAAATTAAATAAATTTATAATGAATGTTTAAAATTTCTAAGTTGGCAAGTGGGAACTGAAATGAATAACTGGAGACTCTCTTTAGGAGATATTGTATAAATATTGAAATATATTTATACACTAGGGGCCTGCCAGCGGCTTCGCCCGCTTGAACTATATGATTATTCATTTAATAAACAGAATTGACTGACATACATACGTGTCGATGTCAACGACTAATTTTCACTCGTTCAGAAACAGCCTTAAATGTAATGTTTTTAATTTGGATAAGGATATTCTTTGTAAAATTATCTGTAAAGATTGCATATAACAAAAAATACCCAAATCGAATCGAATAATCCAATATCGAATTCAAAATAATGAAATGAATCGAATATCGAAACGAAAATATTTAATCGAGAACCTCCTTGTTTCGTCGATCGTCCTGAAAAGTCGGTTAAAAATACAGATTTATCGCAAACAAATACAAATGTATTATGTTTTTTAATGTAGCGATTTTGATGAAATAATCTTTAGATGTTAAATTGAGTTGAAACAAAGCAATTGGTGAAAGTTTGAAGTAAATCGGTTCAGTACTATCGAAGATTAGCGTGATCATACATACGGACAGACAAGAAATAAAAAAAAAAAATATCCATTTCAGTAGAAAATATTAAATGTAGAGACAAAATATTTTATTATATATAGAGATAGAGATAAGTCTACTTCTGGGTAATATCTAAAAAACATATAAAAAGAAATGTATAAGAGCAAACATATGTATAAAATGTATAACGTGACAAGATGTACGGATCATAAGTCTATAGTGTAAGGAGTAAACAGTAAATAAAAAAAAATTAAAATAATAATATAAAATACTCAAGTATATTTTTTCACGAGCCAAGCCACGAGCGGATCGATCCGGTACCGCTCAGGCACTTACGGCAAAGCGGAGCTGTGTTAGGTTTTGCAAATTCAAATATAGATGGCGTTGTAGGAAGTTAGATCGCGCTATCGTTACGTTCATACGTGTACATATATACCGGAAATTTTTGAAATTTGGTTAACTCTGCCTACCCTAAATGTGGGGATTAAAATATTCAATTTTTTGATATGCAGCCATATTTTAATATGCTGTATTATAAACTGATAACAAAATAATATTAACGAAAAATATAACTTTCGTGTGCATATGTATGTATATGTTACTATATAGTAAAAAATCATACTATACTACATTTATATTTTCAATTCTTCGCTCTGGCGTCGAAGCAAAGGGCGGCGTTAAGTTCCGTCACTCAACAACAAGCCTCCAAAATTCGGCGAAAAGAGGGCGTTGATTTACGATAATGTCGTAAAAAAACATAATAAAATTCATTATAGTTTGTCAGTCAATTCTATCTATGTGTAAAGAATAGGTAGTTCAAGCGGGCAACGCCGCGGGCGGGCCGCTAGTAAGAAATAAAATATGTTAACTTTGTGATGTGATTAATTTATTTACGTTTTTAATTATTGCTTTATTTTAAATTTAACAAATTATTAATTAATATTTCCGCGAGAGCCGAATGTGCGAGCGAGAGCACGGATCAAGCGATAGAGAGGCAGTACCATCTTAATAATACTACTGTAGACCTTATCTAGCCTATCTTATAAAGATTAAAAATAAAACAAAATTCTTAGAAAATATATCTAGATTTTTTGTTCTACCAGAAATAATTATAACACACAAATGCTTTAAACTAATTCCATAACTCTCCGCATAATGGAGCCATGTTTTACAACACGCGTGCGTTTCCTAACATTTATAAAGGCCTAATAGTATAATTAAATGTACACCTTTTATCTAATTAATCTCCTGTAATTACTTCATACTGTGAAACGTAATCTTGTTGTTTTATCAAGGGATTTAGATATACGTATAATAAAATGTATTTCTTTAACCGTTTTCAACCTTTTATTGAAAATAATAGAAGTGCCAGTTCATCTTTTTTGGTAAAAACAACTGTCCGAAATTCTATCACCTCTCAAAATATAGAAACGAAAGTGTCTTCTTCAGTGTCGTCATTCATTAAGTCACCTTAGGTTTCCAGGTTCCCTCTGCTATGTTAGAGGAAACAAAACAAAAAGGTAATCGATTTTTTACCATTTATATTCCAAAACTAAGCCTTTGCGTTCACCTAAATTATATTTGGTGTGACTTTGATATTATTTTAAGATTTTCTTATTGAAAATATTCTTGTTTCACTTTTTCCATTTACATTTTCATATTAGTTCTTGCTCTATGTACCTACCTCTGTATAAATAAATAAATCATTTCACTATCACCTCTGTATACCTTTTATAAATAACTTTCTTATTATTTCACCCTTATTTTTTTATGCTAGTTTGAAGTTTTCAATAAAAATAATAATTATGTTATTTATCCATAAATGTTAATATATCATAAATATTTATGGACAAATAAACGTAAGGGTTGGTTATATTACTTGAATTTACAATGCTTTTTATGGGTGATATATTAATTTAAATTAATTGAGATGGCTGTTTTACGATAGCAGTATTGGCTTGTAGGTTGACGATTCGAATTTGTATGCGAGAAGTCTGTACTAAAGTCTATTACGTATTTACGCCTTACTTCTTCAGTATAGAGACATAGTTGATTAAAAACGACAGGTTTGGATTCCAATCCCTTGAGAGTAATTATACGCAGAAATCCTTGCCCGTTTTCGATGAAACAAGACGTATCAATGGGCGTACAAAACATTGAATGCAGTATTTTTTATAGAAATATTTGGTGTGTTTGTCTGACTCACTATTTTTAATGTTTTTTTTCAGCTTCACGCTTTATCCCACACACAGCAGGTTAGGCAGAGGGAACCTAGTGTTAAGACACTCCGCTCCACTTTCTGCCGAATTCTGGAGGCATTGCGTGTTGAGTGGCAGAACTCAACGCTGCGCTTTACCTCTACACCAGAGTATATTAGTAAATAATAGTTCATTGTTCTCCTTGATGACATCATTGTAAACATCAGACAAAAAATGATATCCTTATTTCGTTTTTAAACAAGTATTACACAATCACAGACAAACATTTCATTTTTATATAAAAATACAAAGAAAATAATATAATATGAATGTAAAGGACAAATAATCTTGATAGTACAAAGCCAAATCGCCTTAACTTAACGTTCATGTGGCATAAGCTTTCAGATTTAGTTCTTCAGAGATAACTTATTTTCGTATCCATTCTTACTTTTATGTCACCGATTGCTGATATCTATTGTTGGATGTTCGAGATTTTCCTTTACGATGCCTAGATATAATACGGTCGTCGAGTTGTGGCCGCTATGATGTAAGGTCTAGATAGCTGCTCAGATTTGATTTTAGGATTTTTCTTGCTTTTGATCATTTCTTCACCGAGTGTAAAGTTCACAGAGTCCACGACTCGTTGGTCATACTATAATACTGTTTGACAGTACTGCCTTTTAGGTTTTGCTATAAATCTAGCCCGAAGTTAGTTTAGTATAGGCAGTGAACTGGAAATTACTAGCCACATGATAGCCTGCTTGGTTATAGAATATTAAATAATGTAAATACGGTAAGCTTATTTAGGAACCTATTTTATAAATACATCATAGAAATTTCTGACATTAATTGGACGGGTGATGGATTCAAATCTCACTCGAGGGATTTTTGTGTAGAATATTATGGGTTTTCCTGGTCTTTGTGTAGAAATCAATAGCTGGAACAGGGGAGATAGAGTGACACTTTATATGTGAAGATCAATCAATTGATTCTATACCACAGTGTAAAAGTACGCGAAAATAAGAAAAAAACCAGACAAGCGCGAGTAGGGCTCGCCTCTGAAGGGTCCGTACGAAAACTGTACGTTTCGAGCTTTTTTTCAGAAATTGAGTGGAACTCAACGCTGCGCTTTGCCTTGGCACCAGAGCGAAGAAATGGAAATATAAATATAAATAAATATTTCATTTCCTCGAGCGCGTATCGGACCTACAACCAGTGGCCTTACTCACACAACGTTCCCCTGCGCTAGGCTATAGACTGGCCTCTATAGCCTAATGATACCTACTATAATCCAAAAGAGAATGTGTCATTAAAATTACCTCAAATGTATACAAAACTCAATCCCGTTATTCCGTTGCACTTAGTGCAACGATAAAATGAGATCTAGCTAACCAATCTGGCAGTAAATAGAAACGCTCGTTATTCTACACGATTTATATCGACACGACTAGTTTTGAACAAGAACTTAGTTTGGATTGTGTTGTTTTGGTTCCAATGTATAAAAATGTTGGGAATTACAGTTAGTTGGCAATGGTTACCCGTTCATATTTTTTAAGTACATTTTTATGAAATTAGGTTATCAATTTATAGGATTTTTATTTGCAATAATAATTTCTATGTAATTAATTTAAATGGACGTAATGATTTTTGTATAATACAATTAAATAGATAATGTAAAGAATAAGATTTTTTAAGGCCAATGTTGGCAACTGTATACTCAACAGGTTGTGAGTTCGATTCCCGTTCGAAGAAATGGAATATGTATTAAATAATATGCAAAATTTGAAAATACAGAACCAAATACGAATATATAATTTATTATCTTTCACGTATTTATATAATTTATTATCTTTAATTTCAAAACCAGTATTTGCTCAAGATACATTTGTATATCCATATTGTAGAACTACATAGGTTGTAATAATAAATAAATATACTAACTTTTCAAATGAATTTATATTCGTTTTTTAGCCTACGTTGTGCGCGATATTGCTAACAAAGAGATATTAAAAACAAAAATAACATAAATCGATAACAGTTGCTAATCCTAAAGGTTTTTGCGAAATTGGAATATAAACTATCAAACGGAATAAATTATTATTTTAATTAATATGTGCTCACGCTATTCTTACATTTCTTTACAGAGTTAAATATTACGGCTTACTGAATTTAAAGTTTTTATTAAATTCACGCTTTATTTCGCAATAGGCGGAGGGAGATCTCAATTGACCTTTGAGAATACATCATTGATATTGGAGGAAGGTAAAGGACTCCACGAAGGACTCTTTATATATAAAGAGGTGAAGAGGTTGATGATAGTGGACGAGGCGAAAGAGGTATACAGACACCGTAGCCGCTAGCGATAAAAACATTATTTAGAATATAGTACCTATAAGTACATAGGCAAGTTCCCCTCTAAAGTATTAGTTTAAAATATTATATTAGAAAATAAATGCAAATGGTCTCTTTAAGAATAATCGAGATGAAGGGTCGTCATCGTTTTTTACTTAATTTATTCCTTCCCGGTACTTTTATAGGTCCGAAAGTGACGGTCGTTTTTTATAAAAATTAAGCTGTAAAAAGCTATAAAAAACGTTTTTTTTTATAGACAGAAGCAACCTAGTGTTAAGACACTCCGTTTCCCATTTTCAGCTGAATTTTGGAAGCTTTGCGTATTGGGTGGCGGGACTCAACGCCACACTTTGTGTCAATGTGCCAGAGCGAAGAAAGGGAAATGTAAATTTAAATAAATATTTCATTTCGTTGAGTCGTGATCGAACCCTCAACTGTCACTTTACATTCACACCTTTGCGCCTCTGGGCTACGACGGCCGGTCTGTTTTCATGCATATTTTAACTTAAATTGAAATATGCATGAAAACAGACGACCAGAATCATTCACCATTCCACACTAGTAATATAGCGTACATTTTCATTTCACGCAGTACAAAACATGGCGTGTTTCAAAGTCAGAATTCGCGTGCGAAATGATATATCTCGGGACTCATGGTCTCTATATCTGCACAATGTGTACGACGGAAGCGAGCACCATTAATATGAGGAATCCCTCTTTTGGTTGTTTCCTAATAAATATTTTATGCATATAATAAATTTTGTTGTCAGTATAAAGCTATTGTATGTATGTATGTTTGTTACGGGACAGATGCGGAACTAACTAATGTATCAATATTTTTCATCGTTGCTTGTTATTTATGCGAAAGAGATATATCGTAGAGTTTGTCACTTCGTTCACTCTGGCGACACCACTAGAGATACAGCGTGAAAGTAAGTTAAGTTGAGTTAAGTGAGAAGAGTGTTTGAACAGTGGGTTCCCTCTGCCTACCCTGGTATTGCAGGATAGAGCGTGAAACTAAAAAAAAATAAAAATTGTAACTATAAGGAAATGATTGGCAACTCCGTAAATATTACATTAGGGTTATAACATGCAAGACACTTTATTTTGTGATGGAATAGACGTGTACCGGATTTGTGTACAGTTGACACTCCAAGCATTGTGAAGCTTGCCAAGTTTCTAAACGAACCGAGCTACGGAAAAATATTTCTTTATTGCCCATTATAAAAAGAAGACTTTATATTACAACTAGCGACCCTCTTGCGGATTCGCCCGCTTTTATTACTGGATTATTCATATAATATATGTTTGCAAAGCACTTAAGATAATGTGAAAATTAATTAAACCCTAATGCAACCCGAATTTTCGTAGTTTCAATAAAGATTTACCAATTGTTTTACACAGCAAAGATTTTTTAGTAGGTACCGTAATTTTAAATCTGTTCTACTAATCTTTTCAAGTACTTATTAAAATATATTTAAATGACTATTTTTAAACGGAAGAAATTATAAACAAAACCTACCTACTAATAACTACTACAAAAAATATGAAACCAAATATATCACGCTGAAATAATACATTCAACTCCAATTATCCAATACGTGCATCTAAATCTACGTTGCTATAGAGGCGGGTTTTTTTTTCGAGCTTGTGGTTAATGCTGAAGAGGGTATTCTGTTCCTCATGAAAAGCAAGCACTACGTGGCTGCCTGTTAGGAAAATTAAATAGAATGCATCGGCCGGGAATCGATCCCGGGCCGCCCGCGTGGCAGGCGATCATTCTACCACTGAACCACCGATGCGTGTAAGGCAGGCGGGCGCGGCGGACGCATGGCGAGTGGCGAGCCGTTTCGCAGCAAGGATTTTTTGGTATTGTGACAACTTCTAAAGTACTTATTAAAATGAAAAACAGTTTTGATCTATATTAAATGGCCAACGTAACTAATATACTTATTTATATGCTGAGAGTAAGGGATAAGTTTAACATAGCTGATGTGTCAACGGCGTGATGTGTCAACAATTAAATGCGTTTTTCTCTAAAACAATTCGCAATTTCGAAGTAGTTTAAAAAGCAAATTATATCTTTTCGGATTCGGACGTTACGGAGGATCAGCTTAATAAGCTCGAACGTTTACAAAATATGTGCATAAGATTTATTTTTAGCTTACGTAAGTTTGATCACATCTCAGAATACCGTACGAAACTCAAACGGACTTACTATTAGACACCGCCGCAACTTACACATCCTCTCACTCCTTTATTCTATCATCTATAATCCTTTCAGTTCTTCTGATCTAAAGTCCCGGTTTAATTTCTTGGGCGCTGATACATCCTCTCAACTTCAACTTCGATAAAGATCTGACAACCGACTAAAGTTTCCAACTGCTCACACGCGCTTTTATGGTGAATCCTTATCTGTGAAAGCGGTAAAACTCTGGAATATGATTCCTTCAGACATTCGTCACTTCAAATCCCTAGATATATTCAAAAGTCGTCTAACTAAGTATTTTCTTTCCGTACAATAATTATGTATTTATTAAGTGACGTCCATGCAAAATTTGAGACTCCTAGCATTTATAGTAACGAAGTTTCATACAAACTACGTATGCGTTAAGCAAACTTATTTTGGGTGACGTTTTCTAACAACAAACTTTGCAAATCGTTGCTTAGCAACGGCGGTTGTTATAAACATGGCGGAATAAATTGCATGTCAAATTAATAAGTATTTTAATATATTGGTATATATCGAAAATATTACAAATATGAGAAAAAAAAGTATCCTATGTTCATCCCGAGACCCTCAAGTAGTTTTTATCACAATTGAGTTAGCGGTTTGGCCCTGATTGCGTAAAAGACAGACAGACAGACAGACAGAGTTACTTTCGAATTTATAATATAGGTATGTATGTTTATTGTATGTATATGTATGTGTCTATATGTATTATGTATTGTATGTACAGGTTTTATATTTATTAAGTTTACTCAAGCTTTGCACCACATTTTGCCCTTGCACCAAATTTATCCTTGGATTGGTTGCCTGGAAGAGATCACTTTTAGTGATAAGGCCGCCTTTGTGCATTTTATGTCCTAGAATATTCATTGTAATTCGTGTAAATGTGCAATAAAGACTTTTTATCTTTATCTTTAAGTTAGACACTTCATTCCTCACGCACTGTTTGTGCTGTTACCAGCGCGAGAAAATTGAAATAATTCATTTCTTCGAGTGGAGATTGAACCCATATCAGTCGTGCTAATAATCAGTTGATTTGCCAGTAGATCTTTTGTTTTTAAAAGCTTAAAATTTTAATAATCGGTTGAGTGCCGATGGCATAGATTTTATATAAAAGATTATAAAATGGCGATCTCTGGAGATAGGCTAAACATGTTTTGAAAATTAAAATAATATCACAATTTCCTCTTTTTTACAATCCTTATTTCAAACGTACGGCGAGAAAGAGTACCTTAATAAATATTAACTTGGGTAAAAACCGAACCTACAACCATTGTATACCCAGATATATTTTAAACATGCCATGAGGACTTTATTGCCAAATAGTTCAAAGCTATAATGTACATATCTCTTTAGCAGTAGTCCGTTTAATTTTACGTTTTCCACAAAAAAATATGCGAAAAGAAGGAAACAGAATATCGTAACACTAAGTTCGCTTTGCCTTCTCTCATATATAAGACACAACGTGAAATTCTAATTAGCTGCCATCTACTCAAATATTTAATTAAGTCAAAAAACAGCAAAAAATAAAATGTAAAAAAATGCTTTTAAACAATAAATGTTTAAAATGACGTATGACTATGACAAGTGTCACTCAATCACTTGTAGAGTGGACCTAGTGCGTGTTTGAGTAGCGATAAAAGCTAGAGGTGCTTGCAATTGTTTAAAGCATTTTCAATTTAAATTGGAAGTGGTCTTGGGGCTGTGGCAGAGGCAGGGCTTTGGATTCGATTCCCACTGGGAACCTAAATATTTAATATTTTCATTTCCACGCTCTTGTTACGAGGCAAAGTGCGGCATTGACTTCCGTCAACCAACACGCAATTCTTCTAGAATTCCATGGAAGTGTCAATGGGAAACGGAATTTCTTCCTGCTATCAACAAAGATACCATTCTATAGCGCAACAACGAAAATACATTGACACTAAAATAATAGGCACTAAAATAATAGGCACTAAAATACTACTCTAAATTTATTTTCTTTTAAGCTTTCCATCAACACGTTGGAAATGTCTGGATTATTGCAAAACTCTTCAGCTGCCGTCTGGAAGTTCGTTTAAGCTGATTAATATTCGATTGAAAGAATCGACAGAATCGGAAATTAATGTCATAAAGAAGGAACTAAGCGGCGCGTCGTTGGTGACTTGGCAACGTTCTATTTTAATAATATTTACATAATTGTTTCAAATAAATTAACTTGGCAGTTGAGTTAGTTGAATAAGCCAATAGAAAACAGTTCAAATTTGATTTTGTAAGAGTCCTTATATTACATAAAAATGAATTCAACAGTCAACATATTTTAGTTGTAATAATAACATTGGACCCTTTTCATATTGTTATCGATATGATATTTACCTTACGATATAATCTGGTCTCTGGAGGGTCGATCGTTTTCTCGTTAGTTTCAAGATCGCGACCGCTGATGCACTTGAGACAGCGCTTTGACTTTGGCCTTCAAATTCATCATCAATCAAGGGCTTGAAGAGTAAAAATAGATAGATATTCTTGTTGTAAAAAAAAAGAATCGCATAGGAAAACTAGTGTAAAGACATTCCGTTTATCACTTTCCGCCCAATTTTTTACACCACTCAAGCTCGACAGGCAGAGGGAATATAGTGTTAAAACACTCCGTTCTTATTAATCAGGGAATAATAATTCAGGGAAATTAATTGTTAATAAGAATTCATTTCCCTGAATGAGAATAGAACCCACAACTGTGGCGTTATAGACACACCATTTTACCTCTGAGCCACGACGGCCTCGCGAAGGTTTATTACTTCTAAAATAGAGCTAATGTCCTCTCATTCAACATCTACATTATAGTTTGTTTGACAACACTACACGCCAAACACTACAAGCGAGGTAAGTATTGACGAGGTAGTGTTTATCGACAATTTTATTCGCGCAGTGATAAAAGTCGATAAGCGTATTATCGAGATGTTTGTTCCGACATGGCCATCTGTTTTGGGTGGTTTTAGATTATACTGCCTATGTAATCTCTTGCAACTATAAATACTATAAACTTAAAGAATGCGTTGAAAAATAAATAAATAACGAACGAACGAACGAACGAAGAAACGGTAATATTAATTAATAATAATTCATTTCCTAGAGTGGGAATTGAACCCATAATCGTCGCGTTTATAGTCACATGCTTTTGTCATTGCAACAATGGAAATAAATGACAGTTGTGTACCTATGACACATTCTGTGCGCCCAAGGTAGCTGTGACTGGAGGTATAGGCCCGTACAATTGGTTATGAAACCGTCAGGGCGCAGCGGTACTAAGGTATGACTGTAACGCGACGGTCGTAGGTTCGATCCCCACTTGAAGAAGTCAAATATTTATTAACGTTTATATTTCCATTTCTTCGCTCTGGTGTCGAAACAAATAATTCGACAAAAAGTCTTAAAAGGTTCCCTGTGCCTAACCTGCTGTGTGCAGGGCACAGCGTGAAACATACATATGTAGTACATTATACATATTGTAATTAGTAAACATTTTAAGGTAAAGGTCATGACATGCTCGCTAACAACGAGATCGCATGTCGAAAATATGGATTTTGTATGAATTATATACAGTGATATTATAGCGCAGTTGGAATATTTACTTTTATGAAATACTAAGCAGTGCTAGTATATACTCGTTACATATATATTCGTTTGTTTAAAGTGAGTGAACTACCAACTACCGAATCGTTTACTTCCCGTCGAACCCAGGACCGTGGCGGCTCGCGTGTACTACTGGGCCGTTAAAAATAAAATGATAAGGATTAGAAAGCTCAAGAGGGCGAAGCCGCGAGCGGGTCGCTAGTGGATAAAATATTTGAGCCACATGCTCTAATTGAAGATATACAAAATATTTGAGATCTTTCCTCCCCTTCTTATAGACACCACATTAATTTCAAGGCACGTTCCTGACATGTTTCCTCAATGTATTAAAAACATTTTCCTTAATTCCACGTTAAAGATATATTATATGAAAATATTATTCCCCAAGCATTGATTTTTTTGTTTATTTCTTTCAAAGGCTCCTGTTTTGTAATGGAAATGGAATGGAATATTAGAATAGATAGTGAAATGAATAAAAAAAATTAACTACGTAATATTACTTATATATTTTTATATCAAATATCTTATTATATTAAGTACGTGAAGGGAGAGTTACGTCGCCAACAATGGATACAAGCTTGGGCAGACTCGACCGAATTAATAACAGCCAGATTCCAGCATGAACTTCCTAGAAGGCCTGAATAGCGGCACTGAGGGAGACGAACTTAGGAGTCGGTGAATTTTGGGGAGATTGTTTTATCGTTATAACGTATTTTCTGCTCGACCTTCGACAGCCTGCATTTGGTTCTGAATTTTAAAATCCGTATTTAGTTTTTAATTTTATAACATTATACTGGATATCATATCGGAAAAAGAGAGAAGTCTTAAAAAGATACACATGAAAACAAGCGACTAATTCAGTCGGTACATCTATTACGAAAATAGGAATTTATATTTAAAGAACTTAATTCAATATTATACTGTAATCGCATAAACTAATATAATTTTGCATTCACAACCATTCTAAACAATTAGACAATGCCGTATATTGTCTTATTTGTGAACGTAAGGGGACACTTAATTTACTTAAAATTATAGACTCGAGGAACCTTACCTCACATTTACAGTCCCACTGCGCGGAGATGGGTTCATTAATTCATCTATCCCGACGCTAAATAATATTGCTTATACTAGATCCTAGTTTCATCGTACTAATTAGGTCTTATTCTTGCGGTACGCCGTTAATGGTCTATTATTTTTCTCACAAATGAAGGAGATAACTGTCATGGCCACCAGCAGTGAGATACTGTTCAGTTTACTTTTTAATAAAACGGCTTCTTTTGAGATTTGAGACAGTTAATTTAATATAGTTAATGTAAATTACTACAGACAAGTATATGAAATTTAATTTTATATTTATTTTTTATTTATTTCTCTATCTATTTTCTGACTGTAAACGCCACTGAATAACTTTAATCTCTAAAAATAATTCACAACCAAGTGCTCGAGTCAATAAAATATTTTCATTCCCTCCCTTTGATAACAAGACCAAGCGTGGGTTTGAGTTTCATCACTCAGCATGCAATGCTTCTATAATTGGGTAGAAGGTGAGCGACATAGTGTTTTTCACCAGATTCCTTCTGTTTACCTTGCTATGTACGGGATGCAGCGTGAAGCTTTTGTTTTTTGCCATTTTTAAAAGCTTTTATTTAACTTGCAATGTATGTATGTGGGTTCGGGTGAAATCTTGGAGCTCAATTTTGAAGTAGATATCTTCAACCGATTGAGCTGAAATTTTGTATACACGTTTACTTTGGATGACAATGCACGATAAAATATGTGACGTCATTCTAATTCTAATATGGCGGACCAT